>JAJHSJ010000010.1:49682394-49764031 GCA_021015155.1 Magnolia officinalis
TCGAGCAGCACCATTCGATCGGTCGAGCAGACCACTCGACCAGTTGAGCAGTGCAGTGAAACATCCATTTTTTACAACCGACTGCTCTGTCTGTCCTCTGAATTGAGGAGAAAAGCTCCATCAAATCTCCCCCTTTTCTACTTAGGAGGAATTCACATTCTTCAAGCTAGCCAGGTTTCTACAAACCTCAAACTTGCCCTTGAGCAATGCCTTGGTCATCAGTGTCTAACCATTATCGTCTGTGTGGACCTTCTTAAGCTGTAACACATTTCGTTCTAAAGTATCCTTGATCTAGTGATACCGAATCTCTATGTGCTTCGACTTGGAGTGCTGACTTGGATTCTTGCTTAAGTGTATAGCAGTTTGACTATCAAAATAGACCATATGTTGTTCCTGTTTTAGGCTAAGTTCTTGTAGGAACCTCTTCATCCAAAGCATCTCTTTACATACATCTGTTACCACAATGTACTCGGCCTCTATCGTCGATAATGATACGACCTTCTGTAGCTTTCTCTGCCAAGAGACCGCTCCCCCTATAAATGTGAACATGATCCCCGATGTAGACTTCCTAAAATCTATGTTACCTGTCATATCTGCATCTGTGTAGCCTTCTAACACAAGTTTTTGGTTACCATAGCATAGGCTTAACCTGGATGAGCCTCTTAGATACCGCAGTATCTATTTCACACTGCCCAATGTTCTTTACCAGGATTGGCATATATCAGCTGACAACACCAATCGCATATGTTATGTCTGGGCGCGTACACACCATAGCATCAAAACTTCCTACCGCTAATGCGTAGGATCTTCCTCGTCTCATCCACCTCTGCTTTCGTCTTTGGACACTGCTTGTCGTTCAATTTGAAGTGATCATCCAGTGGAGAATGAGACTGCGACTCGCTGCATTCATATTGAACCGCTCTAGGACTTTCTCAATAACCGCTCTGTGACAACCAAAGCTTTTTGCTGTTCTTGTCATGGGTTATCTCTATTCTTAGGATCTATTTATCCGGACCCAAGTCTTTCCTCGCAAATGACTTGCCCAACTCCGTTGTAGTGTAACATCCCGGATTTTTTGCTAACCTGGGATTAGACGTCCTTAGGCAATGGTTGCTCCTAACACCTTATTAATTCGTCAGAACTGAACCTCACAGTCTAAAATCGCTTCTAAACCCATTTCCTTCACAAATCTCACCCTTCACTACCTTGTTCTTTCAATTTTTCTAAGCACTTTCATCCTAGACACTATCCTAAACTAGCTAAGTAGTAAAACTTGGATCACTTTATATACAAACTACAAAGGCCCAGGTACCACCTCAGACAGAAAGAAATCATACAGGACTAAATCCTTTAGAAATTAGGGCGAATTAGCTAGTGCTAAACTAGAGTACCTGTGAAATTAGCACCAATCGCTTTAAATACGATCTGCAAGACCCAAAACTTGTAGAATCATGGACTAGCTAGGTTACCCTAAAATCTAGGATCAATCTCATTACCCGGCTGCTCTCGGGAGCATCTCGAAACTCCGTATCGGATCTGAACGCACGTCGGAAGTCCGATTAACACGAAGTTAAGGAACTAGGACCGCCTCGCTGGGCTTGACAACCATCTCGGAAATCAAATTCAGATAGTGTCCCAGCGCTATTCGCTTGAGCTCGGAGTGAAGAGTGTGTGAGAAATGTGAAATTAAGTCAAAATAAAATATCTTGAATAGTAATCTGGCACCACTCGCTTGCGGATCAGTATTAAGCAACCAGACCGTCAGAATCAGACCAAATTACACCCTCGGATCAGGAGAAATTTCATACAATTTACATGTACTCGGAATCTCCGATCGAGATCCGGTGACCGTTGAACTGAAACTGGTCCGCCACGCGTGATCTGGAAATCCCACTGAAACGAAAACTTAATAGAACGTAGATCCAGCGTTAGTGAGCTTAAGTCCGACCTTTGGCTCAAGGAGGCCAGCCAGAAACCCTCTTTTGAGCTGAAAACATTGCCGATTTGATTATAATGTAAGTATACCTTGAATATAAGTCTATTTCGGTGAATTTTTAGGCTATATAAGGACCTTAAACCCTCTCTCATGGCAGCCATACGAATTTGAGATTGAGAGAGAGAAAAGAGAGAGAAAAGAGAGAAAAGTGTGGGAGCAGGTGGGAGAATCTCCCTGCCACTCTTCCCAGCCGCTATTCGGGCTCCACCGCCTGATTCTCATCGCTTTCCCGGCGTTTCCGGCGTCATTTCTAGGTATGAAACCCTAACCCTAATCTGTTTTGGGCTTTAGACAGTTGTAGGTTGTGAAATAGCTAACCTATTTCGTTCTATAGGTTGCCAAACTGCCGAATACGGAAGCTTAGCAAACCTATCGACTCCGTTACGATTCTATGACAAAAGGTGCGGACTGTAGGTGTATAGGTTATGGTTTTCAACGCTTTCAATGTCAGATACTGATAGATTCATGATCTGCATGCAATTGCGCATGTACAAAGTACTGTCTGTTTTCCGTTTCGATTAAAGATGAAAAATATGGAATTCTACATACTCTAGGTATTTGTAGAAAGTACGGTATACGTATATTTTTTGGAAATGTGTTTGACATATTTATTTGTTATATGGAATACGATATATGGATAAAATACTTATTTGGCAAAAGGATTCGCCTAAATACATGTTTTACTTATATACACTATGTATGTTGAAATTGCGTATTCTAGAAAATACTGTATACGTATAAATTTTGGAGATGTATTTATCATGATTATTTGTTGTAGTAATATATTATACATGGATAAAATACTCGCTTGGCTAAAGGATAGCCCTAATACATGTTTTGCTAACATACACCATGTATGTTGTAATAGTGTATTCTAAGTGTGTGAAAATGACTGAATGAGTATAGAATTCTCATTCGTGCTTGCCATGACTAATTGTCATGGATTCATGATTGATGTATTGGCGGTACCCCTTTGACGAAAGGATTTGCCCTAAGTCACGCCACGGCCAATATACACTATATATGCTAAAATGTGTGGCCCAAGTGTTTGTGGAAATGATGACTGAATGAATATGGAACTTGGATTCCTGCTTGCCATGACTATCCGTCGTGGGTGTACGCATGTTATGATTGGACAACTCCCTAGTGAAAGGATTTGGCCTAATGCCTATGTGATCGACATATGTCATGTATGTTGATGTATGTTTGTTTAAGTGTTTCTTGAAATGTCTGAATGAGTAGTAGTTAGCAAATTGTAATGTATAAGGGTGTTGAGATATGATTCTCAACCTCTTTTAACTATGTGTATGATCTCCTTGGATAGTTGTGTGATTAGGAATTGAACATGTACAAACTCATGCTTGTGTTGTGCTTCATAACATGCTCAACTGCTTTATGATTTTAACTATGTAATGCATATGTTTAAATTTATATTTACGTTGTATGATCCGTCATGGGTGATGGGGGAGTGAGCAACGAGTGCGTGCAACAGCCTTGGCAGCCCTAAACAGATAATACCAGACCTTGATTGTATGAGTTGAATCTTGATCCATTACTGCTTTATCTATCTGCAATTGATTTGTTTGGGGCTATGATTATAGTCCAGACAATCGGTACCAGAATTGAATTCGTGGCTGTGATTCATTTGCCACGTGAGATGTGTTCGACGAACCCGAGTCGTACTTCGGTTGACGATAGTGGTTGGCCACACGAAGTACTTATGCGCTTCATATCGTCCAACTTGTTGTGCGCTCGAGCTAGCCGAGCTCGTCAAGTAACCCGATCTGTCTAATGTATGTTCACCATGTTTGGACGCTACTGCTTGAACCTAGGGTACCAAAATTACCAGTGAAATCCCTTTTAACCATGGTACCTCGATCCGCTAAGACTCATGAGCTAGGCATGGTGGTATGGGACACCGTGGTCGAGCTGTCGGCCTACGCTGGGGCCACGTGCCTCCCCGTAGTGACCATTGAGCAACCAAACTCGTGAGCCGAATACGGTGGTATGGGACACTGTATTCGAGCTGTCGATACTTACGGCGAGAGAGCTGAGTATGGTGAGACCTGTATTCGTGCTGACGGGCGACGAGTCCTCCGTAGTGTCTTCGAGTATACTCTAAGGTTTGTGATTAGCGACGAGCCCTTCACAGCAACTAGAGCATGAGTTGAGCCGAGTACGGTGAGATCTGTATTCGAGCTGACGGCCCGCGATTGAGCCGAGTACGGTGAGACCTGTATTCGAGCTGACGGCCAGTAATTGAGCCGCATACGGTGAGATCTGTATCCGTGCTGACGGGTAACAAGCCCTTTGCGATGCCTTCGCGATGCCTCTCGAACCATAATACCGTATGAGATTAACTAAGATTGACGACCCTAGGATGGATCATGTTTGGGAATGATACAAGGGAGGTACCTTAGTTTCCCAATACTGCTGTTTGAAATGAACTAATAATCACTTGGTAATCATGCTCATCATCGCACTGCATGTGCCTGGTAGATTTAGAGCACTGAGGGATGGACGCATTCACGACGTAAGATGATGTCGCAATGAGGGTGGGTTTGGCAAGGGCATACATCATGTCATTTCATACTGCATTAAATAAGAGTAGTTAGAATTGTTTGATTGTACTGCTGCTGGTCATTATTGCTTGACTGAGTGTGATAACATGTTAACCTATGCTTTACTGTTCCACTGAGATGATCACTCACTCCCACGTTATGGGACGGTGTTGCACAACACCAACCAGATTTGTTGAGTTTCAGGTGATGGCGATGCTGTGAAGCAGAGCCGACTACTTCTATGATGATAGGGAGAGTTCTCCTATCTGTATACTCTCTAGCAGGTCAATGAAGAACTGATATTGTATTGACGGGGCTATGGTACTTGGGACAGGAGACATTACACTTCCTCACATTTGGTATATTTAGAACTGTACTTGTAATTATTTAACCTGGTAATGTTATCACACTCTGGAGAACTCATCATAGTTTATATATTTTATCTATCTATCACAGTCTCTGCTTGCAAATTTAACTGTCTCTGGAGTATGATATGCTGTTTTGGCTTAATCTCACTCATGTTCAATGCACGAATACAGTCAACATTCAATCATCATTCATTTTGTTGCATAAGTGATGTTCTGGAACTCAGGAGTTGAGTTTATGCTCGACCCCAGATTTTCAGGGCGTTACATGTAGCCTGTCAATCTTCTTGATGTCTTTACCCCATGATGAGCATATCATTTACGTATAAACAGCAGAACTAAGAAATCACCATCTGAGATTTGCGCGTGAACACATAATGATCCGACTTCGTTCTGTCATATCCATACTTCAACATGAATGAGTCGAACTTCTTTTACCATTGCCTTGGAGCTTGTTTCAGCTCATACAAGCTCTTCCTAAGCCTACACACCATATGCTCTTTGCCCTTTACTTCGAACCCCTCGGGTTGGTGCATATAGATCTCTTCTTCTAGGTCACCATGGAGAAAGGTAGTTTTAACATCAACTGCTCTATCTCCAGATCCGTGCTAGCCACCAACCCAAGCAACACCTGTATGGATGTCATCTTCACTACTGGTGAGAATATCTCCTCGAAGTCTATACATTTCCTCTGACCAAACCCTTTCACACAAGTCTGGCCTTGAACCTCGTTTGTGAATTCTTCTGCTCAATCTTCTTTCTGAACACCCACTTGTTGCTCAGAGCTTCTTGCCCTTAGGTAATTTCACCATATCATAGGTGTGGTTTTTATGCAAGGATTTTATCTCCTTTTGCATAGCTTTCAACCACTCTCCTTTATGCTCGTCGGTTAGGGCCTTAAAATAATCTTCTGGCTCTCCCCCATCAGTGTGTCACGCCCCAAACTCAGAAACCGGGCTCACAAACTTCCCAATCGCTGAATCCGGCGCCGACAGCCTCCGTAGAACCCCATTCTCGGCTCCCAGCGCCCATACGCCAGGTTCCGATCCTGGGATGCCACAAGGAGGATTTCAACATCAGTTTAATTTGTAATAAGCATAACTAAAGGCATAACCCACAAATAACAAGCAAAAACTTCATCACATTTCTACTATGATCAAAAACTTTACAAGTACAATGAGCATAAAGGGAAATACAATGAGAATGGACAAAAAACTCCAAAAGATCTGCTCTGCGCTCCTGCCTCAGCGCTGCTGCTGTCCTCGCGTCACCTACATGCAACAGTCGTGCATAAGCTTATACAAAGCTTAGAGGGTGGTGAAAGTGTGTGCGCAAGGTAGTAATACAGACATACAGTATCAGAGTAATGCGGAACATACTGATGAATCCATGAATACTACTAGCCGTACCAAGGCTATGCGATGCAAGACATGAATGATGTTGGCCATACCAAGGCCATGCGATGCGAAATACAACTCAAGCATACGAATCCTCGTCTAAGTCCACATGTCAATACAGCTCAAATCTGGGATATCACCGGGGTTTAGTACACTCTAAACCAAATTGCCGCCCCATCACGTGCAATAAGGTAAGTGGAAGAGACCTCACTACCCGCCTGCCCATATCGGGCTCGGCTCATCGATAGCGGACCCATTCCTCGAGCTGGTCAGACTCAGCCTAGCATTGCCCCCTCCTCTCGGGCGGGTAAGGCCGCACCCCCTTCCAACCGAACACGACACAGTGGAAGCGCAGCCGTCTGGTAATCGGCAATCGGCGCTCCTGCACCCACTCGTTCTAAACGTTGGAGCAACCTCTTGGTACCATAAGGGTTTAGGGACTTTCACCCAGGGATATCTATAGCACCCCATGTAGAACAAGATTTCCGTATCCAATCCTGCCAACCACGATATGCCTGTAGCGGCTACACCCCTGATGTCGCTAGGGCATAAAGTGACCATATTACACAATGCGAAATGCATGAATCACACTATCTAGTCATGCAACAATCCTACGCATCTCATGCGCTTATGCGGGGCAACCCCGCTTAACCGGGAGCCCCTAAACAATCTGCCCGAAGGCATATGCTATGATCAGTCACTTCTCATATCAAGCATACATATATGATGCGTATGATCATGAATCATGGGACTATACTAAACACGTTATATGGGATAGATGTTGTTCATAAGGAGATGGGCCCAGACGACCTGCCAGTATGGGCCTAACAATAGGCCCTAGGGAGAATCAGAATGCGGACATTTAACCAACATTATTCTACAATATGGACGTCAAGCCAACATTGCTCCCAAGGCAATACTCATCGTAAACATCATTACATAAATCATGTTGGGATCACAAATTGCAATGGACTTTCGGTACATCCCATTGGGCCTTAAATACATCAAATGGGTCATATCACATGGGCCTTACATTCATCAAATGGGTCACAATAATGGGACTCACCAATGGGCCTTATGTACATTGCAATGGGTCATAACCCATGGGCCTTAGAATGCATCGAATGGGCCTAGTCTCATGGGCCTTTCATTCACATCAAAGTGAGCCTCGACTGATGGGCCACAAATAAACTAAGATGGGCCTCCTAACATGTATCAAAGTGGGCCCACTTGAACTATAGATTTGACACATTCTTTAGCTCATGCCAACAATAATGAGCTTCTAAGAGGGTTGGGCGGATTGGATGCAACCCATGCATCATGGTGGGGCCCATGAAATCCCATCATCCGGTATTACCTAATATAATATAATATATTTGCATATATATAATATATATATACAAAAAAAACAAAAAAAGACATATATACAATAATATATAAACATATATACAGTATATATATATATATATATATATATATATATATATATATATATATATATATATATATACACACACGTGCACATACACCACACGCACACACACGTGCACATACACCACGCACCCACACGCATGCACACGCACGCACCCACACACATGCACATGCATCACAGCGGCTCCTCCGTCCAGCGGACGGCGGAAAAAATCATAAATCACTGTGGGTCCCACGTGGGCCCATCCTAATGTTCATAAGCCATCCAG
Organism: Magnolia officinalis; assembly: GCA_021015155.1. Classification (NCBI taxonomy): domain Eukaryota; kingdom Viridiplantae; phylum Streptophyta; class Magnoliopsida; order Magnoliales; family Magnoliaceae; genus Magnolia; species Magnolia officinalis. The sequence continues at coordinate 49,690,414 of JAJHSJ010000010.1, forward strand.
GCCGTCCATAAGGTCACCCATGCCTGATGAATGGTGAAAACAAATTTCACCCTGATCCAAAACTTCTGTGGCCCACAGAAGGGTTTCAATGGCAGAGGTACAATTCCACTGCTTTCTTTGGTGTGGGCCATCTGACTCGGATCGGACTGATCCTTGGAGGGGCTCTCACTTAGGAGGTGGCCCACCTAATAAACGGTTTGGATGACCAACAACATCAAGGTGGGGCCCACGGCTGGAGCCGTGGGTGGCTGCCAGCCCGCCCGTCCGCCAACGCACACTGCATTACAGGCAGCGCCTGCTGTCTTCTGACAGCAGCAGCAGCCTTTGTATTTTTTTATTTATTTTTATTTATTTTTATTTTTCAAGAAAATCACCTATGGGGCCCGCTTTAGGTAAATCCACACCGTCCAACAGATTCTACCGCTCAAAATACACAAAATAAGCCTAATGTACAACATATCTAGAGTGTAGATAAAGCAAGGTAGGCCCTAAAAGCTTTGAGCGATATGAAACACAGTTTCTTATGGTATGGCCCGCCTGATGATCGGATGGACCTCATTTTTTTGCGCAACGCCTAAAACGAGGCAAGGAATAGGATGGACGACATGGATTGAACACATATATCAAGGTGGGGCCTATTTGTGAGGTCCACAAAAAAAAAGAAGCTTGAACCAAGCTTATATTTGGGTTTATCTAACGTCCAGCGTCCCTGGACGCTGGACGGTTTGGTCGCGGCTCCTCTATTGAGGTGGCCCCAGCTTAGGTGGGCCCGATAGATGGTGTGGGTACAATACATGTAAGGTGGGCCCCACTTGAAGATAGTTTGGATGAAATACATGCTTTAAGGTGGGATCTATCCAAGTGGGCCACACAAACCATATCATGATCACATAGAAAATGAATATAGAGGAGGGGGGAGAGATAGAGAGAGATAGAGGGAGATCGGTGAGGATGGAGGGGCCCCGCCACTATGGGCCCCTCTTGCATTCAACATACATCAAGGTGGGTCCCAATACACGTGGGCCCATTAAATCACAATCCAACGGTGGAGATTCCTTCTCCAATGAAATAGACGTCTAGATGACCCTTATCAACTAGAAAGTAAACATCATGATGGGGTCCATGGAGATTGGGCCCATCATGGAATGATTATGATGATCAAATGGGCCATCGGCCACCTCTTAGGGTCCCAAGTGAGATCCAAACCATTGATCGGTTGGCCTCACTTGGCCCATCTTAAAAACATGAAAAACTACTCTTATCAAGCACCCACCGTTTGATCTTCTTGCTCCTATGGGTTCCTTAGCTCCTTAGCTTCGATTCCAATGGTGGAGATGAGATTTGGATGGTTGAGATGGGATATGAGAGGGTGGGAAAGGTGGGCCACACTTGTAGCTCTCTTGGAAGAAATGGGGAGAGGCTTGGACGTGGGATGTGTTTTGGGTTGCTTGGATTGTAGTTTGAAAATGAGAGAGAGAGTGTGTGTGTGTGTGTTGTAAAGGGAGATGGGTGATGGATGTGGTGTGATGGATGTAAGAGCACCTTTTGACTTTTGTGGCAATTTGTGTAAGAAAGGCATGGGTGTGTAAGAGCCTTTTTGACTTTTGTGCCTTTTGGTGTAAGAGAGGTATGAGTTTGTAAGAACTTTTTGACTTTGGGGTTGCTTGGGGAAGGGTGAGAAGTGATGGATTGATGGGATTGATTGATGGGTGATTGATGTGACATCTCGTTGAGATTCTCTCGAGATTCGTACGCGCGGCGTTTTCCTCGCACCGAACGCCGACCCACATTTCCTGGCCAGAGTATCAACTCGGCGCGCGAGTCGCGGCATCAGAACCGCTGCGACGGTGCGGTCGCATTGGTACAAGTCTCGGTTTGAGTCGACACAGGTTGACGGCGTGTGAATCAGGGTTGCGCGCAATGCCGGTTAAGGGTCGAAGGTTGCCGAAATTCGACCGGAAAGACCGCGGAAACCTACGGAACGGTACGGTCTAACATGCGGGTCTTACATAGTGAGCATAATGTACTCATACAGCGAGTACCTCTTTGACAGATGTCTGTCCCTAGATGACCTCCTCACCTATGGCTCAACAGGTGGATCAAGTGGGGGTTGCTCCCACGGTCTATCTTTTATAGGAACTCCCTCATCTTCTGCACCTTGTTGTACTCCCCCGTCATTAGACACCACAGGAGGAGTAACTGGATCCATGTCCTCTACCTCACCTAAACTAGGTTGGGTCTTCTCTAGCTTACAAATGTCCTCTATACATTGATCTTCAAAGAAGACCACATCTCTGCTCCTAACGAACTTCTTCTCGATCGGATCCCACAATCTGTAGTTGAATTTTTCATCACCGTACCCCAAGAACACACATTGCCTGATCTCCGTATCGAGCTTGGACCTCTCGTCCTTTGGTACGTGAAGGGATGCCCTGCATCCAAACATCTTGAGTTGACTGTACAATGGATCTTGTCCAGTCCACACCTTCTCAAGTACTTCTCCATTCAACGAGGCTGATAGTGACTTGTTTATCAAATACACTACCATGTGCATTGCTTCTCTCCAGAACGTCTTGGGTAACTTTGCATGAGATAAATTGCATCTGATTCTCTTTACAATGGTACGATTCATTCGCTCAGCCACACCATTATGCTGGGGGTCTTAGGAACCTTCTGTTTATGTCGTATACCCAGGGACTTACAATACTCATAGAAGTCACCAATGTATTCACCACCATTGTCAGTGCGGATGCACTTTAATGATCTACCTGTCCTCTCTCAACTATAATATGAAACATTTTAAACACACCAAAGACCTCGTCCTTGAATTTCAAAGCATAAACTCAAACCCTCCTAGATGCATCATCTATAAAAGTGACAAAATACAATGCCCCACTATGAACGCTGGGAATCGGCGCCTACGCTGATTGGTGTGTTTTGGCTTTGATTTGTGGGGGTGATCAGGTTGATTTGTGGATGTTGGAGTCACCACTAGCCAATTAATCTTAGAATCCCGCAGTCGGTTAGAACCCATGGAATACGTAAGGTTGGAGAAATCCAAAGACTCTCCTACCTTAGATTGACTCCTGGTCTGCGATTCGGGATTCCAGGTAAGTGACCTCGGTTACAAAGAGGGAAGGTGTCAAGCACCCTCTCTGGCCGTACAAAGGTACGGTCTCTACTTTGGTGTGGTAAAACAATCTCAAGGGATGATGTATACTGTAGTCGAGATGGGACTAGGCACACATGCAAATTTCTGATGTAGCAAGATCCGAGATTTCGGAAAGACACAGAGCATAAGTCCAACGACGTGTCTAGAAGGCGAATGAAATGATGCTTATACAAACGAAGTAAGATAAGTGGAATAGACTACTAGGAATTTTTGATGTGACAGGATCTGATGTACGGCAAGTCATAGAGCATACGTTCACTAGAAATCTAGAGGAGCAGGGGGGTTGATAAAGGAATAAATGTCATGATGAATGCTCGTGTATGAGATGAATGGATCTTTGGCTTAAACTTGAATAGGCTAAAATATGGATCGAACCATGGTTAATCTAAGCTAGGCCTAAGGGTTGAGATGGTTGAGGTGGGGCTAAGAGGTAGCTGGAAAAAATCTGGAATTTAAGGCTTGAGAGTTCCCCCTCACCCTCACTCTCACTCTCTTTCTTCTCTCCCTCTCTTTCTCTCACACTTGGAAAGTGAAAGTTGTTGCTGTGAAATGTGAAGAGGAGAGGGCTATTTATAGCCTTCTCCAATAGCAATATGGTAATTGCTAGGTTTGAGAGGGGAAGATGCTGACATGACAGCTTGAGATTGGTTGAGGAGAGAGAGACGCCATGTGTTGTACCCCCATTGGCTCTTGGGGTTGGTAGAAAGATAAATATTATCGGCTGGGAGGGTAATTTCAGGAGAAAGTTAACTTTCGGGCGCAGAGACAGCTATTGCTCGGAGGACACATGCGCCCCAAGATCGTAGGTAATCAGAGTACCGCAGACGGTAGTCAAACTGCCGCCTAGGCCGGGCTCAAGCCGGGCTTTGTCCTGTGGGCCTCGTTTGGTACGCTGGCTCGTACGATAATATTCTTTCAGGTTTTTGGGTTCGAATAGGTGGGTTTCCATGCTGAATTACACGTATATTATGATTCTAATAAGGTTTAGGTTCGAATTGGAATCCGGGATAGGCTAGGTTTAGGGTCTAGGATAAGGTTAAGCTAGGATTTAGAGGTTCAGATTAGGGTTTCGAGGTTTGGATTAGGATTTGGGGGTTCGAATTTGGGTTTAGGGTTCGGATTAGGGTTTCGGGGTGCGGATTAGGATTTCGAAGTTTGGATAGTATCATGATTCTTGGACTGTCTTAGCCTTCTCAAGATATTCGCCGGGGTGGGGTGTCTATAGATGCCCCTCTTTGGCTGAGGTTGCGAGCAACCGAGCTCCAAAGCCAGTGGACACCCCACCCTTCTTGTCAGAAAGGGTAGTGATTTGAATCTGTTGCCTACCATTGTATCATTGTTAGTTGATTGGAAAAGAGATGACTTGCACATATCATGAGGGTTGAGGAAACGTTGTGATTATCTTTACGCGTTCATGCGGCATTACGGATCACTAATCACAACCCTTTCACGTCAGATTGTTAATAGCATTGGAGGGTAAGTATGAAAGTAGGGCCTCTGCGCATTTGTTGCGGCTTTACGAGAATTCTCGTACTATTGATTTTTTGTTTCCTTTGCTACGTAATCACCCTGGGAGTATTTGTTCTGTTTGATCGTCAGAGTGTTTAGCTGTCCTACGCGTTCATGAGGCCTTACGGGGAAACTCACTACGCCGACTTGGGCTCGATCAACTTTTCTGAACATCCCGGACTAGGTATGTGCAAGTAATCTTTTTCCATGCAGTCTGTTGATTCTAATACTTTGGTTATAATGGATTGCTATCATTTTGAGTTTAATTATTCTTCCCACAGATAGATCCACTCATTTCTATTAGCATTCGTACGACTGTTCAGATATAGAGATCAGGCCAATCGTACATGTATCATGTATGGATTCGATCATCCTCCGGGAAAACCGGAAGGGATCGAATCTTATTTAGTTGTTCGTACTAACCGCAACTGGAGAATATGAAAGATTCCTCAGTGTACTGCGTGCCGCGTGCGTTTTTTGAAAACTTTGTTTGAAAGTTATTCCCTTTAGAACTAGACTCCTTGGGGATTTTATTTGAAAATATTTTTAGATTTTTGGAAAATATTTATTTCGATCTTGCGGGTGGGCGTCATCGTTTAGTTTTTATTGTACGATCCAGATCAAATAGTCAAATGGCCTCCACTAATAAAATAATGGGGCATTCAATCTTATTGTATTTTTGGATTTTCCTTGTATTCCTTGTATTTTCCAGCAATTTATCATATCAAGATACCCAATTTCTCATGAGATTTTGAATTTCTCGCGAGATTTTGAGATCTCATGAGAAATAACTTTTTAAGGGAGGAATCTTTTCCTTTCCTTTTGGCTTTTATCCAATGGGTCCAAGAGAGGTTCGGTCGTCTCATTAGGCTCCTCCTTTAGCAACAGTGCCATACTAGCAATGGGTGGCAGAGCAGTCGCTTTCTCGTCGGGTCCCTAGTTGGCACTTGACGAATGAGGCCGATGGTTGAGATATGTCTGGTGATACTGCTTCGTCTTCCTCATGTATTAATGACTCATTTGAGGCATTCGAGGAGCGGCCTTTTATCGACGCATCGTTTCTGCTTGCGACGCACAACCATCTTATATCTAAGCTTGCCATTCTTCGTCACTCCTGTGAGGACATGGCCCGTCGACTGGCAGTGGGACGACGGTACGATGATAGCATGCTGCTGTGCATCGCCTGGAGAGGGACGGGGTCTTCTACCTACGCATGGAGGTGGAGCGACTTAGGCAGAGATTGTCGATGTACGAGGGATAAGATAGAGGCTTACCTGGGATCCCTGACTTGATCAACTGCTTGTCCTGTATGCATGGATGCTTTTTGTTTTTGTTTTTGTAAAGAAAGAAAATGATGTAAAAGAGACTTTTTGAAAAGAAATAAAAGTTTTGTTGGTGCTAAATTTGTCAGCTCACGTTTGGATTTGTGCTTTGGGTGATTGGGATCAGAATATTGGGCTCAGCCCACGTTGTGTTCAGTAGTCTGGGTTGTGTGCTAGAGATCTTGGTTCCCTAAGAGTATGTTTAGGATCGTGTCCTTTGGATTTGAGCAGAGTCTGATAGAATATTGATCCGAAATTGGTCCTTTCCTTATACCTCGTTGGTGCACTGGCGGTTTCGGCTTCTTCTGTACCTACACTTTTATTTTTGTTTTGTTTGTTATTTTTTATTTAGACATTTTTTCCCATAGCGCCCTTTTAGGTTTTCACTATGATTGGCTTTCCCGTCATTTTTTCCCGCAGCATCCTTTTAAATTTTCACACTACGTCCGGGTTTTTAATCTTGCCTGCCCCTTGGCAGCTGTACTGTTTTTACCCTTAGCGCCCTTTCAGGTTTTCACTAAGTCCGTTATAGGCCCGATGTTTTTACTCGAGCCGCCCTTTCTGGTTTTCGACTCGCCCTTTGTGCTTAGGCATGTTTTCTCTCTCTCTCTTTTTTTTTTTAGGAGTGCCGAAAGAGATGGAGAGATTTCCTTCATGGCCGACTGATTGGTTACCTCCCTATCTTTGTCTTTGATCACAGTCGTAAGTTGTTTTATGTTGGTTGGATTATTTGGGGATGATGATCTTATTTGCTTCTCTTTTTTTGTCTTCCTTTTGAGGTTTTCTGCCCCCCCCCCCTTTTTGTGGTGTTATTTCTTCTTGTTCTTCTTTTTTTTTTGCTTTTCTTTTTTTATAGGAGAAATGACAGGTACTTTTTTTTGGGGGGGGGGGGGGGGAGGTGATGGGTACAACTTTTTTTTTATGGGAGATTGATACAGCTTTGCGATTGTAATCATTGACAAGGATAGGTATGGTTACTCGTGATAGATTTTCACATTGTCTGCGTTGATGGGTTCGAGAAGATCTCCTCTCAAACTAGTGAGCTGAAGAGCGCCTCCGGGAGTACTTCCCGAATGATTAGCAGTCCGTCCCACGAGGGTTTGAACTTTCCTCTGGGATCTGGTAAGTGAGGCAGTAATATGTGCTTCATGACTATGTCGTCCACTTTGAAGCTCCTCTTTCAGACCCTCTTATTGTAAGCCTATGCGATCCTTCTTTTGTAACATTGCGAGTGACGTAGCGCACACATGCACTTTTCGTCTGTCAGATGCAGTTAAACGTATCTTGCTTGTTGCCACTCGCCTTCCTCGACTTCGCTCTCCAGTAATACTCGGAGTAATGGGATTTCAATTTTGACTTCGACTAGTAGCACTACTTCCATTCCGTATGCAAGTTCATATGGAGTTATGCCTGTAGCAGACCGTACAGACGTCCGATAAGCCCAGAGTGCGTATGGGAGTATTTCCGACCAATCGCAATACGTCTTGACTATTTTCTCCAGTATGCAGATGATAGTCTTGTTTCCAGCTTCGACCCCACCATTCATTTGAGGACAGTAAGGGCTTGACCGATGATGTTGAATCTTGAATTTGTCGAGAAAATTTTCCATTCTTTTATTGACGAACAAAGTCCTGTTGTTTATAATAACGACATGAGGAACCCCGTACCAGCTAATGATGTTGTTTTTCATAAACTTAATTACTTGAGATGCTGCGATGGTGGTGTAGGATGCTGCCTCTAACCATTTGGTGAAGTAATCTACTGCCACCAGGATGTACTCATGGCTGTTTGAAGCTTTAGGGTTGACTTTACCGATGATGTCAAGTCCCCATATAGAGAAGGGCCATGGTGTTGTCAGGTTGTATAGCTCAGAAGCAGGTGCATGGATCTAGTTTGCGTGCTCCTGGCACTTGAAGCACTTTCTAACGTGTTTGCAGCAATCTGTTTCTATCGTTAGCCAATAGCTGTCAAGCCATAGGATCTTCTTTGCTATCATATGTTCATTTATGTGTGGGCCGCATAGTCCTTCATGAATTTCTGACATGATTTGAGATGCTTCTGTTTCATCCATGCAATAGAGAAGGACTTGATTGAAGGATCGCTAGTAGAGGATTCCCCCAGTGATTGTGAACTGGGCTGCTAGCCGCTGGATGGTGCAACGATCGGTTGATGTTGCTCCTTCCGGGTACTTCTGATGCTCAAGATATTCTTTGATATTGGTATACCACGGTTGATCGTTCGAAGAGGTTTCAACTTCATCGATCTGCCGGCAGAATACGAATTCTCCCTGAAGTTTGACGGTGATTTCCCATTCAACAACTCTTTTTAGGATTTCTAGCATCGAGGCAAGGGTAGCCAGAGCGTCTGCGAATTGGTTCTTGGCTCGAGGCATGTACGAGAACATGATCTCTTCAAATTCCTCGGTCAGGTTCTCTAGATAAACGTGATAGGGGATCAACTTTTCATCCTTGGTCTTTTAGTCGCCATTTGTCGGATTGATGATGAGTTGTGAGTCTCCGAAGACTCGTAACTTCTTCACGTTGAGGATTATGACTTCTATTAGACCAGCGATACATGCTTCATATTCAGCCACGTTGTTGGTGTAGTGGAATGCTAATCATCTGGAGATGGGAATTGGGACTTCATTAGGAGAGTAGAGTATTGCTCCTACCCCACTCCCTTTTGAGTTTGCTGCTCCGTCGAAGAAGTGTGTCCACTCTTCTGCCTTTCTTTCTTCTTCTTCCTCGATTAGGAGGATATCCTCGTCAGGGAAGAAAGTCTTCAGCGATTGGTAATCTGGCAGAGAGTGTGCTGCTAAATGGTCAACCAACACTTGCCCCTTGATTGCCTTCTAAGTGACATAGGTTGTCGAACTCAGAAAGCAGCAGAAATCATTTTGCGATCCTACCCATTAGTGATGGTTTCTCGAACAAGTACTTTAATGGGTCCATGCGAGCGAGCAGGAGGATTGGGTGAGCGATCATGTATTGTCGTAGCCGTTGCGTTGCCCAGACTAGGGTGAGGCACATTTTCTCTAAGCTGGAGTATTTGGCTTCGTAGCTTGTGAACAGTCAGGTTAGATAGTAGATCGCTTGCTCCTTTCTTCCTGTGTGGTCATGTTGGCCGAGGACGCATCCGATTGCTTCTGCTGCGACGGAGATATATAGCAGTAGTGGCCTACTCGGAGTAGGTGGCATGAGCACTAGAGGATTTTCCAGGTACTTTCTTGATCTTGTCGAAAGCCACTTGACAGTCGTCATTCCATTCCTTTGGCGAGTTCTTCCTTAAGAGCTTGAATATGGGCTCACAGATAAGCATGAGCTGTGCGATGAACCGGCTGATATACTGGATTCTTCTAAGGAAACCCCGAATCTCTTTTTCGGTAATGGGCAGCAGCATCTCGATGATTGCCTTAGTCATGGTCTTGTCCACTCGGATACCATTTTCACTAATGATGAAGCCTAATAGCTTGCCTCCAGTTGCACCGAAGACACATTTTTACGGGTTGAGGCGGAGCTTCAACTTTCCAGTCTGTCAAAGAGCTTCTTAAGGTATTTAAAATGTCCTTCGACCCGGCGAGATTTGACAATTATGTCATCTACGTAGACTTTCATTTCCTTGTTTATCATGTCATGGAACAAGGCAGTCATGGTTCGCTGATATGTAGCTCCTGCGTTCTTCAGCCCGAAGGACATAACTCGATAACAGAAGGTCCTCCACGGTGTGATGAAAGAACTCTTCTCACAATCTTCGACGGCCATCTTGATCTGATTGTAGCCAGAAAATCCGTCCATGAAGGAGAAGATCTTGTGGCCAACAGTATTATCTACCAGCGTATCGATGTGAGGCAGAGGGAAATCGTCTTTAGGACTTGCTTTGTTGAGGTCCCTAAAGTCGATGCACATCCTGACTTTGCCATCCTTTTTTAGAACTGGTACAATATTTGCGAGCCATTCCGGATAGTTGGAGACTACCAGGAATCACTCATTGTATTGCTTGATGACTTCATCACGGACCTTTAGGGCCCATTCTAGCTTCATTCTTCGGAGCTTTTGCATGATAGGCTTCATTTCTGGCTTGTTGGCAAGTGGTGTACTACCAAATCTTCATTGAGCCCTGACATATCTTTATAAGAGAAAGCAAAGTTGGACAATCTCGGTCTCAAGAATTCCATCATCCCCTGTTTGTATTCAGGAGACAGTGATCTACCGATGCGCACTTCTCTAGGGAGTTCCGGTGATCCCAAGTTCACAACTTTGAAATAGTTTGCCACAACGTTAGGCTTTGTTTCAAACCTTTTGAGGGAGTCATCAAGTTCGAGAGTTATATGATCATTTCCCTCATCCTGGGCTTCATCCAAACCCATGGCTCGAAGTCCAACTCTAGATTGAAATCGTATGAGTTGACCTCGAACTCTGGCGCTGTGTGTGGAGTGTTTAGCACAGTGATTTTTACACGCTTTTCTGTTGTTTTGGATTTTTGGAGATTTTCTGATGTTTTGTGATTTTTAGAAATATTTGATGTTTTTGTGGTTTTTGAAATATCTGATGTTTTTATTTTTTGAAGGTTTTCTGATTTTTTGTGTCGCCAAGGGATCCCGAACAGGACGGTTGTTGCAAACCATGATTGATCTTGTCCTGATTCGGGGTACCAACTGATATTTACATTGGCATTTTTTTTTAGGCCGACGTCCATGGATGGCTTACCGGCCGATTCTATCATTAGGGGATGGTTGTCCAACTTGGTTCTTTCCCCTTTTCGATCCTGCGGTTCTGCTATGTTTGTACCTGTGGATCATGCGCCCCAATGACCATGATGTCTGCTGGATCAGGTTTAGAGTTGGAGTCTGGTTCGATCTCTTTACTCAGAAGTTGGAGCTCCTTGGTCTCCTCGGGTGCACAATGTGGTTGGATCCTGATGTCCGTCTAGTCAAGGGAAGGTCATTTTCCTTTATCGATCCAATGGATGGGCTGCTTCTTGCCCCTTGTGTTGCTGAGTTGTTAGTGGGGATGGGTGCCTCCCTGCTCTTGCCTAGGTGACTTGTAATGGGCACTCCTGGTCCTGGGTCCTCCTCGGATGGCTTTGTTTCCGTGCCCCTGGCTTCATGTGATGGGTTTGGGGGTTCTGCCCCTAGCACTGGACGTGCTTTTGATGCCCTGAGGATCTTATACCACTGTATTGATGGCCAAATGGATTCCTAATTGGAATGTTCTGTTAGTTTGAGCCACCAGAGGTGATCCACGAGAGAGATCATCACGTCACCACAGACTATTCTAGCCTTAACAAACTCGATGGGTTTGCATTTGAACGGTTGCCTCTTTTTAGACCTGGCGGCCTAATCTTCTGGTGTCCGTTGATATCCCAGTCCCTGTCTTTGCTCACTGGCATGAGCTGGCTTTACTGTCTGTAACGACCCGTAAATTTTCGTACTTTGGTTCGAGTACCATCTCGACCAGAAATCACTTAGGATTAAATCCTTTAGAAATTTAACAAAGTTAACTAAGTACTAAACTCGATTAGCCATGAAATCCGTAGGGATCGCTTTAAATACGATCTGCAAGACCCAAAACTTGCAGAATCATTGACTCTAGGTTACCCTAAAGTTTAGAACCAAACTCATTACCCGGCTACTCTCGGGAATGACTTGAAACTTCGTATTAGGTCTAGACCACACATCGGAAGTCCGATTAACACGAAGTTAAGGAACTAGGACCGCCTCACTGGGATTGACAACCCCCTCGCAAATCAGGTCCAGTCGATGTCCTACGGCCATTCGCTTGAGCCCGGAGCGAGGGAGTGTGAAAATCACTATTTTCTTTACAAAATAAATATCTTAAATAGTGATCTGACACCATTCGCTTGCGCATCAGTATTAAGCAACCAGACCGTCAGAATCAGACCAAATTACACCCTCGGATCAGGAAAAATTTCAGGAACATTTACATGTACTTGGAATTTCGGATCGTGGCCCACTGACCGTTGAACTGAAACTGGTCCGCAACGTGTGATCTGAGAATCTGATCGAGTCGAAAACGTAATCCCACGTAGATCCATGAGTTGTGAGCTTAAGTCTGACGTTTGGCTCAAAGAGGGCCCCCAGAAACCCTCTTTTGAGCAGGAACAACGCCGAAATGCTTATACTAGACGTACCCCTTGAACAGGAGTCTATTTCGGAGAGGTTTTAGGCTATATAAGGGCCTTAGAACAGCCCCCTCCACAGCCATACGAATTTGGGATAAAACCCTAGAGAGAGAGAGAGAAAAGGGGAGAAAAAACTTAGAATTTGTGGGAGCACCTTCCTCCTACTGCTTTCGATCTTCACACGGGCTGCAACGCCTCTTTCCAGGCTCTTTCCCGGCGATATCAACTCCGTTTTTAAGGTGAGAAACCCTAACCCTAGATCTGATTTGAGGTGTATAGGCTATAGTTGTGAAACAACAAACCGATTCCACTCTTTAGGCTAGAAAACTCCCGAATACGGAAGCTCATCAACCCTTGCCGATCCGTTGAGATTCCAAGGAGCAAGGTGAGGACTTTAGGTGTATAGGTTACGGTTTTCAACGCTTTCAATGTCAGATAATGATAGATTCATGATCTGCATGCAATTGCACATGTACAAAGTGCTTTCCGTTTTCTGTTTCGATTAACATTGTAGAATATGGAATTTCACATACTCTAGGTATACGTAGAAATACCGTATACGTATTTTTTTTGGAAAAGTGTTTGACATGTTTATTTGATGTATGGTTATACGTTATATGGATAAAATACTTGTTTGGCGAAAGGAATCGCCGTAATACATGTTCGCTTGTAAACACTATGTATGTTGAAATTGTGTATTCTATAAATACCGTATATGTGTAAATTTTGGAAATGCAATTGTCATGATTATTTGCTGTATGATTACGATATGCACGTATAAAATGCTAGCTTGGCGAAAGAATAGCCCTAATGTATGTTTTACTAACATACGTCATGTATGTTGAAATAGTGTACTCCAAGTGTTTGTGTAAATGCTTGTGAGAGTAAATGCTTGGATGTTAACACCGTAGGTCGGTGCTGAGATGGAATTCTCGACTACCTTAGAGACATGTAGGATTCCCTCCATGTGGTTGTTTACTTCAACCACTCACATATGATGCATATGTGTCTGTATCCCTATCTGTATAGTGCTCTATTACATGCTTTACAACATGCTTTATATCATGCTTTATAACATGCCTTATGACATGCCTGCTAACATGCTTGTATTACTTTGTTTATCATGCTTTACTCCACATGCTATGGATGAAGATTGATTGAGGTTGGGACTATGTCTATAGTCCAGACATTCGGTACCAGACTTGAGATTGTGGCTGAGATTCATGTCGCCACAGGGGATGTGTCTGACGAACCCGAGTCGTACTTCAGTTGGCGATAGTGGTTGGCCACACGGAGTGCTTTTGCACTTCATATCTCCCAACTTGTTGTGCGCTCGAGCTAGTCAGGCTCGTCAAGTAACCCGATTGTCGAATGTGTGTTCACCATGTTTGGTCATTACTGTTTGAACCTAGGGTACCAAACTTACCAGCGGCAATCCCGTTAACCATGGTACCTCGATCCGCTAAGACTCATGAGCCGGACATGGTGGTATGGGACACCGTGGCTGAGCTGTCGGCCTATGCTGGGGCCAAGTGCCTCCCCGTAGTGACCATTGAGCAACCCAAACTCGTGAGCCGAATACGGTGGTATGGGACACTATATTCGAGCTGTCAATACTTACGGCGAGAGCCGAGTACGGTGAGACCTGTGCTCGTGCTGACAGGCGACGAGTCCTCTGTAGTATCTTCGAGTACACTCCAAAGGTCTGTGATTGGCGACGAGCCCTTCACAGCAACTACAGTATGAGTAGAGCCGAGTACGGTGAGACCTGTATTCAAGGTGACGGCCAGCGATTGAGCCGAGTACGGTGAGACCTGTACTCGAGCTGACGGTCAGCAATTGAGTCGCATACGGTGAGATCTGTATCCGTGCTGACGGGTGACGAGTCCTTTGCGATGCCTTCGCGATACCTCTCGAACCATAATACCGTATGAGATTAACTAGGATTGACGGCCCTAGAATGGATCATGTTTGGGAATGATATAAGAGAGGTACCTTAGTTTCCCAATACTGCTGTTTGAAACGGACTAATAACAACTCGGTAATCATGCTCATCATTGCACCGCATGTGCCTAGTAGATGTGGAGCACTGAGGGAGTTATGCATTCGCGAACGTAAGATGATGTCGCATGAGGGTGGTTTGGCAAGGGCATAAATTCACCATGACATTTCATTCTTACATTTAACAAGAGTAGTTAAATTTGTTTGATTTGTACTGCTTTTTTCTGCTTGATTTAATTGATAACATGTTAACCTATGCTTTATTGTTCCACTGAGTTAGCTACTCACTCCCACGTACGGGACGGTGTTTGCAACACCAACCAGACTCTGTCACAGGTATAGACGACGCGTCGGTTCAGGAGCCGGAGCCCGATTTCGACGAGGACCAGGATGAGTTCTCATTTATGCAGTACTCTGACGGCTTTGCTTAGGCCGACTGCATCGCGGGGATTTCAGGACTCATCTTTTAGACTGTATTTTGATTTTTGATTCAGAAACAGTATATGTATATGGCTACTCAGTTAGTGTTCATACTTAGGTGTTCATAAAAATTTTGTTCTTTACATACCTTAAATATACAATTTCAGTCTTCTGCTTGCCTTTATACAATTGAACTGGAGTATGAATTACTGTTTTGGTATAATCTCATTCATGTTTATCGCTCTAACTCAGACAACATTTAAACATCATTATGTATGTTGCATAAGTGATGCGTTGGAACTCGGAGTTAAGTTCATACTCGCCTCGAATTTCAGGGCGTTACAAGTTGGTATCAGAGCATGATTTTGATTAAACCGGACCTGAGTTATGTCCTCACTACGTACGTGGACGCATTTACAACCTAGGAGGGTGCGAGAAAAATTTTAGAAACAGTCTAGGATGTCCGATTTCGCATTTGGCGAAGTTCGTTGAAAACGCGCGTTTTGATCAATCCGTGCTCGATCCTAATTGCACGAGCTTACTCCAAATCTCTTCTAGACCGTCTATTGACGTGTTTAGATTGCTATCCACCCAAAACCAATCGTTAAAAATCAGAAATGATCAGTCCAGATCAGGAATTTCTCGGAAACGCCCGATCTGGAACTGAAATGAGTCGGGGGCCTCCCCACTTAAATCTAATAGCACCCAGGGTCGAACCAGGGTGCATTTAGCACCTTGGGGACATGACGAACAGGGCCCCACCGCGGCGGCGCAGCGCCGGCCAAGGCGGACCGCGGTCGGGTGGCCCATCTGAAGTGGGGCCGGGCGTGGGATTGGTCGGCCCGACCTCCCCTAGCCCGTGGTGGGTGCGGTTTGGCCTAGGGTTTGGGATTTTAGGGGCTGGAACTCCCCACTCTCTCATATCACCCCTTCCAAACGCCCAAACCCACCATTTCTGATTTTTTCTCTCAACCTATTCCCCTAAACCTTGCAATCCCCCCTTTTCTTCCATAACCCACACACTCCAACCGTCCACAATAGCCCTAGCCTCCTCCTTTCCCCTTTCTCTCACGTTGGAGCTCCCATATCCCCCATTTGGAGCTCAAAATCGGGTAATCTCTTAACCCATTCTATTTTCCTTGTGTTCCTCCTTCATTTCCTGCCCCTAGTGTATCTTTTACACCTATTGGGACTGTTGCTCGTGGAGGATCAAAGAAATCAGCCCCTTTTCCCCTATTTCGCCATTTTTCCATGGCCCTCTTTGGTGTTGTGGCGGCTATTTTCTCCATTTCCTCCATCCTATCTCTCATGGGAAAGAGGAAGACCGCCGCCGATGATGCTGGCCTAAGTCGCCCAGCCCATTCCAGAAGAAGATCCGACGAGGGGGCCGGCATTAGCACCGTACGGGAGTTTAGGTCGAAGCGAGACCTGGATCCTCACCATCCCGTCAGAAATGCCTATCCGATAGGCGTTGAATATGGGCGTTTTGCTGGCCGTAAAGTCGTGTTTGAATCTCACATGGATGAGAGGATGTTCGGGCTACACCCAATGATGGATCACCTGGTGGATATCGGATGGAACTCTATGTTTGACGGTGAGTCCCCTGCATGTGAGAACACGGTTCGTGCTTTCTACGCCCACATCGTGGACTCATCATTAGAGCCTCCTCAGTTCACTGTCTCTATAAGGGGCATAAGGCGCACAATTACGGTGGATGAGGTGGCTCGGATCATGAAGCTCCCACTTGGTCAAGTGCTTCCTAGTGATGACTTCTCCAGAAGTGTGCGGGAGAGGGATCGCCGCACGCGATACCTTTGTGGTCGCCGCGTTGATTGGAAGCGAGGAAATTGTATTACGGCGACAAAGATGGCCGAGGACTTCCGTCTACTCCATCACATTTTCACCTACAATGTGTACCCACAGTCGGGTAACCGCACAGAGTGTACTCGGTTAATGGTGGACTTTTTGTACAAGATGGGACACGGGGACAACATATGCCTGCCCACATTCATCCTATCTCAGATAGTTCAGGTTGTTCGATCTGCCAGGAACGATCTTTCGCTCCCATTTAGCCGTCTGATCTGCTGGATGGCTCGTGATGTCGGCTATAGGTTGAACATGGAGGACCTTGCACCAGTCCAAGTCATAAGCGAGGCGACACTTAAGAATATGAAGATCGGCCCTCAACAGCGGCAAGCACGACTCGACGAGTCTGGAGATGAGTCAGATAGCGCCGGTGAGGAGAGTGTTGACCCTGAGGTAGAAAGTGATGAGGAGGGCGGTGATGACATACAAGAAGTGGAAGATGAGGCTCAAGATACTGAGGAGAGCTCTCCTCCTGGTGCACCTGAGTCAGACGCTGCTCATGCGGCGAGAGAGGCTCGTATGGATCACATTGAGTAGAACCAGGCCGCCCTGCGGCAAGAGATTGGACAGGTTCGGGCTGAGCTTGGTGAGACCCGAGCCAAGCTTGAAGAGACCGAAGCCTACATGAAGAAGAGCTTTATGAAGGTGTCTCGTACGTTAAAGGCCATTCTGTGCTGTGTGCAGGACAAGAATGCTCCTCCTCCATCGCCTGACTCGGATGCCTAGGCATCCACGTTGTTTGTGTGTGGTTAATTGTTTTGGTTACCGCGATAGGCGGTTTATGTTTTCATGTAGATGATGTAGTAGATAGTAGCATGTTTTAGGTGTTTGATGTTGTGGATGTATTGGCTATCATGTGATTTCTGTCATGATTCATGTAACTCTGTATTCCATGTATTATGACAATTTTGGGTAAATGAAGGCATGTAGCCTCTGTTTTGATGATGTGTGGAATGCTTAAAGTGCTTTATGATGTGTTATGCTTTTACCATCAGTTGCGCGTAAGAGAGGAGGAAGTGCAGAAGACAGCCTTCAGGACGTGCTTTGGGCACTATGAGTTCCTAGTGATGTCGTTCGGCCTTACGAACGCACCAGCCGTGTTCATGGATCTGATGAACCGGGTATTTCGGCCCTTCCTGTACCGATTCGTCATCATCTTTATTGATGACATTTTGATATACTCTACGAGTCAAGAGGAGCACGAGGAGCACTTGAGAGCGGTGTTGGGTACACTGGAGAAGAACGAGTTGTTCACACAATACAAGAAGTGCGACTTCTGGCAGGAGGAAGTTAAGTTCCTAGGACATGTAGTGTCCAAGGATGGGATAGCAGTGGACCTTGCTAAGGTAGCCGCGGTTCAGGATTGGCAGCAGCCTGGCTCGGTTACCGAGGTGAGGAGTTTCCTTGGCCTGGCTGGGTATTACAGGCGCTTCATTCGGGATTTCTCGAAGATTGCCAGGCCATTGTCTCAGTTGACCCGGAAGGACCTGAAGTTCACCTAGAATGAGAAGGCGGAGGCATCTTTTAAGGAGCTGAAGGACAAGTTGACGTCCGCCCCTGTGCTAATATTGCCAGAGCAAGGGGAGAAATACATGATATATACTGACGCGTCTCGCGTTGGTTTGGGTTGTGTTCTGATGCAGAAGGATAGGGTGATTTCGTATGCCTCGAGACAATTAAGGAAGCACGAGGAGAATTACCCTACACACAACCTGGAGTTGGCAGCTGTCATCTTTGCATTGAAGCTCTGGAGACATTACGTCTACGGAGAGGAGTTCGAGCTTTTCTGCGACCACAAGAGCCTTAAGTACATATTCACACAGCGAGACTTGAATATAAGACAACGCCGATGGATGGTGACCTTGAAGGACTTCAAGTTCGAGGTTTCCTACCATCCTGGCAAGGCGAACCTTGTGGCAGACACGTTGAGCCGCAAGAAGGCGATAGCATTTGTGGCACCATTGATGATAGCTGAGTGGAACATGGTGGAGTTCGTACGGGACTTCGAGCAGAGACTCACTGTGGAGGAGCCATTTGAGTGTGTTGCGCACGTTCGGGTGCGACCACTTATTGACTACAGGATTATTGAGGCCCAGAAGGGCGATATGCGGCTGTCTGAGCTTCGAGAGCAGGCTAACGACGCCGAGGACTCCGAGTGGAGAGTTGGTTCTGATGGGGGTTTACGATTTCGTGGCCGCCTATGCGTTCCTGATGTGCCCGACTTGAGATGCGAGCTTCTCGAGTCTGCCCATAACTCGAAGCTTGCGATGCATCCTGGTAGCACGAAGATGTACTGGGATATGAGACGGACGTATTGGTGGGATAACATGAAGGCCCACATCGCTGAGTATGTGTCTCGATGTTTGACGTGCCAGCAGGTCAAGGCAGAACATCACCGACCTCCTGGACTGCTTCAGCCCATGCCCATAGCAGAGTGGAAGTGGGACTTCATCTCCATGGATTTCATATCAGGGCTGCCGAAGACGAGGAGAGGACACGATTCCATTTGGGTGATTGTGGACCGGTTGACCAGATCGGCCCATTTCCTCCCTATCAGAGTTACGAACTCTGCAGACGAGCTGGCTAGATTGTACATCAGAGAGATCATCCTTCTGCATGGAGTTCCTTTAGAGATCGTGTCGGACAGAGACATCTGGTTCACATCTATCTTCTGGACTCGTATCCAGGAGGCGATGGGTGTGAAGTTGAAGTTCAGTACTGCGTTTCATCCTCAGACTGATGGGCAGACAGAGCTGGTGAACCAGATTCTGGAGGATATGTTGCGGGCATGTGTATTGGACTTCAAGGACAGCTGGGATGACTGTCTTCCGTATGCAGAGTTCGCCTACAACAAAAGCTTCCAGGCGACTATCGGCATGTCGCCATATGAGGCCATATATGGTCGTCCTTGTAGAGCACCGCATTGTTGGGCTGAGGTTGGCGAGTGTAGCCTGATTGGCCCGGAGTTGGTACAGGCGACTACAGAGAAGGTCGACATTATCAGGCATCGACTACTTACAACACAGAGCAGGCAGAAGAGTTACGCCGATACGAGGCGGCGACCGCTTGAGTTCGAGGTCGGGGATCATGTGTTCCTTCGAGTTTCCCCTATGAAGGGAGTCCTTCGGTTTGGGAAGAAGGGGAAACTCACACCGAGGTTTATCGCTCCATTTCAGATACTGGATCGAGTGGGTGATGTGGCGTATCATCTCGCTTTGTCCACACCGCTGGCTTCTGTACACAACGTATTTCATGTATCTATGCTGAAGAAGTACGTTCCTGACCCTTCACATATCATCAGATGGGAGCAGGTACAGCTGAGCAAGGATGCTACGTATGAGTTGCGCCCGACGCGTATCCTTGACAGGAAGGAGCAGGTACTGCGTAGGAAGGTCATTCCACTTGTGAAGGTACTATGGACACATCATTCCGAGGAGGAAGCTACTTGGGGGACTGAGGCCGAAGTCAGGAAGAACTACCCTCAGATTCTCGAGGAATATGAAAATGTATAAATTTCGAGGACGAAATTTTTGTTTAAGTGGGGTAGATTGTAATGACCCATAAATTTCCGTACTTTGGCTCGAGTACCATCTCGACCATAAATCACTTAGGATTAAATCCTTTAGAAATTTAACAAAGTTAACTAAGTACTAAACTCGATTAGCCATGAAATCCGTTGGGATCGCTTTAAATACGATCTGCAAGACCCAAAACTTGCAGAATCATTGACTCTAGGTTACCCTAAAGTTTAGAACCAAACTCATTACCCGGATACTCTCGGGAATGACTTGAAACTTCGTATTAGGTCTAGACCGCACATCGGAAGTCCGATTAACACGAAGTTAAGGAACTAGGACCGCCTCACTGGGCTTGACAACCCCCTCGGAAATCAGGTCCAGTCGATGTCCCACGGCCATTCGCTTGAGCCCGGAGCGAGGGAGTGTGAAAATCACTATTTTCTTTACAAAATAAATATCTTGAATAGTGATCTGGCACCATTCGCTTGCGCATCAGTATTAAGCAACCAGACCGTCAGAATCAGACCAAATTACACCATCGGATCAGGAAAAATTTCAGGAACATTTACATGTACTTGGAATTTCGAATCGTGGCCCACTGACCGTTGAACTGAAACTGGTCCGCAACGTGTGATCTGGGAATCCGATCGAGTCAAAAACGTAATCCCACGTAGATCCATGAGTTGTGAGCTTAAGTCTGACATTTGGCTCAAAGAGGGCCGCCAGAAACCCTCTTTTGAGCAGGAACAACGCCGAAATGCTTATACTAGACATACCCCTTGAACAAGAGTCTATTTCGGAGAGGTTTTAGGCTATATAAGGGCCTTAAAACAACCCCTCTCATAGCCATACGAATTTGGGATAAAACCTTAGAGAGAGAGAGAGAGAGAAAAAGGGAGAGAAAACTTGGGATTTGTGGGAGCACCTTCCTCCTACTGCTTTCGATCTTCACACGGGCTGCACCGCCTATTTCCAGGCGCTTTCCCAGCAATATCAACTCCATTTTTAAGGTGAAAAACCCTAACCCTAGATCTGATTTGAGGTGTATAGGCTATATGTTGTGAAACAACAAACCGATTCCACTCTTTAGGCTAGAAAACTCCCGAATACGGAAGCTCATCAACCCTTGCCGATCCGTTGAGATTCCAAGGAGCAAGGTGAGGACTTTAGGTGTATAGGTTACGGTTTTCAACGCTTTCAATGTCAGATAATGATAGATTCATGATCTGCATGCAATTGCACATGTACAAAGTGCTTTCCGTTTTCTGTTTCGATTAACGTTGTAGAATATGGAATTTCACATACTCTAGGTATACGTAGAAATACCGTATACGTATTTTTTTTGGAAAAGTGTTTGACATATTTATTTGATGTATGGTTATACGTTATATGGATAAAATACTTGTTTGGTGAAAGGAATCGCCGTAATACATGTTCGCTTGTAAACACTATGTATGTTGAAATTGTGTATTCTAGAAATACCGTATATGTGTAAATTTTGGAAATGCAATTGTCATGATTATTTGCTATATGATTACGATATACACGTATAAAATGCTAGCTTGGCGAAAGAATAGCCCTAATATATGTTTTACTAACATACGTCATGTATGTTGAAATAGTGTACTCCAAGTGTTTGTGTAAATGCTTGTGAGAGTAAATGCTTGGATGTTAACACCGTAGGTCGGTGCTGAGATGGAATTCTCGACTACCTTAGAGACATGTAGGATTCCCTCGATGTGGTTGTTTACTTCAACCACTCACATATGATGCATATGTGTCTGTATCCCTATCTGTATAGTGCTCTATTACATGCTTTACAACATGCCTTATATCATGCTTTATAACATGCCTTATGACATGCCTGCTAACATGCTTGTATTACTTTGTTTATCATGCTTTACTCCACATGCTATGGATGAAGATTGATTGAGGTTGAGACTATGTCTATAGTCCAGACATTCGGTACCAGACTGGAGATTGTGGCTGAGATTCATGTTGCCACAGGGGATGTGTCTGACGAACACGAGTCGTACTTTGATTGGCGATAATGGTTGGCCACACGGAGTGCTTTTGCGCTTCATATCGCCCAACTTGTTGTGCGCTCGAGCTAGTCAGGCTCGTCAAGTAACCCGATTGTCGAAGGTGTGTTCACCATGTTTGGTCATTACTGTTTGAACCTAGGGTACCAAACTTACCAGCGGCAATCCCGTTAATCATGGTACCTCGATCCGCTAAGACTCATGAGCCGGACATGGTGGTATGGGACACCGTGGCCGATCTGTCGGCCTATGCTGGGGCCAAGTGCCTCCCCATAGTGACCATTGAGCAACCCAAACTTGTGAGCCGAATACGATGGTACGGGACACTGTATTCGAGCTGTCGATACTTACGGCGAGAGCCGAGTACGGTGAGACCTGTGCTCGTACTAACGGGCGACGAGTCCTCTATAGTATCTTCGAGTATACTCCAAAGGTCTGTGATTGGTGACGAGCCCTTCACAGCAACTAGAGTATGAGTAGAGCCGAGTACGGTGAGACCTGTATTCAAGCTGACGGCCAATGATTGAGCCGAGTACGGTGAGACGTGTACTCGAACTGACGGTCAGCAATTGAGCCGCATACGGTGAGATCTGTATCCGTGCTGACGGGTGACGAGCCCTTTGCGATGCCTTCGCGATGCCTCTCGAACCATAATACCGTATGAGATTAACTAGGATTGACGGCCCTAGAATGGATCATGTTTGGGAATGGTATAAGAGAGGTACCTTAGTTTCCCAATACTGCTGTTTGAAATGGACTAATAACAACTCGGTAATCATGCTCATCATTGCACCGCATGTGCCTAGTAGATGTGGGGCACTGAGGGAGTTATCATTCGCGAACGTAAGATGATGTCGCATGAGGGTGGTTTGGCAAGGGCATAAATTCATCATGACATTTCATTCTTACATTTAACAAGAGTAGTTAAATTTGTTTGATTTGTACTGTTTTATCATTTCTGCTTGATTTAATTGATAACATGTTAACCTATGCTTTATTGTTCCACTGAGTTAGCTACTCACTCCCACGTTACGGGACGGTGTTTGCAACACCAACCAGACTCTGTCACAGGTATAGACGGGGCGTCGGTTCAGGAGCCGGAGCCCGATTTCGACGAGGACCTGGATGAGTTCTCATTTATGCAGTACTCTGACGGCTTTGCTTAGGCCGACTGCATCGCGGGGATTTCAGGACTCATCTTTTAGACTGTATTTTGATTTTTGATTCAGAAACAGTATATGTATATGGGTACTTAGTTAGTGTTCATACTTAGGTGTTCATAAAAATTTTGTTCTTTACATACCTTAAATATACAATTTCAGTCTTCCGCTTGCCTTTATACAATTAAACTGGAGTATGAATTACTGTTTTGGTATAATCTCATTCATGTTTATTGTTCTAACTCAGACAACATTTAAACATCATTATGTATGTTGCGTAAGTGATGCGTTGGAACTCGGGAGTTAAGTTCATACTCGACCCCTGAATTTCAGGGCGTTACACTGTCATACCACTACAACAAAAACGTGCTTGCGCGGCACTCTGGGTGGCTCTTTCATCAGCGCTATGTAAAACGATGCCACACATTTCACTGTATATACATATATATATATATATATATATATATATATAAACCTACTCCCTCGTTTCGTTCCCAGCCCTCAACTCTCTCTCTCTCTCTCTCTCTCTCTCTCTCTCTCTCACTCTCTCTGTCGATTTCTAGGGTTTTGATCTTTCATGAATGTATAGAAACCAGATCGGATCTCTGATGGTGGATTCAAGCACCAGCAATGCAGACGCCACGACTCCATCTCCTCGCCATCCCGTCTTCACCTCGTCCTCCTCATGTGACGCATCCAGGCCGTCGATTCTGCAGCCGTCTAATTCCTTCAAGGCCGTAGGAAGGGTTCCTCAATCGCACGTGCACGTTGATGATCTTATCAACCTCCTCCATGGCTCCGACCCTGTCAAGGTCGAGCTCAACCGCCTCGAGAATGAGGTCAGAGGTCGGGATTTCCTCATCTTCTATTATATTTCGGTTGTGGATTCATCGGTTTTTTGCTCGATTTTGCTGGGTTTTGGGGGTTTAGGGCTTGATTGGGGCAGGTTTAGGGTCTTTGAGGTGTTTTGGATGTGTTAGTGTACAACCGCCTAACCTCCATCGAAAGCCGCTACCATCATAAGAGGCCGCCCGTCCCTCATCATCAATAACCAAACACATCTCCACCTGCAATCGTCCACCATCAGTTTTGATTGGTAGGGATTTTATTATTATTATTAGGGTTTTGATTATGGATTTTTGTTTTGAGTTTTCTGATGGATCGGCATTTAGGTCAGGCTTTCGATTAGGGTTTTTCTGTTTTGGGACTTATTTTTAGGGCTTTTTCAGTGTTTTTATTATTAGAGCCCTCACAGCTGATACCTTTGCAGACAAGGTGAAGGAGATGATGAACTACTATTTTGTTTGGGTTTTTCTAGTGCTTTTTTTTTTTTTTCAATTTATAATGACTATAGAACTTAGAAGTTAACCATCTGTATGGTATGAAGCCATTGCAAACTCCTCGACTTCTGTTTGTCATGCATGATTCATTGCTCATTTAGATCTATGTTCAATCATTGATTCAAGCTCTGTTATTATTGGGGCTTTTTTTTTTTTCATTTTGTTTTCTACATTTCTTGCTTATATTTGGAGCAGTACTTTTCCAGTGCTATTTAAGGAGAGATTATATGTCATGTTTCTGTTTAGTGCATTTCTTGGTGCTTGTTTGATCTCTTGAATGTGTTCAATAATATTTGTGTCAGTTAACTTCTTTGTTGTTGCTATGTAATAAGGCTCTATTACATTTCCTTGATCCAGAGAAATTCAAGAATAAAGATGATTTTGTTGAAAAATACAAGAATCTAAGCTCCTTTAATGACATTGAGGTTTTATCACTTACCTTGCACTTTCAGTTCCATGCATGTGGTATATTCTGTTTCCATATGTAGTTGAAGTTTACTGGGTTTTTCTTTAGCTTGCTAATCTTCACAAGGAATTGAGGCCTCACATTCTTCGAAGAGTTATCAAGGATGTGGAGAAGTCTTTGCCTCCAAAAATTGAGCACATCCTCCGCCAAAAATCAGGGACACTGTCAGACAAACTCGACTTTCTGCATGAACTTTGTATTGAAGCATGTTGAATATCTTTTTACACACCCATATGTGCATTTTCATGGTTTGATAGCTCCACCCATTTGTTAGCTGTGCATCTACAAACAGTTTGAAAACAGAGCAATGATCACATTCATTAGGCATATGAACTTCCACATTTGGATGAAACCATTGGATCATATAATTTTTATTATTATTATTTTTTTATGCCAGATCCATACCATGATGTGAATTAGCACCACACTAATTTGCTTAAGCATCACAACCAAGAATTGAGATTCACTCTTCCAAAAGGGAGAGAATCTCTCTTAAGAATATATATAAAAAAAGAATAAAAAAGAAAAGAAAAGAAGAAGCCTAATTCTATGTTCAACTATCATCGAAGGAGGCTCTACAAGCATGTATAAGTATGGAAAAATCCCAACTATCCATACAATCTAATTGTAGTCATTAAAAAAATTCACCTAAGCAGTCCCTCACATTTTTCTACTTTTGCATAAAATAAAATAAGACCTAACCAAATTCTAAACAAATTAGAAGGCCAGTTAAAAACCTCAAAACTATAATCCCATTGTATTCTTGTACCCGCCATACTTTGGCAATGACTTCCTAGAATCATGGAGGGATCACATTATCAAGGAATCATTTTAATGCTAACTCAAAATGCTTTCAAATGGGATTTTTTTTTTTTTGAATTCCTCAACCGGACATCGTTTCACACCCAAAAGAATTAAGATGCCCCATTGAACACAACTTTTTTTTGCTTGGCCAAGAAACTATATGGGTGGGGCCCTTATGGTGATCTGGAAAGTTCATTTATTGGGCCCATCATTGACAGACAATGCTTTGGAAGTCTAATTAGTGAGATGGAAATGGTGGTTTAACCAATGGTTCACATTCAATGACCAAAAAAAAAGAAGAAACTATCTAGCATATGGATAGTGTTTTTTTTTTTTTTTTTTTTTTTGCTTCCAATGATGGATGAGATATTTGGGATATGCTCATTCAAGATGAGTCACATTTGATGAACCTCTTGGATTGTAGAAAGATCAATCTGCCTGTATGGTTGCTTGTCAAAACAAATGTTGTTTAGTCTAGTCAAACATTGTATAGTTCATGTTCTTCTCTTTACCTCCCTACGAGATGCCTTGTACTAGGCTTGGTTTATATTATTAGCTTTCATCTTCTAGCATGTATTCATCAATCTCAATTAGTTTCTACTAAGTGATATTGTTTGCGCTTCCCGGATTTGAATTTACATGGGGGGCAAGTAAGGATGTCATCAAAGCCTCCTACTTTGTGATCCCAATAGAGAAGGTTGATACTTTGGAAAGTGATATTCTGATAGAAGAGTATTGAAATTCAGTTCAGCTTAGCAATGTTCGGTTAAACTTTGTAGCTATGGGAGTAATTAGCTAGATAAAACCTCGTGGGAAATTGATTATTTCTGGTCATATCACTTGAAACCTCAAGGGAAACATATGCTTTCAGTTCAAATCATGAGCAGCGTTGTTTCATGGATGGAGTCACAAACTCCATCCATGATTTTGGGTGAAAAAGCTCCTTTTCTTTTTCAAGATACTTGCGCTACTCAAGCTGCCATTTTTCTTCTTAAAACATGCTTCTGCTTAAATCATGAGAGACTATTTCTAGTAGGATTAAGCTACTTTATTTGTCTACAGATGGTCTTCTAAATGGAGAAATCCCAGAGTCTGTTGGGAATATAACCTCACTTGTGGGTCTTGAATTGGAATTCAATGTGAATACAAGAGGTAGCATTCCAAGAGCCATAACTAAGCTAATCAATTTAGAGAGGTTGTCATTGTATGGATACCATATACATGCAGCCATTCCTAATTAGTTAAATGAACTCAAAAATCTTAAAGAACTTGTTCTGTACGATTGCATGCTAACATACCAAATATTTAGACCATTAATTGTGATTTATTGTTGTTTTCTTAATTGTGATTGTATTGAAGTACTATTTCATTGCAGATATCATGCTGACAAGGTTTTTCTTCTCCATGTGTTTGTTTTTTCAGGATAAGTAGGTTGAAACATTTGAGAAAAGATACAAGAGTTTGTATGTTGTGGGTTTCTCTTTTGGGTCTGAACAAGGTTGTATTTTAAATAGATACAACTCATACAAGAGTTTTATGACCTTTTAAGAATTACAATCCAAGTGCAGTATGGCCATGTAATGATGGATGTTGTTTCTTTATTGCAGGCCCATGTTTACATTTTGAAGAAGTTTATATTTAATCACTTTGGTCTTTTTTCATTTTTCTTTGGGTGAAATTGGGCAAGTTTGAGTTGAAGCTTATTGAGTGGTTTGGAGTGTGTTGAAATGCATTGAAGCAATTGAAAATGCTGCTTAGTTCTCCGGTTTAATCACTGTCAACTGCAGATTGAATTCATCTCATCCATTTGTCTTGTTTGTTTGCGGGATACATAGTTTTGCTAATTATGTGGACTTAACAATTTCTCAAGATTCCGATTGTCCATATGCAACTTACATGTATATCTGATTGTCAAGTTTTGCTAATCATAGTTTGTTTTCCCAGACTGTTCTTCTAACTTTTTATTTCTCAAGATTCCGATTGTCCATACGCAATTTCTCAACAATTTCTCAAGTTTTGCTAATAATAGTTTGTTTTCCCAGACAGTTCTTCAAACTTTTTATTGCACTTGCTAATGTTCCTTGATACAAATCATGCAGTCCCTGTATTATATGGAGCAGCAGATGAGCAAGCAAGGACCCTTGATTCAACCAGTAGAATTGCTAGACAGGTGAGTATGTATCTACTCTCCTTGTCACTGGTGGAGTATCATCCAAATTCTCCTTTTGGTTATGGCTTGTGTTTTTTGAACTTAGCAATGGATGGATTCACGAATGCAACTCAAGATTCCATAACTGCAAGGTTTGTCAGTTCATGAGTTGACTGTTTCTCCTCTTGTTGGTGAACTTGTACTTTCTGAAAATATTATCTTTCTGAAACAGAACATTATTTACTTCGATCTTGCATCTAACTTCAAAATTTCTTTTTCCCTTTCTTGTTACTATCAGAATTTTCTATTCATACTTATCAAAGGAAAATAAAAATATTTTTTCAGAGATGATGAAGCTCTTTAATGTTGCATACCATTCCTAAATGGCACATGATGCATACCATTACTATCAGAATTTGTTTTTATTCCTGAACTTCATCTTGCAGTTTTTGGAATGGGTTGATGAAGTAGCAAACGGATGACAAAAAAAATCACTGTGGGGCCTTGGTAGGTTTCCACACCGACTGTAAGCACACCGTCCATCACGAAAAGGATCTCGGCCCCCCTTGGGTGCGTGTGGGGTGCATTCACAGAACCTGCTGGGAACTCGAGTAGCTCCAACCACGAATGTTGCAGAGGCACCCGAACCAATGGAAAGAGATTTCATGTCCCAAATCATAGTATCGTTTTTTCTCTTGACCATTCAATTTCTTTGGTACAATGTTCCTACTACTCCAATATATGTTTATTTATTTATTTTGTTCTTTTTGGTAGCAGAGATACTTGTTGGATTCTTTTGATTACACAACTGACTCAAAGTATTTGTTGAAGTCAACCTACATCTAGATTTGGAGGTCTGGAGAAAGCATGTGCTGCTCTCCATAAGTAACCACAATGGCAGATCTCTGACATGTACATGAGCTGCCTTGTGCATATGCCACTGGTCAAGATCATACCATGGGGGCGTTCTTCACATACATGAGATTGAGGGAGCAGGAAATTAGAAATCTGATTTAGTAATGTGTGGCACAGAACCTGAAATCTGATATACCATGGGGCGTTCTTCACATACATGATATTTGTTCCATCATTCCTTGACTTCCTTTGTTCTGAGATTATAAAGATGAAAAGAGAATTGCTTCTTCACTGGCTATGTAGATCCATAGATCTGCTTGTATTGTAGCATGGTGCAAAACACACATGCTAGATTAACACTTTTGTTTATTGCTTTTTCTATCTGTCCTCCTTGTTCTTTTTATTATTATTTTTCTCACTTTCTAGCCTGTTTCCAATGATGTGCATGATTTTTAATGTTTTTTTAATTGAAGGTCATTAATGAAGCTCTCAGATGTGGGAACATAGCCAAGTTTGTGCACCCAAAGGCCCTCAAGGATGTCAGATTTAAAGGTACACCATCCACTTATAGTGGACCTTTTTTGTATATATGTTTATAGAATCATGCATGTGAGAGCACATTTATTATAATGTTCCCACAATTTGTATTAAGAAACTAAATTTCTGTGGTGCAGATTATTCAATTCCATGTGGATGGAAGGTCCTCCCAGTTTTCAGTGTTGTACATCTAGACTGGAGCTTGAAAGTCCAGGAGAGGGCAAATGGATGGATTTGTTTCTATTTATTTATTCATATATATTCAAAACCATTTTCAATTTATTGTAATAAATATTATATATTTTTTTATTGTCTAGTAATATAAATATTGTTTAATATGATGTTTTATTTGTGTAACATCATAATATTGTTTAATATTCAGTTTTATTTGTGTAACATCATTTTTATGTTTCAAATATTTAAAAAATACAGGTTTCGATTGAATTATATATAATAATAATAAATTACTGGAATGTCAGGGCCTTTCAAATCTATACAAAAGAGTTTCGCGGCGCTTGTGTAGAAAATAGCGGCGCTTTTTCATGAGAAAAAGTGTTTAGAAAGCACCTTTCTCGGCGCTCGGAACGACTTTTAGCAGCGCTTATTCGCGTCGATAAAAGCTATAATCATTGGCGCTCAGACAAGCGCCACAAAAACTCACCTAGCGCCGCCAATACTTTTCCCGACATACCCATTAATCGGCGCTTGGGTAGCGCCACTATTACATTTAGCGGCGCTTTGAGTAGATTTTAGCGGCGCTTTCGAGCACCGGCAAAAATGCCCTTTGTTGTAGTGTACCTTTCTCATGACACTTAGTACGGTGGTTTAGGATTAGCCATTCAGCAGGAGGGATGACATATTCGACTGTGAGTGGGTATGGGTTGGCAATGGAGTTCACAATTTTGAATTTGAAACTATGATATGATATGTCACCCTCCGTGTGCTGGACATCAATCACTAGAATGTTCATTTCTAGGGTATTAACTGCCACCGATAGAATGTTTTTTAGCTCTGCCTGTACTGAGATGATTTGATTTCCCGAAGGGAATTTAACCCTATGATGGAGAGTAGATGCGATGGCTACAACAGCATGGAGCCATTGCCGTCCTAACAAAAGGTTAAATGACGTAGGAATGTCAATGATCTGAAATGTGACAAGAGTCATGACTGGTCTGATTTGTAACTCAATGTCTATTTCTACCTCCACCTACCTTTGGGTGTTATCAAAGGCTCTGACGCTCATAGTACTAGGCTGGAAGGAAGATGGTTCTATCCCCAAACGTTCGGCAGTCCTTAAAGGTAAAACATTTAAGCTTGATCCATTGTTTATAAGTACGAGTGGGATATTGAAATTCTTGTAATGGACAACTATATTTAGTGAATGCCCGTGTTTGCGACCTTCAGGTGGCAACTCATCATTAGAGAAAGTGATAGCTCGCGGTGCGAGCAGTTGTCCGATCATGCTTGCCACCATTTCAGGAGGTATGTCAGGAGAGATGTGTGCGTCGTTCAGAGTTTTCACAAATATTTCCTGATGCGATCTTGACATGCACAAGAGTTCCCAGATGGAAATTTGTGAGGGAATAGATTTGAGCTGAGTTGCTATGTTATAGGCAACATCAGTTTTGTGGTTGTTCCCAATAAAGTTTCCCGGGGTTCTTTTGGGTTCTGATGGTCTCTCCTGAGATACCTACCATTGTTGCCCACTTCAGCGCACTCTGGATAGTGCCATGGGACTGCCTTTGTGTCATAAGAGGGAACTGTTCTGTAACGCCCTGAAAATCGGGGGTCGAGTATAAACTCAACTCCCGAGTTCCAGAACATCACTTATGCAACAAAATGAATGATGATTGAATGTTGACTGTATTCGTGCATTGAACATGAGTGAGATTAAGCCAAAGCAGCATATCATACTCCAGAGACAGTTAAATTTGCAAGCGGAAGACTGTGATAGATAGATAAAATATATAAACTACGAGGAGTCTCCAGAGTGTGATAAGATTACCAGGTTAAATAAATACAAGTGCAGTTTTAAAATATACCAAATGTGAGGAAGTGTAATGCCTCCTATCCCATGTACCATAGCCCCGTCAATACGATATCAGGTCTTCATTGACCTGCCAGAGAGATACAGATAGGAGAACTCCTCCTATCATCACAGAAGTAGTCCGGCTCTACTTCACAAGCATCGCCATCACCTGAAACTCAACAAATCTGGTGGGTGTTCGGAACACCGTCCCGCAACGTGGGAGTGAGTGATCAACTCAGTGGAACAGTAAAGCATAGGTTAACATGTTATCAATTCAATCAAGCAGTAATGATAAAGCAGTACAAATCAAACAATTCTAACTACTCTTATTAAATGCAAGAGTGAAATGACATGATGCTGTATGCCCTTGCCAAACCACCCTCAAGTGACATCATCTTACGTTCGCGAATGCTTACTCCCTCAGTGCGCCACATCTACAAAGCACATGCGGTGCGATGATGCTCATGATTACCAAGTTTTTATTAGTCCATTTCAAACAGCAGTATTGGGAAACTAAGGTACCTCCCTTGTATCATTCCCAAACATGATCCAATCTAGGGTCGTCAATCCTAGTTATTCTCATACGATGTTATGGTTTGAGAAGCGTAGTGAAGGCATCGCAAAGGGCTCATCACCCGTCAGCGCGGATACAGATCTCACCGTATGCGGCTCAATTGCTGGCCGTCAGCTCGAGTACAGGTCTCACCGTACTCGGCTCAATCACTAGCCGTCAGCTCAAGTACAGGTCTCACCGTACTCGGCTCAACTCACACTCTAGTTGCTGTGAAAGACTCGTGGCCAATCACAGACCCTTGGAGTGTACTCGATGATACCACGGAGGACTCGTCGCCCGTCAGCACGAGCACAGATCTCACCGTACTCGGCTCTCGCCGAAGTATTGACAGCTCGAATACAGTGTCCCATACCACCATATTCGGCTCACGAGTTGATTGCGCAATGGTCACTACGGGGAGGCACATGGCCCCAGCGTAGGCCGACAGCTCGACCACGGTGTCCCATACCACCATGCCCGGCTCATGCGACTTAGCGGATCTAGGTACCATGGTTAAACGGGGATCGCCACTGGTAAGTTTGGTACCCTAGGTTCAAGCAGTAGCGACCAAACAGGGTGAACATGCATAAGGCAGATCGGGTTACTTGATGAGCTCGACTAGCACGACGCCCGTTGAGCTGCACGACATGAAGTGCATAAACAACTTCGTGTGGCCTAGCCACTGCCGACAAGCAACGCACGACTCGAGTTCGTCGAACACATCCCACGTGGCAAATGAATCTCAGCCACGAGTTCAATCTCGTTACCGTTTGCCTGGACTATAATCATAGCCCCAAACACAATCAATTACAGAGATATAAAGCAGTAATGGATCAGGATTCAAATCATACAATCAGTCTGGTATTATCCGTTTAGGGCTGCCAGGGCTGTTGCATGCACTCGTTGCTCCGCTCCCCCATCACCCATGACGGATCATACAACGTAAATATAGATTAAACATATGCATCACATAGTTAAAATCATAAAGCAGTTGAGCATGTTATGAATCACAACACAAGCATGAGTTTGTACATGTTCAATTCCTAATCACACAACTATCAAAGGAGATCATACACATAGTTTATAGAGGTTGAGAATCATGTCTCAACACCCTTATACATTACAATTTGCTAACTACTACTCACTCAGACATTTCAAGTTATACTTGAACTTACATACATCACATACATGACATATGTCGATCACATAGGCATTAGGCCAAATCCTTTCACTAGGGAGTTGCCCCAATCATAATACGCGTACACCCACGACGGATAGTCATGGCAAGTAAGAATCCAAGTTCCATATCCATTCAGTCATTTCCACAAACACTTGGGCCACACATTTTATCATATATAGGGTATAATGGCCGTGGCGTGATTTAGGGCAAATCCTTTCGTCAAAGGGGTATCGCCAATATAACAATCATGAATCCATGACAATTAGTCATGGCGAGCATGAATGAGAATTCCATACTCATTCAGTCATTTCCACAAACACTTAGAATACACTATTACAACATACATGGTGTATGTTAGTAAAACATGTATTAGGGTTATCCTTTAGCCAAGCTAGTATTTTATCCATGTATAATATATTACTACAGCAAATAATCATGATACATACATCTCCAAAATTTATACGTATACAGTATTTCTAGAATACACAATTTCAACATACGTAGCATTTACAAGTGAACATGTATTACGGCGATTCCTTTCGCCAAACTAGTATTTTATCCATATATAGTATAATCATACATTAAATAAACATGTTAAACACTTCTCCAAAAAAAATACACATACGGTATTTCTACGTATATCTAGAGTATGTGAAATTCCATATTCTACAATGTTAATCGAAACAGGAAACGGAAAGCACTTTGTACATGTGCAATTGCATGCAGATCATGAATCTATCATTATCTGACATTGAAAGCGTTGAAAAACGTAACCTATACACCTAAAGTCCGCACCTTTTGTCGTAGAATCGTAACGGAGTTGATAGGTTTGCTAAGCTTCCGTATACGGCAACTAGGCGACCTATAGAATGAAATAGGTTAGCTACTTCACAACCTACAACAGTCTAAACCCCAAAACAGATTAGGGTTAGGGTTTCTTACCTAGAAACGACGCCGGAAACGCCGGAAAAGCGTCAAGAAGGATGCGGTGGAGCATGGATAGCAGCAGGGAAGGACGGCAGGGAGATTCTCCCACATCTCCCACACTTTCTCTCTCTTTTCCCTCTCTCAAATCCAAATTCGTATGGCTGGAATGGGAGAGGGTTTAAGGTCCTTATATAGCCTCAAAACTCACCGAAATAGACTCCTGTTCAAAGGTTACTGCTAATATAGGTATTTCGTCACTTTTCCAGCTCAAAAGAGAGGTTTTGGTGGCCCTCCTTGAGCCAAACGTCAGACTTAAGCTCACCACACATGGATCTATGAGGGATTATGTTTTTAACTCGATCGGATTCCCAGATCGCACGTGGCGGGCCACTTTCAGTTCAACGGTCAGTGGGCCACGATCCGAAATTCCAACTACATGTAAATGTTCCTGAAATTTTTCTTAATCCGAGGGTGTAATTTGGTCTGATTCTGACGGTCAGGTTGCTTAATACTGATGCGCAAGCGAATGGTGCCAGATCACTATTCCTGATATTTTTATTAGGATGGAAATAGTGTTTTTCACACTCCCTCGCTCCGGATCGAAATAAATGACCGTGGGACATCGGTCGGAGCTGATTTTTGAGATGATTGTCAAGCCCAGTGGGGCGGTCCTGATTCCTTAGCTTCGTGTTAATCGGACTCCCGATGTGCGATCTAGACCTCATACGAAGTTTCGTTTCAGTCCCGAGAGCAGACGGGTAATGAGTTCGGTTCTAAACTTTAGGGTAACCTAGAGTCACATGTTTTACAAGTTTTGGGTCTTGCAGATCGTATTTAAAGCGATCCCAACGGATTTCATGGCTAGTCGAGTTTGCACTTAGTTAACTTTGTTAAATTTCTAAAGGATTTAATCCTAATTGTTTTCTGGTTGAGATGGTACTTAAGCCTTTGTAGTTTGTATATAAAGTGATCCAAGTTTTACTACTTAGCTAGTTTAAGTTAGTGTCTAGGGCGAAAGTGCTTTGAAAAATTGAAAGCACAAGGTAGTAAAGGGGTGGGATTTGTGAAGGAAATGGGTTCAGTAGCGATTTTAGACTGTGGGATTTAGTTTTGACAAGTTGATAAGGTCTTAGGATCGACCCATTGCCCTAGAACGTCTAATCCCAGGTTGGCAAAAAATCCGGGATGTTACATGTTCTCCCTTCCAGATATATCATCGAATCTTGAGGCTACGGATTCGTTACTGGAACTGTTTATGGTGGACTTGATGATTTCCCTTGTAGTATGATTGAATCCTGACGGGATTTAATAGTGGGATTTTCCTCCTCCTCTTGATGTGTACTTTGTGAAGGAGGGATCCTGAGGTAAGAGGAAACTTGAAGGCTGGACCGGGAGTGCCCTTTGCAGGGTTAGTGAGGCTAGATCGGGGAGACCTATCGGAAGGATGAGAGGTTCAGGTCCTGGCCTATTCGGATATGCCGGGGATGGAACCGGATGTGTCCCTTAGAGAGCGAGAGGCTGGGAATGTGACCTGGTGGGTGCTGTTGATGCCCTTTAGAAGGTGAGAGGTTTTGTTGCTGGTGTTGCCTCGAGGATGAGAGGCAGTGTTGTTGGTGCTACCTCGAGGATGAGAGATGGTATTGTTGGTGCTGCCTCAAGGATGAGACGTGGTGCTGTTGGTGCTGCCTCGTGGAATACTTGTGGCCCAGGCGGAGGCGCCTGTCAGTATCCCCATGTTCGATTTGTTGTATCGGGCATGATTGCTTGTATGGAATGATGTGGGGAAGAGTATGTAGGATGCTCTTTCTCGATGTTGTTGACGGTAGAGGTGTCAGATATGCTGGGTCCTGCTAGATGCAATGGCGGGGGATTCTGGAGGAGGTTGGCCTGAGTGGCAATGCCGGCCTATGGGTTGATCGTGATTTTCTGACTTTTGATCAAATCTTGTACCTCGTGTTTTAAGACAAAACA
Source organism: Magnolia officinalis (assembly GCA_021015155.1). Classification (NCBI taxonomy): domain Eukaryota; kingdom Viridiplantae; phylum Streptophyta; class Magnoliopsida; order Magnoliales; family Magnoliaceae; genus Magnolia; species Magnolia officinalis. Next base: position 49,726,376 of record JAJHSJ010000010.1, read on the forward strand.
ACGGTTTGTTTGATGACCCGACACCTGGTGATATGCACAATATTGATTTTCATTGTAACCTGGTAGCAGGGGATTTGGCGAAAGTAGAGGTTGGAGTGGTGTCAGGAGTTGCCTTTGCATCAACACTGTCAAGACCTGACTGTGTGTTTGTGATAAGGGGGTGAACTTTCTGCCTAGCATTGCCTATTTGTACGGGTTTTGCGCATTTCCCCTAGGCTGTTGTTGTTGTTATTAAGGCAACTGTGCCTGATATCCTTGTTGGGCTTGTTGTGGTTGGTATTGTCTATTTGGTTGTGGCTGGTACTGGTTGTCTTGTTGTGGCTGGTACTGTTTGTCTTGCTGTGGCTCTGGTTGCCGAGCGTACTGGTTGCCTTGAGTGTTGGCGACGATATTGTTGACCTCTGTAGTGCGTTGCACGGGAGCAGTACTGTTTCCATTCCCATATCCAATAAGTTTCCCCTCGACTTTGTTTCTTTTGATTGAGGGAGCCTGATGCGGCCATGGGGAAATCGTTCCTACTCTGATCCCGGCTTCCACTTGTTCTCCGGCTCTGATGAGCTGGGAGAAGTTCACATATGGGTACGAGATTAGATATCTTGAAATGTTTGGGTTTACCAAATGGACAATCATGGATATTTGTTGTTCATCGTCGATGGAGTTTCTCATTCGGGCTGCCAAGGCTCGCCATCGTCCAACGTATGCTAACAATGATTCATCGCCTTTTTGTTTCAAGGAAGCCAGATCTGCCCTTCTAGGAGCCATGTTCAGATTATATGAAAATCTGTCGATGTATGCCTGGAGAGTCTCTCCCAGGTCCTGATCTGATGGCTATCCAGTAATGTGTACCAATCCAAAGCATTGCCCTTAAGAGATTTCTGAAAGAGACATATCAAGGCTCCATCGTTCTCTGCTATCGCATTGAGTTCCCCACAAAATGCTTTTAGATGCACTGTGGGGCACCCACTACCATCATATCTTTTGAATTTGGGTACCTCAAAGTTTGGAGGTACCCGACCATCTGGAAAGGGACACATGTTCCTGAATTTGGTGGGTGGATGATCCACTCCTTGCTGCCTTTGCAGCTAATTTTACACCATTTGCAGTTGTTCTCATAGCTCCTCAATTTCTGACTTGCTGTGTTGTGGATATCTTGCCCCTTATAGTAAGGCTTGTGTTGCTTCTTCTTCGTAAGGGTCAATCTCTTTTACCCTTTGATTTCCAAGAATGAGAGGTTGCTGGAAAGAAGGACTCCTGGTGGTGGGAGGTAGCTGGAATTGAATGTCGCTCCCTTTCGGAGGAGAGTGTGATGTTCGAAAATGGCTCCTGCCTGGGGTATCTGCCATTCCGGAATTTGCTCCCATTAGGGGGAGTGAGTTGGACTCGAAACTGACCCCCTTCATGGGCATCCGCCAGTTCTTGTATGTGATTCCCATTAGGGGGAACCTATGCTGTAAGCTGATTGTTGTGATGTGTTGAGTAATGATGTGTGGGAGGGTTTGCTCCCGTTTGCCAGTTGTTGTTGATCTTATACTGACTCTGCTAGGAGAGGGAGAATAGGATTTGCTAGAGGAATAAGATAGAAGGCGAAAGGAGTTTAAGGGATTGAGTTGTTTTACACACTAGGCTGGGTCGCCTGCATGTTTAGTGTGGCACTTAGCACTAGGCGAAGCAATATCTCTTACAAAGCTCGGAAACTTTGGGCCATCTCACCCATGGTTATATTGTCTGGTAGGTTTGTTGGAGCTGTCGGAGGTGTTGGCGCCGGTGTCGGTGCTGATGCTGGTGTTGAAGTTTCAGGAATTGGCTAAGCTGCCGACTCTTCTTCATGGGTAGCCTAAGAGGTCATGGCTGCTCGGGATCGAGTGGTCATGGTTTGGATTGATGCCTAAGCAAGTGTAAACTAAAGATTGGTTTTTTTTTTTTTTTTGTATGAATGCAGTGATGATGTCCCTTGAGATTAAAGTACCACACACTTTTAAGTCGAGTCTCAGCTAGTGCGAGCTAGCAAGTCCCCAATGGAGTCGTCATTCTGTGAACGCTGGGAATCGGCGCCCACGCTGATTGGTATGTTTTGGCTTTGATTTGTGGGGGTGATTAGGTTTATTTGTGGATGTTGGAGTCATCACTAGCCAATTAATCTTAGAATCCCGCAGTCGGCTAGAACCCACGGAATACGTAAGGTTGGAGAAATTCGAAGACTCTCCTACCTTAGATTGACTCCTAGTTTGCGATCTGGGATTCCAGGTAAGGGACCTCGGTTACAAAGAGGAAAGGTGTTGGGCACTCTCTCTACCCATATAAAGGTACGATCTCTACTTGGTGTGGTAAAACAATCTTAAGGGATGATGTATGCTGTGTCGAGATGGGACTAGGCACACACGCGGATTTCTGATGTAGTAAGATCCGAGATTTCGGCAAGCCACAGATCATAAGTCCAACGGCGTGTCTAGAAGGCAGATGAAATGATGATTGTACAAACGAAGTAAGAAAAGTGGACTAGACTACAAGGAATTTCTGATGTGATAGGATTTGATGTACAACAAGTCACAGAGCATACGTTCACCAGAAATCTAGAGGAGCGGGAGGGTTAAGAAAGGAATAAATGTCATGATGAATGCTTGTATATGAGATGAATGGATCTTTGGCTTAAACTTGAATAGGCTAAAACATAGACCGAACCATGATTAATCCGGGCTAGGCCTACGGGTTGAGATGGTTGAGGTGAGGCTAAGAGGTGGCTGGAAAAATATGAAATTTAAGGTTTAGGAGCTCCCCCTCACCCTCACTCTCACTCTCTTCTCTTCTCTCCCTCTCTTTCTTTCACACTTGGAAAGTGAAAGTTGTTGTTGTGAAAATGTGAAGAGGAGAGGACTATTTATAGCCTTCTCCAATGGTAATGTGGTAATTTCTGGGTTTGAGAGGGGTAAATGCTGACATGACAGCTTGGGATTGGTTGAGGATTGAGGGACGCCATGTGGCGCACCCCCATTGGCTCCCGGGGTTGGTAAAAAGGTAAATAGTATCGGCTGGGAGGGTAATTTCAGGAGAAAGTTAACTTTCGGGTGCAGAGATAGTTGTTGCTCGGAGGACATATGCGTCCCGCGAATGGAGGTAATCGAAATACCACTGGCGGTAGTCAAACTACTGCCCGAGTGGAGCTTTATCCGGTGGGCCTTGTTTGGTGCACTGGCTCTTCTAATAGTCTTTGTTCGTGTTTTTGGGTTCGAATAGGTGGGTTTCCATGCTGAATTGTGCGTATATTCTGATTCTAACAAGGTTTAAGTTCAGATTGGAATCCGGGTTAGGCTAGGTTTAGGGTCTAGGATGAGGTTAAGTTGGGATTTAGAGGTCAGATTAGGGTTTGGGGGTTCAAATTAGAGTTTCGGGGTGCAGATTAGGATTTCGAAGTTCAGATAGTATCATGGTTCTCGGACTGTCTTAGCCTTCTCAAGATATTAGTCGGGGTGAGGTGTCTACACCCACCCAAGGTTTTTGTCTCCATAGGATCACAAACATCAGAATAAACCAAATCTAATGCATGCAATTTATTAACATAAGAAGCAGATCTAACAAATGAAACTCTATGTTGTTTCCCTAATAAACAGTCAATAAGGTTTTAAGAGGTATACTTGTCATGTCTGGAAGGAGCCGCTTCCTCGCTAGTAGCTGAAGCCCTTTTTCACTCATGTGGCCTAGACGCTTATGCCACATGTCAGTAGCTGAATCTTTCTCTGCGTTCAACCCACCCTTGCACACACTGAAACATGCCTTGTAAAGCATGCAACACTTCTTCCCTCTAGCTGTGATCAATGAACCCTTGATGAGCTTCCAGTGCCCACCAACAAATCGGCTTTCATACCCATTGTTGAGGCATAAAAAGAGAAAAGATAGTAGAAAATGCATTGTATGGGAAATAGGCGTTGTGCGAAACTAGGCAATGTGTGGAAATAGGTGTTGTGCGCAAATCGTTGTACGGGAATAATCCTTGAAAAATAGATGACCGCACAATGAAGACCGCACACAGGGGGCTGCACAGAGGAATCCACACTCAGGTAACCGTACAATGAAGACCGCACATAGAGGGACCAGATAGAGACGGCCGCACATAGGTGTTTGCACAATGAAGATCGCACAAGGGATTGCGGACAACAAGGATCGCACAAAAGATTTCGCACAGTGATTACGTGGCATGTTCACACGTGTGAGAAGGCTATAAATACCACTGACCCGTCAGTAAGGGGTCATTAGCACCCAATCACAGAGAAAGAGAAGATTGCAGAAGAGAAGAGGTAGCACCCGTACTCATTATACGGAATAGGCATTGTGCGGCGCACAACAAAAGCCAGCGCACAACAAGAGCTGGCGCACAACCACAACTAGTGCACAATGGTGTTGGTGCAAGGCAAAAGCTAGCGCACAATGGCTTCCGATAACGTACAATGACTTTTAATAGTGGCACAATGGCTTTTGACAGTGGCGCAATGGCTTTTAATGTGTTTACACATCATGTTGTTGCTAAATATTATTTTACATTATAATCCATAAATATTTTATTTGGAATCAAAGGAGAGAGGGATGTTAAAGAACTTAAAATGAATAAATGATGTGATTATCTTCTCTATTTTTCTTTCGTTCATAATTAAGTGAATCAGGTAATTCCCCAAATCAAATGCATTTGTTTCTTGTTTGAAACTACCACCATCATCCAACCTTTCTGTCGACATCAAGTTGAGGCGAAGGTTTGGAATGTGCCTCACATCTCTAAGAACCAATGTGCAGCCCACATCAATCTTCACACAAATATTACCGACCCCTACAATCTTTGATACGCTAGAATTTCCCATCTTCACGGTCCCAAAGTCACCTGACCTGTAGCTTGTGAAGAAATCTCTGCGTGGAGTCGCATGAAATAAGGCTCCCGAGTCTATCACCCAGTCAGTGTCCTGACTCGTAGCCGTGAGACAAATATTATGATCTGCCAAAAGAATAACTACAACGTTGTCATCTGAAGCGATCGCAGTGGAATCTGATTCATCTTCCTTCTCCTTTTATTTTCCTTTCTTGTCATTCATCTTCTTATGACATTCATGCTTGTAGTGGCCCTTCTTGCAACAATTCTAGCATTCTACATCCTTCCTGACACTCGACTTACCTCTTGATTTATCTCGGGCCTTCCAGCTTTTTCTGTTCTTTCCTCTCCCCCGATCTTGTGTCACAAGGGCCTCTTGTTGAGTAGACCCCTGAGACTTCCTCCTTGTCTCCTCATTTAAGAGACAACTAGTTACCTATTCCATAGACACCTTTCCGTCTGGCACAGAGTTACTCAGAGACACCACCAATGTCTCCCAACTGTCAGGTAATGAGCTAAGCAATAACAAAGACTGTAATTCAACGTCCAGGACCATCGTCATAGCGGAGAGCTGGTTTAATATGTTGTTGACCTCATTCATGTGCTCAGCCACAAAACCACGATCTTTAAACTTGAGATTCAAAAGTTGTCTTATCAGAAAAATCTTATTGCAGGTTGTCTTCCTCTCATACAGCCCTTGCAATTTCAGCCATAGGCTAGCGGCTGAGGTCTCCTTAGACACATGGTGGAATACGGAATCGTCCAGCCATTGTCTAATAAACCCCACCACCTTTCAGTCCAACTTTTTCCAATCCTCATTTGACATATCCTTCGTCTTTGCTGATATGCATAGAATTGGAGCATACAAGTCCTTACAATAAAGCAAGTCCTCCATCTTTGCCTTCCATGTGGTCCAGTTAAAACCATTGAGACTGATCATCCTTGATGAGCCACCTTTCATAATACAGAACAATCCCACTACGTTCAACCAACCTGAACGCTCTGATACCACTTTGTTGGGAGCGTTGCACAAAAGTTATAGGATCTTGCCTCCCAAAACACTAGAATTATGGGATGTAATAAAGCAATGAAATAAATCAAAGCACAAACCACACCACATGATATTTTACGTGGAAAACCCTTGAAGAGGTAAAAACCATGGGACCTATTCGAGAGCAACAATTCATAATGAAGTAGAACGTTACAACGGATCATAAGCACACCCTGCTTGGATCAAACCTTCTTCACTCACGTAGGAGTGGATGAACAATAAGAGAATAATGAAAAACGGAGAGATCTCATCAATCACGAGGATGTAGAAGCGTTGAGACGTCGACTGCGCAGTAAATCACCTCTATGAGCAGAATCCTCCATTCCACAAGCTTCCTCTCTCTCTCTCTCTCTCTTTTTCTCTCTCTCATCATGGCCGTGAAAACACCTTGGCACAATAACTTTAGAAAAGCCTTCTCAATTTCTTAGAAAAGCCCTAGGGACCCCTATTCATAGTTTAGGAAACTCTTTTCCGCACCTCTGCGAAAACCACCTCAAATTTACGTAGTCCGCACCAAATCTGGACTAAATCTGCATAACCCTCGACTAATTGAGCTGGGTTCTCGATTGGTTGAGCGGACCGTCAACTGGTCGATCAATAAAAAACCTGGTAGCTAGACTTTGAGTTGAGCAGTCCTCGACTGGTTGAGTAGCACCATTCGACCAGTCGAGCAGCACAGTGAAACATCCATTTTTTACAACCGGCTGCTTTGTCTCTCCTCTTAACTGAGAAGCAAAACCCCATCAAGAAGAGTAGAAAAAATCTTGGCCTGCCATTGTTGGTATTTTGGTCTGTTATTGTATTTTTTTCTGAATAATGAGTTTTGTTGTACTAATCTATTATTGGTCATCGCAATCAATGGTCTCCATCCGATGTAGAGCGGTTCGCAAACACTTTCATGGCAAAGATGGACCAGAGAACGCCTGATTGGAGGCAGAAATGATTTAGACGGTCAAAACCTTAAATCAGTGGTATTTGAAATATCGGTGAAGACCGCTTTAGTTGAAGTAGGAATATACCAATATGCCTTAGAGGGGGTGAATAGGACCTTTTAAGAATTTTATAATAATTTAAAATCCTATCACACTAATCCTAACAACAAGCATAGCTTAGGATTACTCAAACGTAACTCTACTGGCTTATAAGCCCAGTAGAGGATCCAATCACAAACTATTTGAGAGATGAATAATATGCAAACTAGTTTATGATGGATATGACTGTGTGTGTGTGTGAGGTGTGATCTCAAATAATCAGATATGAAAATATAGAAGGAAATCACATAAACAAATAAATAGCAATCCCAAACACAGTCATTTTTATAGTGGTTCGACTACTTGTCTACTCTACTCCCGGTAACCACACTCAACCCTTGAGTGTACCGAATTTCACTAAAGAGGTTTCACAACGGTTCACCTCAAACCTAAGGTTTTAAATCAGGTTCACCTTCAACCTTTATAACCTACACCTAGGCTGACTGTTTATGCTTCCTGAGTAAGGGTCAACACATAGCACCCAGTTTTAGGGACACTGGCCAAGGATCCACACAAGGAACCGCACAGTTTATGCTCTCACGAGCAAAGGTCAACACAACGCACCCGCTTTTAGGCACCATGGCCAAGGATCTTCCACAAGACCCTAACTGTTTATGCTCTCCACAGAGCAAGGATCAACACAATGCACTCACCACATACACTCCCACCGGAGGCCTCTTATGAGGGCTTGTAAGGGTGAGAAACACCTTAGACCCAATCCTAAAAAGGAATGATCACAAGTGACCTCTGGAGTCTAATAACTTACAAAAAATGGGGATGAGTCTCATTCACCACATTGACGAAGATCTCCTCCTTGTTGATGAAGAATCTTCGGCTTCCTTGATCCGCAACTCAAATGATGTACCAATACGAGGCTTCATGTTGGGTCAAGGTTAAGATAGAATTGTACTCTATAAAATGTTTTCCTATAAGGAAGATATAGTGATTCCGATCATCTATGCATTTAAGGCATCACAGCTTAATGATTTGCCATTAAGGTAGTAGCTGGAGGATCCTTGAATGCAGAAGTTCATTCCCCAATCCACTCTATTGAATATCAATGATGAGGGTGGATTGGAGGATGAAATTCCTTGAGAGAAAGGGCTTTGGGTATAAGATCTAAGGTTAAACACTCAAAAGCACTCTTTTCTTTCTCTACCAGCAACAGTAGACAAGTTCTCTTTAAATAGGCAAAAGGTTCCAACGGATATAAAACAGTCACATTTATGACAGAGGTCGATATCATCGAGCAGGTTCGATATCATCGAGCGTATACTCTCGATAGTATCGATGGTCCGTTCGATGACACAAACTCAATGTCATACGCTTTTGAAACCTTTTGCCAGCTAATCGATGGAATCGAAACAGGTGTCGATTCATCGAATTTCAAACTGTGATATTATCGATACTAGTTTCGATTCATTGACATTTAAAAATGAGAGGGACTTGCATTGAAATATTTCAGGTTTACAAGAATGATCGAGGGACCTTCAAGATCATCGAAATTTGAATGTCGATGATATCGATAACTGTGTCGAGGCATCGATAAATCCAAGGGATTTTCGTTTAAGCTTGCTGGACAGTTTCTGTCCCTGTTCGATGCCATCGAAACCGTACCGTTATCATCGATATTTGAATATTGATTCTATCGAGTGACCCTCAATCATAGATAAACTATCCTGAAATATTTTGCTGGAACAACTCAATCCCCATGACCGATATCCTCGAGAGCCTTCCGCTATTATCGAGATTTGAATTTTGATGGTATCGAGGGGGCATCGATATATCATTGCACATATAATATTCTTAAGTTAAAGCAGGGGCATCGGAGATCTATCTGTCGATATTATCAAGTCACCTTCGATGGACTCGAGATTTGAATATCGATGATATCGATAGTATATCGATGCATCGATAATTCCGTTCGGATGAGTATGTGGTTACTGGACGTATTTTGTCCTCATATCGATGATATCATTTAGGTATCGAGGACATCGACAACGCAGGTAGATCATATCGATATTTGTATCGATAAAATCGACAAAGCAAGAAAACTTAGAGATTTTCTGATTTTGAAAAAGTTTCCTTAACTTAAAAACCCTATGATATTCTAACTTGTTTTAAGGGTTTTATTTACCTGGTGTTTTGGGACATGGGATGTGAGGCTTAGATTTACCTGTGGCGAGCTTGCATACATCCAGTTGAGGCAGACACTTTGAATTTGATCTTCTTATAAGGCTCTACAGTCTATCTGACTCAACACTCACACTAATTGACAAACCAGGGCACTTTCAATCTCCCCCTTTGTCAATTACGTGACAAAATACCAAAACACTCTATAACAACTTCTATACTGACATCCTAAATTGTGTGTACATGTTCTTTACACAATTGTAGAGTGCTAACAATGTCATATACACAACACATTCAGAAGCTACTCCCCCTGACTGCAAACTCCCCCCATCTTGGTGCAACTGCTCCCCCTAACACCTGCAACACCATACACATGCAAATACACAATTCTAGTTGGGGTGTTTGAATTGTTCTCCCCCTTTTTGTCAGTCATTGACAAAGATACATATATCAGTTGATATTGACAGAAGTTTGAAGTATTTGGGAGAACCACCATTCAGAAAGCATACATATATAAAGTAAAGATGTATAATGATCGAAACAGTGAATTTAGACATCTCATATGTGGGTCCAATGTATACAAATCAGACCAAGTAAGGTAGTGAGATAAACACAGCATCAAATGCATCACATACCATTTGCAAAGATCATGAGATAAAACAGGGCAATCAAGATGTGAGAATTATAATTAGCCATGGCCCACGATATCCAAACAAAAACATATACTACACAAGGTTGGCAATAGTATAATGTTAAAATCAAAAGAGAACAAGTCCCCATCATGGGCAATAACAAAAAAAAAAAAAAAACTATCAGATTTTTCAATTGAATAGCCATCTCATACACACGTAAAAACGTAGGGCAATCAAAAAGATATCCATGCCCAACGTTGCGCTGAGAATCAGAGTGTTGAGATGGCATGAAGACCATTGATACTACGGGGATGATGATGATGGTGCCACATCATCTCTGCGACAGGTAAACAAGTTGATCAATTGTTGGACTGACTGTTGGATGCTAGACATCATCTTTTCAAGTGCAGAAAATCTCGCATCATGTCCCCCTAACTTGTCTTCTATCCGAGCTAAACCACACTGCATCGCACTAACTTTGTCTTGGTGGAACTCGACATGCTGAGTTGGAGCCGAACCACTTGGTTCAGGAGCATACTGTGGCTTTACCGGATCTACACTAGTTGGAGCAGTGCCTCCCCCCATTTCTTCATCTTCATGAATACCCTCTTCAGAATCCTCATCCTTATACTCATGAAACTTAAGGTCCGATTTTCATATATTGACCTTGTTAAAATGTTGAAGAGGACGTACCCGATCACTTGTTTGAGGGATACCAATTTTATCACAGATTTCATGGATGATGTGAGGAAAGGGTAAGTATATTGCTCTGGACTGATGGATGACGCTTGCTATTTGGTGGAGTATCAAGGTAGGTAGACAAAGTTTGACTCCAATGGTGACACAGTATATGATCATAGTCATGAATCCGGTAAGATCAAATCGATTTGGTCCACGAGGATAAGATATCTTATGCAAGACGTGGTATCGAGGATGTAAATATTTTGCTTTTAGGGCATTTCCTTGATACCATGTGATATCTCGACCTTGACACATGAATTTAGTAATTGAAGACTGAGTGATAGGATTTTCGAGATCAAGGTCAGACAATCCAACTGGGGACAAGGTTAAGTCGAGAATGCAAGCAATGGATTCTACAGTAATCTCAACACTATCATCTCCAACTGTGATAGTAAACGATGGTGGTTCTAGTGTTGGAGAGTGATAATATGCAAAGAACCGATAAGTCCGCTCATTGTGGCATGCTTCCCCAAAATCAAGAAGAGGAAGCCAGTCGATTACCTCTAACAAAGCTTCTATATTGTAGGGTTTTATACAGTTCCTATCAACCCTATGCTCACACACCAGACGCCTCCCAGAATATTTTTCAAGAATGTGTGGAGGAGGATTTACAACAGTATCTGGCGATGCTGGCGCTGCAATTGGAGTTGCTCTATGTGATGACTGTGTCCTGCCCTTTCCTCTTGAAGCCACAATTTTCTTTCTACTAGGCCGAGATGATTCACCGATGATTGGGCCCTTTCCTTTTTCCATACTCATTAGGATAGCTTGAAAGAAGGCGTTGAAGGAGACAGGTTTCTGAGAATCTTATCAACTGACCAAAAAATTTCTAAAAGGGAGAATCTCAACACAACAAGGTATACTTTGAGGAATCAAGAATATGTGTTAGAGATATCCTGAGTTCGAACACTTTAGATAACATGCGGTTGACCTACGATGAGAGCCATGGAAGAGAACCCCAGAGAAAATCGAGCAGGAAGGCCAAGAAATGATTTTTCCTGTTTGTCGACCTTTTATCGGGCAGTGAGGTTCGATATCATCGATCATTGTTTTGATGACATCGATATTCCCTATTTGATTTAATCGAAGATGTCTTCGATAACATTTTCGATTTCGTGACTTTTCAAATTCTGAAGAGATTTCGATGATATCGTCCTTGATCGATTTAATCGTAACTTATTGACGGATATATCGAAGGTATATATTTTTCAATTTTTCAACATTTTGACAAACTTTCCTGTATAATGAAATATACCTTTAAATTGATCAGTATACATAGTAAAATTTTGTACAAGTTTTGTACAAATCAAAATTATAAACATCAAAATGTTTATTTACAAAAGATGAGGTGAGACACCTCAAATATAACATTAAGATTTCAACAAAATTGCATCATTTTAGCAAATATCCAGATCTCGATGCATGACCTGGACTTGTTTTTCTATGCTCAGTAATTTTGGGCATAGAGATCATTCTTTCCTTTTCCTTTGATGACATAGCAGTGGTTATTTGTACGAGAACCCCTCATTATTGTTTTTCCTGATAAGATGAGATTTCGCATTCGTCCTTATTGAATGTAACCACATGCTTATTGTCACAGATTTGAGATATGCTCAGTAGATTATGTGTCAATCCTTTTATGCAGAAAGCATTCTCATTTTTGAGAGAATTAATTCCTTTGATGATTCCCTGTCCAATTACCTTAGCAGTGCTTCCATCTCCACAGGTGACTATCTCATCGTTAAGATCTGAATAGTTAGAAGGAAGGGATTTGTCACCCGTGACATGTCTTGAGCAACCGCTATCCAGGTACCACTTAGTATTATTTCCTGTTATATGATTTGAGTGAGTAATAAGACAATTTTTCTTTTCTTTTACTATCCATTTTGTGACAGGGTCTTTGGTTGTGGTAGATTTAGTTTTCTTGTTTAACTCAGCCACTTGATTCAATAACTCCTTCATTATGTCATTCATTCTCGGTGGTGATGGATGTGTTTTTCGTCTATCCATATTCCTAGGTGGACACCTGACATTTTGATTTTCTCTAGTTAATTTAAGTTAACTCATATGATTCTAACCAGAGCTATGTTGGGTCCTTCTAGGAGACATGCATTTGAACTTATAATGACCAGAATCACCACATAAATGACAAACTGGAGTAGTTCTTGTGTTACTTCCAGAAGCAACAAATTTTTTAGCCATTTGTGCTGCTCCAGATTTTGATTTACATTTTTCATATCCTAAGCCACTCCTGTCCTTTCCAGGTCTTCCCATGCCTAAAAGTTTTTCTAATTTCTCACCACGTTGGGAAAACTTATAGTTTAGCTTAGCATTTTTTCTGGATTCTTCTAAATCAAATAGGAGTGTATGATTCTCATTTTGAAGGAACATGTTTTTATCTTTTAATTGCTCAACCTGTTTGTTTAGTTTTTCAGACTTTGTTTTAATGAAGTTGTTGATTCTTTCGAGTCTATCATTATCTGAATGATATTGTTGTAAGTCATTGATTAGATGTGTATTAATTTCCAGAGTTTTATTCAAGTCTTTTTGCAGCAATTCCTTTTTTATTTTCAGATATACCAAGTTTTCTAACAATGTTGATGCTATGAATGTAAAGTTGATTATAGGCATCTTGTAGTTTATTCTGTTCTTCCTCTTCTTCTTCTCCTTCAGCTTCCTCATTATCAGACGGAAATGATTCAATGGGAATGATTGGAGTGGTGGAGACCATAAGAATTTTCAAGGATTTTTTATCATCATCGCTCTCTGAGTCACTAGATTCTGAATTTGACTCTTCTGTATCATCCCATGTGGCAACCATTGCTTTACCCTTAGTTTTTCTTTTTAGGCATTCAGTAGATAAGTGTCCATACTTCTAACAGGCATAACATTGTGGTTCTTTGGTCTTTTTACCAAATTTGCCCGCAGAAGGTTTGTTGTCCACCTTTCTCCTGTTAAATGGATGGCCACAATTTCTCTGAAAGAACTTTTTGAACCGTTGAGCCAACAGAGCCACTTCCTCATCTTCATCTTCCTTTTCACTTCTACTATCCTCATTCGTTGTTTTCTTTGAAGTTTTTAGGACAATTGTTTTGGATTTTTGGGTTTGTTTGAAGTGTAGTTCAAAAGTTGTAGGGATCCTACCAGTTCTTCTACTTTCATTTCATCGATATTCCTACACTCTTCAATAGTTGTTACTTTGGGATTAAACCGTTCCAGCAGTGATCTAAGTATTTTCCTACAGATTTTTGGAACCAGAACTTTTTTTCCCAATCCACCCATGGAGTTGCAAATGATATTCAACTTTATGAAGAACTCCATGAAGGTCTCATGCTCTTCCATTCATTTTGAACTTTCGAACTGTGAGGTCAGTAGTTGTAGTTTGGACCTTTTCACAGTGTTGGTGCCTTCATGGGTTGTTTCCAACAGATCCCATGATTCTTTGGATGTCCCACACATTTTATTTGATTGAATATATCCTGTGACACGACACAATAGATGGTGTTCATAGCTTTAGCTTCAACAGTTTGTCTTTCTTTATCGAACGTCATCCACTTCTCATTGGGTTTGGGTTTTGTGATGGTTGTGTCACTATCAAGTACAATTTGTTCAGATGGTGGCACATATCCACTTTCAACTATATCCCAAACATCATGGTCCAAAGATCTCAAAAAGTAGTGCATTCTAGCCTTCCAGTATGCATAATTTGAGCCATCAAATATTGGAGGCCTAGTGACTGATGAGCCCTCTCCTTTGACCATATTCCCAACTTCAGTCAAGATCACTCTCTAGGCGTGAAGCCCTTAAAGAGAGACCCGCTTTGATACTAATTGAAATAGTGGTGAGACCGCTTTAGTTGAAGTAGGAATATACCAATATGTCCTAAAGGGGGGTGAATAGAACTTTCTAAGAATTTTATAATGATTTAAAATCCTATCACATTAATCCTAACAACAAGCATAGCTTAGGATTACTCAAACGTAACTCTACTAGCTTTCATGCCCAATAGAGGATCCAATCACAAACTATTCGAGAGATGAATAATATGTAAACTAGTTTATGATCGATATGATTGTGTGTGTGTGAGGTGTGATCTCAGATAATCAGATATGAAAATATAGAAGGAAATCACACAAACAAATAAATAACAATCTCAAACACAGTCATTTTTATAGTGGTTCGACTACTTGTCTACTCCACTCCTGGTAACCGCACTCAACCCTTGAGTGTACTGGATTTCACTAAGGAGGTTTCATAACGATTCACCTCAAACGTAAGGTTTTAAATCAGGTTCATCTTCAACCTTTACAACCTACACCTAGGCTGACTATTTATGCTCCCTGAGCAAGGGTCAACACATAGCACTTGGTTTTAGGCACACTGGCCAAGGATCCACACAAGGAACCTCACTGTTTATGCTCTCACGAGCAAGGGTCAACACTATACACCCACTTTTAGGCACCATGGCCAAGGATCTTCTACAAGACCCTAACCATTTATGCTCTCCACAGAGCAAGGATCAACATAATGCACCCACCACTTACACTCCTGCCGGAGGCCTCCTACGAGGTGGATGAGTCTCATTCAGTACATTGACGAAGATCTCATCCTTATTGATGAAGAATATTCGGCTTCCTTGATCCGCAACTCAGATGATGTACCAATACGAGGCTTCGGGTTGGGTCAAGGTTAAGATAGAATTGTACTCTATAAAATGTTTTCCTATAAGGAAGATAGAGTGATTCCGATCATCTATGCATTTAAGGCATCACAGCTTAATTATTTTCCATTAAGGTAGTAGCTGGAGGATTTTTGAATGCGGAAGTTCATTCCCCAATCCACTCTATTGAATATCAATGATGAGGGTGGATTGGAGGATGAAATTCCTTGAGAGAAAGGGCTTTGGGTATAAGATCTAAGGTTAAACACTCAAAAGCACTCTTTTCTTTCTCTACCAGCAACAATAGACAAGTCCTCTTTAAATAGGCAAAAGGTTCCAACGGATATAAAATGGTCACATTTATGACAGAGTTCGATATCATCGAGCATCTACTCTTGATAACATCAATGGTCCGCTCGATGACACAAAGTCAATGTCATACACTTTTGAAACCTTTTTCCAGCTGGTCGATGGAATCGAAACAGGTGTCGATGTCATCAGATTTTGAACTCTGATATTATCGATACTAGTTTCGATTCATCGACATTTGAAAATGAGAGGGACTTGCATTGAAATATTTCAGGTTTACAAGAATGATCGAGGGACCTTCGAGATTATCAAAATTTGAATGTCGATGATATCGATAACTGTGTCGAGGCATCGATAAATCCAAGGAATTTTCATTTAAGCTTGCTGGACAGTTTTTGTCCTTGTTCGATGCCATTGAAATCGTACCGATATCATCGATATTTGAATATCGATTCTATCGAGTGACCCTCGATCATAGATAAATTATCCTGAAATATTTTGCTGGAAGAATTCGGTGCCCATGACCGATATCCTCGAGAGCCTTCCAATATCATCGAGACTTGAAGTTTGATGGTATCGAGGGGGTTTCGATACATCGATGCACATATGATATTCTTAAGTTAAAACAAGGGCACCAGAGATCTGCTTTTTGATATTATCGAGTCACCTTCGATGGACTCGAGATTTGAATATCGATGATATCGATAGTATATCGATGTATCGATAATTCCGTCCGGATGAGTATGTGGTTGCTGGATATATTTTGTCCTTATATCGATGTTATCGTTTAGGTATCGAGGACATCAACAGTGCAGGTCGATCATATCGATATGTGTATCGATAAAATCGACAAAGTAAGAAAACTTAGAGATTTTCTGATTTTAAAAAAGTTTTCTTAACTTAAAAACCCTATGATATTGTAACTTGTTTTAAGGTTTTTTACCTACCTGGTATTTTGGGACATGGGATGTGAGGCTTAGATTTACCTGTAGCGAGCTTGTATACATCCGGTTGTGGCAGACGCTTTGAATTTGATCTTCCTATGAGGCTCTGCAGTCTATCTGACTCAACACTCACGCTAATTGACAAACCAGGGCACTTTCAGTATCTTGCAAATCGGGAATAGTTTTTTGACATATCACACTTTACTTTGGGATAGGAGAACCTACTTAAGCTAACCAACCCTACTACACGCGGTTGCTCACGCCGGATTTGTAAGATTTCTTCAAATCGACGGTGAAAAGTTCCATTTAGTTTCATTTTTATTATAAATATTAGAGAAAATGTCCACTATAGATGCCACCTTTTACCCAACGTTTTTTATGGAGCATTCAAAACTTAACTTCCCAACTTGGACCTTGCACGTATCGACAACAAAGTTAAGGATGAAAATACCCCTCCTTTTCACTGCCATTCTCTTTCTTTTCCTTTAACGAAAAATCCACGCATGCATTTGCAAATCATGTGCCTTTCACTCCATTGCAACGAAAAACCGACGCACGCACATTTCTTTTTCTTTTCATTTTCCCTACTAAAATCTCTGTTTATCATCTACATATTATCATTTTACATTTGCCACTTTCCATCTTGGTTAGGGTTACGTGGAATCCTCCAAACTGGATGCATCTACAATCTTTGAAAAGGTTCAAATTATTCCCTCACTCCAAAGCACCCTTCCTGAACTTGCATTTGACCGGTACTACGGTTAGTGGAGGTAGAGATCTTTTAAAAAAAAACCTAGTGTGGTTTATAGTTACTCCCTTTGAAGTATTGAATGACAAATCAACGACAATTCACTGACTACCTGTGAAAATTTAGCTAGTAATTCACCAAGGGTGCTTGGTCAAACTTATCCATTGCACGCTTGAATTTGAAGAAGAACTCACGAAAATTGAGACGAGCCTAAGTTGATGACAATTGATCGACTACTTGTTCAATTTCATGTGAAGTTTGGTCAATTCCATGTTAGGATCAGTGAATTTCATGTTAGGCTCTTACAATTTCAATTGTTAAGCTTAGTCAATTTTATACGTTGATCGTTCAAATTCATGTGAAACTCGCTCAATTCCATTTGAAGTTCACTCAATTTCATGTTAGGGCTCACTCAATTTCATGCTATGCTCGCTCAAATTAATGTTTGCCTAGCGCAATTTCATGCTAGGCTCACTCAATTTAATGTTTGCTTTGATAAATTTAATGCTAGGCTCACTCAATTTATTATTTGCCCAGCGCAATTTCATGCTAGGCTCGCTCAATTTAATGTTTGCCTCGATAAATTTAATGCTAGGCTCGTGCAATTTATGTTTGCCCAGCTTAATTTCATGTTAGGCTCGCTCTATTTAATGTTTGCCCAGCTCAATTTCATGATAGGCTCGCTCAATTTAATGTTTGCTCAGTTCAATTTCATTCTATGCTCGCTGAATTTAATGTTTGCATCGACAAATTTCATGTTTTCCTCGATGAATTTCTTTTTTGTCTCACTGAATTTCATGTTTGTGTTGCTAAATTTCTCGCTTGCCTTACTCAATTTTCAGTTTGCCTCGCTCGATTTTTGCTCTCCCTCGCTGAATTTCTAGCTTGCCTCACTGAATTTTCATGCTTCCCTTACTCAATTATTTGTTTTCCCTCGCTCAAATTCGAACTTCCCTCTCTCATTTTCATGTTTCCCTCACTCAATTTCTAGTTTGTCTCACTGAATTTCTGCTCTTCCCTCGTTCAATTTAATGTTTGCCTCATTCAATGTATAGGTTACATCGCTGAATTTACATGCTTCCTTCCCTCGCTCAATTATTTGTTTTGCCTTGCTCAAATTTGAACTTCCCTTGATCGTTTCATGTTTCCCTTACTCAATTTATAGTTTGCCTCACCCAATTTCTAGTTTGCCTCATTGAAATGCATGTTTGCCTCGTTGAATTGGATGTTTGCCTCGCTTAATTTTATTTGAGGTTTATTCTATTTTATCTGAAGCTCGCTCAAATTTATCAAGTGCCTAATTGTTTAATTTATGTGTTTATATCTTATTTCATCTGAATTTCGTGTTTGCCTCGCTCAATTTCATGTTTGCCTAGCTCATTTCATGTTTTCCTCGCTCATTTTCATGCTTGCCTCACTGAATTTCATGTTTCCCTCGCTCAATTTCTTGTTTGCCTGCATATCCGAATTTCATGTTTGCCTTGCTGAATTTTCAGTTTGCCTCGTTGAATTTGTAGTTTTCCTCGTTGAATTTCTAGTGTGCCTCGATGAATTGTCATGCTTCCCTCGCTCAATTTCTAGTTTGCCTCACTCAATTTTCATGCTTCCCTCTCTTAATTTCTACCTTGCCTCGCTGAATTTTCATGCTTCCCTCTCTCAATTTCTAGCTTGCCTCGCTCAATTTTCATGATTGTCTCGCTCAATTTCTAGTTTGCCTCACTGAATTGTCAGGCTTCCCTCACTCAATTTCTAGTTTCCCTCGCTCAATTTTTATACTTCACTCTCTTAATTTCTACCTTGCCTCGCTGAATTTTCATGCTTCCCTCGCTTAATTTCTAGTTTGCCTCACTCAATTTCTAATTTGCCTCGCTGAATTTTCATGCTTGCCTCGCTCAATTCCATGATAGATAGCGGCGCTGAATTTTGCGAGCACCACATGAAATCATTCGTATCTTTGAAGCCCTAATACACATAAGCTTACTCTCTTTAGTGTTTATTTAAAAAATTAACACATTACTTACTCTTTATTTCCTTAAGCTATGTATGATCCTCATCTATTATGGAACGTGAGTACTCGGTCTTCTATTATTTAATCGAGTTCTATATTATGGAAAGCTTACATTGCTTAATGATTTACCGATATAATGTCATTGTATTGGTTTTCATATAATGGCTACGAGAATCATCTGTTGTTATGGTGGGGAGTTAGAATATAAAAAAACAATCGACACTCGTACATAGGTGAAAATTCGAAAACTTTTACGCTACATGTCGAGACTACATATGAGGTGCTTCTATCTAGAATTTACAGGATTATTAAAAGTAACCCAACCGATTGTGATATTAGGATGAAAGTATTGTATCCTTGCTTAAAACAAATCAATCCCTCCAGTCGAAATCAAGACGACGATGATATGAGAGAGTTCCTGGCAACACAGTTGGAGCATTCGGATAAATTCATCCATTTAGTCATCGAGACAACGCAACACATCTATAGGACCACACGGGACAGTGTGTGGCTGAGGAGCATGGTGTGGAATTTGAATATATGACATCGCCATTACAAGTGGCAGTAAGCAACGATCAACTGCCTGATCCGCCTCATACATCAAACTTGTGTACTAGCCAAGTCAGCGGGGGCACGTGACCTTAACCTCATTTATGAATACATGGCACTGCCTTTAGCAACAACAACAGATCTGCCATCATTGTCCACCACCTGAGTTGTATGTGTAAGTGACATTCCGCTTCCAGACCTTGCTGAAACATTAAACTTCATCACTCGTCAAGTTCCCAAGCCATTCGATGATGCTGCATTCACCAATGCAGAATTGCTGGAATATACGGATTCGTTGGGTGAACCGATCGATATAGCCGTTGGGTAAATGTTTAAGGACAAGAGTCGGTGCCAATATGTTTGAGCGAGTTTGTAATTCGCAATAACTTCCAATATAGGGTACTGTACTCAAATTCTAGGAGATTCATTGTGGTGTGCTACAAAAAGGTCATGCGAATTAAGGGTTCATACATCTCAGGCGAATGTTGTGGGGATATTCAATATATGGAATTATACATCAAAACACACATGTGGCAAGTCATGGATGAAGAGCGATCACCAGCAAGCAAGCAACAAGTTAGCGTGTGATCTGTTAGTTAGCCGCATAAAGCAGCGCCTAGGGTTGAGGCCACATGATATTATCTTCCCTATACAAGAGAAATATAATATTATTATCAGTTATAATAAGGCATGGAAAGCTAAGGAGCTCACAATTAATCACGTGATGGGGTCTTATGAAGACTCTTACAGTCAACTCCCCTTGTTTTACATGAGTTGAGGGAGGCCAATCTGGGGACGGTGACTACCGTGGTTGTTAACCGAGAGACTTTCAGGTTCAAGAGGTGTTTTGTAGTGCTCGAACAATGCGTTCAAAGTTTTCAAAATTCTACGCAGAGGGTATTTGTAACGACCCATAAATTTCCGTACGTTGGCTCGAGTACCACCTCGACCAGAAATCAATTAGGATTAAATCCTTTAGAAATTTAACAAAGTTAACTAAGTGCTAAACTCGATTAGCCATGAAATCCGTTGGGATCGCTTTAAATACGATCTGCAATACCCAAAACTTGCAAAACAAGTGACTCTAGGTTACCCTAAAGTTTAGAACCAAACTCATTTCCCGGCTGCTCTCGGGAATGAAACGAAACTTCGTATTAGGTCTAGATCGCACATCAGAAGTCTGATTAACACGAAGTTAAGGAACTAGGACCACCTCACTGGGCTTGACAGTCATCTTAAAAATCAAGTCCAGCCGATGTCCCACGGCCATTCGTTTCGATCCGGAGCGAGGGAGTGTGAAAAACACTATTCCCTTTGAAAATAAAATATCTGGAATAGTGATCTGGCATCATTCGCTTGCGCATCAGTATTAAGCAACCAGACCGTCAGAATCGGACCAAATTACACTCGGATTAAGAAAAATTTCAGGAACATTTACATGTACTTGGAATTTCGGATCGTGGCCCATTGACCGTTGAACTGAAAGTGGTCCGCCACGTGCGATCTGGGAATCCGATCGAGTCGAAAACGTAATCCCACATAGATCCATGTGTGGTGAGCTTAAGTCTGACGTTTGGCTCAAGGAGGGCCACTAGAACCTCTCTTTTGAGCTGAAAAAGTGACGAAATGCCTATATAAGCAGTAACCCTTGAACCTGAGTCTGTTTTGGGAGTTTTTGGCTATAAAGGAGCTTAGAATAGCCCCTCTCACAGCCATACGAATTTGGGAAAAACCTTAGTGAGAGAGAGAGAAAAGAGAGAGAATAACTGGGATTTGTGGGAGACCTTCCTCCTACCGCTTTCAGACATCGCACGGCCTACACCGCCTCATTCCAGGCGCTTTCCCGGCGGTATCCATTCTGTTTTAAGGTGAGAAACCCCAACCCTAGGTCTGATTTGAAGTAGGTTGGCTTTAGGTTGTGGAAAGACTAATCGATTCCGCTCTTTAGCTTAGAAAACGCCCTTATACGGAGGCTCTACTACCCTTGCTGATTCGTTGTGATTCCAAGGGCAAAGGTGAGGACTTTAAGTGTATAGGTTAGGGTTTTCAATGCTTTCAATGTCAGATAATGATAGATTCATGATCTGCATGCAATTGCACATGTAAAAATGCTTTCCGTTCCTGTTTCGATTAACGTTGTAGAATATGGAATTTCACATACTCTAGGTATACGTAGAATAACCGTATACGTATTTTTTTTGGAAATGTTTGACATGTTTATTTAATGTATGATCATATAATATATGGATAAAATACTAGTTTGGGCGAAAGGAATCGCTGAAATACATGTTCGCTTGTAAATGCCTAGTATGTTGAAATTGTGTATTCTAGAAATACCGCATATGTGTAAATTTTGGAATGCAATTGTAATGATTATTTGCGGTATGATTATGATATACATGGATAAAATACTCACGTGGCGAAAGGTTAGCCCTAATACGTATTTTGCTAACATACGTCATGTATGTTGGAATAGCATATTCCAAGTGTTTGTGTAATTGCTTGTGTGTGTAAATGCTTGAGTGTTAGTGCCTTGAGAGGTGTACTGATATGGGATTCCAACTACCTTAGAGACATGTAAGATCCCCTCCATGTGGTGGTTCACTATAACCACTCCCTTGTGATGTGTATGTAATTGTATCCCTATCTGTATAGTGCTTTACAACATGCTTTACAATATGCTTTACTTCATGTTTTATTTCATGCTTTATAACATGCCTGCTAATATGCTTGTATTACTTGTTTATCATGCTTTACTCCACATGCTATTGATGAGAACTGTTTGAGTTTGGGACTATGTCTATAGTCCAAACATTCGGTATCAGGCTTGAGATTGTGGCTGAGATTCATGTCGCCACAAAGGATGTGTCTGGCGAACCCGAGTCGTACTTCGGTTGGCGATAGTGGTTGGCCACACGGAGTGCTTTTACGCTCCATATCGCCCAACTCGTGGTGCGCTCGAGCTAGTCAGGCTCGTCAAGTAAACCAATATGTGTATGTGTGTTCACCATGTTTGGTCGCTACTGCTTGAACTTAGGGTACCAAACTTACCAGTGGCGATCCCGTTAACCATGGTACCTCGATCCGCTAAGACGCATGAGCCGGGCATGGTGGTATGGGACACCGTGGTCGAGCTGTCGGCCTACGCTGGGCCCATGTGCCTCCCCGTAGTGACCATTGCGCAACCAAACTCGTGAGCCGAATACGGTGGTATGGGACACTGTATTCGAGCTGTCGATACTTACGGCGAGAGCCGAGTACGGTGAGACCTGTGCTCGTGCTGACGGGCAACGAGTTCTCCGTAGTATCTTCGAGTGTACTCCAAGGGTCTGTGATTGGCGATGAGTCTTTCACAGCAACTAGAGTATGAGTTGAGCCGAGTACGGTGAGACCTGTACTCGAGCTGACGGCTAGTGATTGAGCCGAGTACGGTGAGACCTGTACTCGAGCTGACGGCCAGCAATTGAGCTGCATACGGTGAGATCTGTATCCGCGCTGACGGGTGATGAGCCCTTTGCGATGCCTTCACTACGCTTCTCAAACCATAATATCGTATGAGATTAGCTAGGATTGACGACCCTAGAATGGATCATGTTTGGGAATGATACAAGGGAGGTACCTTAGTTTCCTAATACTGCTGGTTGAAATGGACTAATAATAACTCGGTAATCATGATCATCATCGCACCGCATGTGCTTAGTAGATGTGGTGCACTGAGGGAGTTAAGCATTCGCGAACGTAAGATGATGTCGCTTGAGGGTGGTTTGGCAAGGGCATACAGCATCATGTCATTTCATTCTCGCACTTAATAAGATTAGTTAGATTTGTTTGATTTGTACTGCTTTATCATTACTGCTTGATTGAATTGATAACATGTTAACCTATGCTTTATTGTTCCACTGAGTTAGCTACTCACTCCCACGTTACGGGACGGTGTTTGCAACACCCACCAGACTCTGTCGCAGGTATAGATGTGCATCGGTTCAGGAGCCGGAGCCCGACTTCGATGAGGATCAGGACGAATTCTCTTTTATGCAGTACTCTGACGGCTTCGCTTAGGCCGACTGCATCGCGGGGATTCCAGGGCTTACATACGGAGTTGCATTTTGATTTTTTTTAGAAACAATACATGTATATTGGTACTCAGTTAGTACTCATACTCTGGAGTTCATAAAATTTTTTACTTTACATACTTTGAATATAAATTTCAGTCTTCCGCTTGCCTTTATACAATTGAACCGGAGTATGATTTACTGTTTTGGTATAATCTCATTCATGTTTATTGCTCTAACTCAGACAACATTAACCATCATTGTGTATGTTGCATAAGTGATGCGCTGGAACTCGGGAGTTGAGTTCATACTCGACCCCCGAATTTCAGGGCGTCACAGTATTGGCCATTGACGGGACACACTTAAAGGGCAAATACAAGGGTGTTTTATTCATCGCCATGACCTTAGATGGGGAGAATCATATATTTCCAGTTGCGATGGGCATCAGGGAATCAGAGAATAGCACCAGCTGGAATTGGTTCCTTAACTACCTCAACCATACATTAAGGTCTCTTCCAGGTCTTGTGATAATATCCGACCGACATAAAGGTTTAATGAAAGAGGTTCCCCAAGTGTTCCCACATGCAATCCATGGCTATTGCGTGTACCATATCTATAGAAACTTGGTGGATACTTTTAAAGACAAGTCGTTGGAGATGTACTACTAGCGGGTTGTGAAGACATGCAGGAGGGCTGAATTTGAAAAGTTAATGCATTATATCGAAATGGCCAATCCCCCAGTTCAAGCATGGTTGAGAGAAATCGGGTACGAAAGATGGGCATCTTCGTACTTTTCAGGTAAAAGATTTATCCTGGTCACTACAAGCATAGCCGAGTGTGTCATTCCCTCTTCAAAGAAGCACATGAATACCACATTACTAAATGATAAAGGCGGTAAGATTTAAGTGTAACATCCCAGATTTTTGCCAACCTGGGAATAGACGTCCTTAGGCATTGGGTCGATCCTAACACCTTATCAACTTGTCAAAACTCAGTCCCAAAGGCTAAAATCGCTTGTGACCCATTTCTTTCACAAATCTCATCCTTCACCACCTTGCTCTTCAATCTTTCTAAGTACTTTCATCTAGACACTAACTTAAACTAGCTAAGTAGTATAACTCGGATCACTTTATATACAAACTACAAAGGCCCAGTACACCTCAGACAGAAATCTTACAGGACTAAACCCTTAGAAATTAGTGAGATTTAGCTAGTGTTAAACTAGAGTCCTGTGAAATTAGCACCAATCACTTTAAATACGATCTGCAAGACCCAAAAGTTGTAGAATCATTGACGCTAGGTTACCCTAAACCTAGGATCAATCTCATTACCCGGCTGCTCACGGGAGCATCTCGAAACTCCGTATCGAATATGGACCGCACGTCGGAAGTCCGATAACACGAAGTTAGGAACTAGGACCGCCTCGCTGGGCTTGACAACCATCTCAGAAATCAAATCCAGATAGTGTCCCACGCTATTCGCTTAAGATCGGAGTGAAAAGTGTGAGAAATGTGAAATAATTCAAAATCAAATATCTTGAATAGTAATTTGGCACCACTCGCTTGCGGATCAGTATAGCAACCAGACCGTCAGAATAGACCAAATTACACCCTCGGATCAGGAGAATTTCATACACATTTACATGTACTCGAATCTCCGATCGAGATCCCTACCGTTGAACTGAAACTGGTCCGCCACGCCTGATCTGGAAATCCCACTGAAATGAAAACTTATAGAACGTAGATCCCGCGTTAGTGAGCTTAAGTCCGACCTTTTGACTCTAGGAGCCCGCCAGAAGTCCTCCGTTGAGCTGAAACTACCCGCTTTGTTATAACCTAAGTATACTTTGACTAGGAGTCTATTTCGGTGAGTTTTAGACTATATAGGACCTTAAACACTCTCTCATTGCAGCCATAACAATTTGAGAGAAACCTAGATTGAGAAGAGAAAAGAGAGAGAAGTGTGGGAGCTGTGGGAGATCTCCCTGCCTCTCCCTGCCGCTATTCGGGCTCCACCGCTGATTCTCATTGCTTTCCGCTTTTCTGCCGACATTTCTAGGTAAACCTAACTAATATGTTTTTGGGGTTTAGACAGTTGTAGGTTGTGAAATAGCTAACCTATTTCATTCTATAGGTTACCAACTGCCAAATCGGAAGCTTGGCAAACCTATCGACTCCGTTACGATTCTACGACAAAAGGTGCGGACTTTAGGTGTATAGTTTAGGTTTTTTCAATGCTTCAATGTCAAATAATGATAGATTCATGATCTGCATGCAATTGCCATGTACAAAGTGCTGTCCGTTTTCTGTTAAGATTAAAGTGAAAAATATGAAATTCTACATACTCTAGGTATTTTAAAAAGTACGGTATACGTATAATTTTGGAAATGTGCTTGACATGTTATTTGTTGCATGAATATATTATATGTGGATAATTACTTGTTGGCGAAAGGACTGCCCTATACATGTTTTTGCTCATATACACTATGTATGTTGAAATTGTGTATTGTAGAAATACCGTATACGTATATTTTGGAAAGTGCGTCGGACATGATTATTTGTATTATATATATGATATGTGAATAAAATACTTATTTGGGCGAAAGGATTCGCCCTAATACTGTTTGCTAACAACACTCAGTTGTTGTATAGTTGTATTCTAAGTGTTTGTAAAATGATGATGAGTATAGAATTCTCATTCGTGCTCGCCATGACCTAATGTCAGGATAATTGATTATTGTATTGGCGATATCCTTTGTGAAAGGATTTGCCCTAAATCACTCCACGACCATAGACCCATATATGTGAAAATTGGGTGGCCAAGTGTTTGTGGAAATGACTGAATAATATGGAACTTGGATTCCTGCTTGCCATTACTAGCCGTCGTGGTGTATGCGTGTTATGATGGGGGTAACTCCCGAGTGAGAAGGAATTTTGGCGTTATAACCTATGTGATCAACATATGTCAGTATGTTGATACATGTATTTTAAAGTTTTGTTGAATGTCTGAATGAGTATTAGTTTTAGTACATTGTAATGTTTAAGAGTGTTGAGATATGATTCTCACTCCTTTAACTATGTTCTATTTCCTTGGATAGCTGGTGTGTAGAATTGAATCATGTACACACTCATGCTTGTGTTGTGCTTCATAACATGCTCAACTACTTTTATGATTTTATCTATGTAATCATCTGTTGAATTCATGTTTTACGTGTTGTGAAAGGCCAAGCTATATGTCCTAGAGGGGGGGGGGTGAATAGGACTATGCCAAATTTAAAATAAAATTAGCGGAAATAAATTAAACCAATAGCCTTACAATATGAATCAATTCACAAAGCTAAATTTAAATCACCTTGATAAATAGGTATTGAGAGATTGATACAAATTCAGTTCTAAGGACAACCTTACACCATAATAAACAAGGGCTTATGGTAGGACAACCTTATTTCTAGAACCTCTTTTGGATCAAGGACTCAATTTTAATATAAGTAAATGAAATAGCAAGGAATTGAAATTAAATGCAGAAGTAAGATCTAAATTATTACAACAATCCCCACACTTGCTTGAAATGTAAATAGTTACAACATTCACATCCACTTGTACATTCCACACAATCGAATGATAAAAGATATGAAAATTAAGCAAGCATTCAATCCACAAGACAAAGAGTTATAGTGGTTCGCCTGTGTGTACACCAACTGTTTTCCAACAGCCACACAAAAAGCTACTCCACTCCTAATATCCTCACACAGGGGATATTAGCGTTCACTATCAAATAGGTTTTCACAGGTTCACCAAAAACCTTTACAATTGTGTCTTTTTCACTTGGGCTTACACAATTCAAAAACCCCTCTTTTCTGAGTTTTCTGGTTTTCCTCAGACAACCAATACAATGAGATTTTTCTGGTTCAACCTCAAACAAACCAGTACAATGAGATTTTTCTGGCTTAACCTCAAACAAACCAAAAGAAATGAAATTTTACAGAATTGTAAAATACCTGGATTTCTCCTTTTCGTAGCAGCCCGGTAGAACCAATCGGAGTAGATGATTGAATGTCAAAGTTCAATTTCCAATACTCACATTCATAAGGTTCTAAATTCTAATTGATTTTAGATTTAACTCGTTGGGCGTAGCTATATTTGATTTTGATTCCAAGAAGAAGGAATAAGATAATCCTCTTTTCAAATAAGATTGGAATAGAAACAAAATCAAATTAAATAAGCTAAAAAGGAATATTAAATAAGCACAATGTAGCTTAAAATAAACACAGACTTATCTCAGAGTGATCACTTGAAATTTCTTGAATTGAATCGAGTTGAAGTGTGAAAACTCTGAATTTCGTGTTCAATTTATAGAAGCAAAAATCGCTCCTACGACTGGTCTTAGAAACCTACGACTGGTCGTAGCTCTAACAGATTTTTGAAAAATAAGCGCGATCTTTGAAAGTCGTTCCACGACTGGTCGTGAGAAGCTACGACTGGTCGTACTACGACTGGTCGTGGGTCACCTACGACTGGTCGTAGATCCCTACGACTGGTCGTAGACCAGAGATTACGTTGCTGGACTTTGAGTCGTAGCTCCACGACTGGTCGTGGACGAGTCGAAGCCACACCTACGACCGGTCGAAGGACCTCCAGGACTGGTCGTGGGCGTACCAAAAATTCTGAAAAATCTTCAACTACTTAGGACTGGTCGTGGAATTTCTTGGACTAGTCGAACCAATGCTAGGACTGGTCGAACAAGAGCTAGGACTGGTCGTAGAATAGACCAAACTTATGTAAAATAAATATTTGATTTATGTATCCAAAGTGACCTACTTAAAGGGTCAACCTAAGGTCATTCAAACCTGAACCATGTCGTATGGACATTGAACTTCAACCATTCAACGAATGTAGATATTTTGAACCATATCAGGCTTGAGATCTTGAACTTGTTGTAGCTTTAAACTTGAGATCTTCATCAACATAAAACTACTTCATGCGTTGCTTCTTTGTTTTTTTTAAGACTTGAACTTCAACATTGTAGCTTCTTGAGACTTCAACATGTAGCTTCTTGAGACTTCAACATGTAGCTTCTTGAAGTGTGTATGCAGTGTCTTGAATTCATATAAATCATCATACAAGTACAGGACACAGATAGATGTTTTGACACATCAAAATTTGACAACCAAAGGAGCATGAGACCATAGCACTTACAATCTCCCCCTTTGTCAAATTTGTGACAAAACACCCAAATAATAATACTTCCAATTGAAACTAAGTACACACAACAAGTTCAACAATAGAGAAGCATGCACAGTTATATATGATAATAATAACTAGCATCATTCCCCATAACTACCCCTGAGAAGCTTAACTCCCCCTGAGTAATAGGAGCATATCATTAAATTCAACAAAGCCAAAGGCTCCCAAAACTTCTCCCCCTTTTTGTCACAAAATGACAAAGGAAGAAGAGCAACAATGATAATGAAATATGAGTTGATTCAAGAAGCATAATGCATAATTCAAAAAGTCAGTAAGCATGTAAAGTTCAGACTTAAAAATTATTACACCCATCAAAAATTCAGTCAGAACCAGAAGAGGAGCAGGATTAGAAGGATCAATTTTGTGTAAACCCTTAGCAATCCCTCATATATTTGCGTAGATAAGAGAATTGCGTGTCTTGGGTAACACGAATTTGAGCCACCTGCTCTTGAAGGGAATTCAATCTCTCATCAAAATCAGAGGCTGAAAATCAGGATCATCAGCCGAGTCTGACTCAAGTTCTTCAAATAAATCATCCATATTCACGTCTTCAGGAAGATCACCAGCTTGACCTGCATCTCCTGCTTCAGCACCACTGCTACCAGCATCCACTTGGCCATCAGCCAATTCTAAATTCATCTTGTTAATATTGGAATTATTAAAGGGAGATGATGGATGGGTTTTTCTCTAGTAGGCATAGCCACGAGCATATGATTTGCCAGCATAGTCAACAAATAACCAAAGGGTATATCACTATGTCCAGGATGGTGACGAGACAGAATAATGGAATGACAAATTAAAGAAGGTAAACATATTTTTGCACCAGAGATGACAGAATGCAAAACACGAACCATAAAGCAGTGAGTTCGGTTTTATTACCAGAACGTGGATAAAGATTTGAGATGAAAATCCTATGAAGTACCCTGTGTCTGGGTACAAAAACCTTGAGGGAAGTGCATGACCTTTATGAGTCCAGTGAACATCCAAATTACATAAATCTCTAGTAAGCATTTTCGTTCAGATTCTGAGAGACTGTCATGTAAAATATTAATTGGAATGCTCTCATCATTGACAGGTATTTCCATAATGTCAGCAATCAAATGTCGATCCACTAAAAACAATCCTTCTTGAGTATCAACTTTAAAAGTTAAATTCTCAAGAGAAAAATCACAGATACATGCAAACATGGATTGGGCAATGGACTGGTATGCAGCTCCACCCCAATGCAAGATGTTATCCCATCCCACAGATTCCAACAGAGGAGGGATACCAAATGAAGCAATGTGATTAACATTCACAGGACGCTCAACAATAACATTGCGCATACGCAAATCCCGAGCATTAGAAGGATCATTTTCGGGAGACGAAGATGACGTTGTGCAATAGAAGCTGATCTAGATGAAGAGGGACCTCGAGTAGTTTTCTTTTTACCTCTAGCATCCATTTTCAAATGAGGATTTCAAGGAAACAACAAGATGCAAGATAGAAGAAATGGGTTTTGATAGAACAGATTTTTCAAGATAAAACCCCAACTTGCAATGAACGACCAAATAGATTCTACAAGAATGTGATTTGAAACACTAATAACAAGAATCTACAAGAAAATAACAAAAGAACCACTAACCTTGAAGTACAATGAGGTGGGTTCGACCGGTCGTAGCTAGAGCCGTTGGAGGGTAAAAAGAAATGAGGAAGAAGAGTCAAAATCCCCAAATTAAAGTGAAATCCCGAGTTTCACGACCGGTCGTGTAAGTGTTCGACCGGTCGTATCACGACCGGTCGTGTACACTCACGACTGGTCGAGTACGACTCAAAATTTGTAATTTTTTTTCAAATATTTTCAAATTTAAGCAAATAAATCATCAAACTTATGTACATTATGATACACCAAATCATGCAAATTCAATTTAAATTGCACATACCGAGATCAAACTTTAATTTATTAAACCTGCTTTTGTCGAGCGGTTTAGTGAAAATGTCCGCAAGTTGAGTCTCGGTTGGAATGTAATCCAAATATATTACCTTTTCTTCCACTAATTCACGAATGTAATGAAATCTAATGTCAATATGCTTAGTACGTGAATGCTGAACTGGATTTTTAGAGATATTTATTGCACTGGAATTATCGCAAAATAAAATCATAGAATCCTGAGTAATTCCATAATCGCTTACATTCGTTTCATCCAAACAAGTTGAGTACATGCATTTCCAGCAGCAATGTATTCAGCCTCAGCTGTTGATAGCGATATAGAACTTTGCTTCTTACTAAACCAAGAAACAAGACAATTTCCAATGTAGAAACAACCACCACTGGTTGATTTCCTATCATCAATGTTTCCAGCCCAGTCAGCATCTGCGTACCCGGCTAATTGAACATTAGTCTCATGTGGATACCAGAGACCCAGTTTAGTAGAACTTGCGACATATCGCATAATCCGCTTAACAGCAGTTAAGTGAGATTCTTTAGGATTTGATTGATAACGAGCACAAATACCAACACTCAAAGCGATATCTGGTCTACTAGCAGTCAGATAAAGTAAACTACCAATCAAACTACGATACAATTTAGGATCCACATCATTACCTGTAGAGTCTTTTGAGAGTCTCAAAGTTGTACTCATAGGAGTATCAAAATTTTTACCTTTCTCAAATCCAAATTTCTTGATTAAATTCAGAGCATATTTGGTTTGAGAGATAAAAATTCCATCAGGTTGTTGTTTAACTTGCAACCCTAGGAAATAGTTTAATTCTCCAACCATGCTCATTTCGAATTTAGACTTCATCAAATCTGCAAACTCAACAGTCATGTTAGTACAGGTTGATCCATAAATAATATCGTCAACATATATTTGAACCATTAGAATATCATCGTTATGTTTCTTAACAAAGAGCGTCTTATCAACACATCCCATCTGAAAATTATGACTCAGTAAAAACTTAGTCAGTTTTTCGTACCATGCTCTGGGAGCTTGTTTCAGACCATAGAGAGCCTTCTTAAGATGATACACATGATCAGTAAATTTAGGATCTTCAAACCCTGTAGGTTGTTCAACATATACCTCTTCATGTAAATCACCATTCAGAAAGGCACTCTTTACATCCATTTGTAAATTTTAATCTTCCTAAAACATGCAATGGAGATAAAAAGTCTGATTGATTCAAGACGAGCTACAGGGGCAAATGTCTCATTATAGTCAATACCTTCAATTTGTGTATACCCCTGTACAACTAGTCTTGCTTTATTTCAAATAATATTTCCAAGTTCATCAGATTTGTTTTTGAAAATCCATTTTGTTCCAATAATATGTTTATCTTTAGGTCTAGGAACAAGGTACCAAACATCATTTCTGACAAACTGATTAAGTTCTTCTTGCATCGCAAGAATCCAGTTTTCATCCGAAAGTGCTTCTTTTACGTTAACCGGTTCAATCTGGGATGTAAAGCATACGTAGTTACATATGTCCTCTAATTGTCTACGAGTGCGCACACCAGTGAGAGGGTTTCCAAGTATTTGAGAAGTTGGATGATCTTTAACAGTCCTTAATTCAGAATTAGGTTCACTTGATGAAGTTTCTTGTTTTTCAAGTATAAGCACTTCATCATTATCTGAACTAGGGACAGGTGTATTCAAAAGATCGTCAATCACAACATTTATTGACTCTTGAATCACACCGGTCCTGTTGTTCAGAACACGATATGCACGACTGTTTAAAGAATATCCTAAAAAGATCCCTTCATCACTTTTAGTGTCGAATTTTCCCAAATTTTCACGGTCACGCAAAATATAGCACTTGCTGCCAAAAACTCGAAAGTATTTGACAGAAGGCTTTTTCTCAAACCACATTTCATAAGCCGTTTTATTATTAGTTTTACAGATATAAACACGGTTAATAATGTAGCAGGCTGTATTCACTGCTTCAGCCCAGATTCCTAGGGAGCTTCATGCTATTTAACATAACATTTCCCATTTCTTGAAGCACTCTATTCTTCCTCTCGACAATTCCATTTTGTTGAGGAGTTTTAGGTGCAGAGAATTCATGCGATATTCCCTGATCGCTACAGAATTTCTCAAAACCGCTATTTTCGAATTCGGATCCATGATCACTACGGATCTTGTTGACTTGAGAACTTTTTTCAGTTTGAATCCGTTTTATAATCTTTTTCACTTCATCAAGGGTTTCTGATTTGTCTCTCAAGAATGAAACCCAAGTGTATCTTGTATAATCATCTACAATAACTAAGATGTACTTTTTTGCCACCTCGACTTTCCGTTCTTGTTGGTCCTATAAGATCCATGTGGAGAAGCTCGAGTGGTCTTGTGGTGGTATTGGAGTTCACCTTTTTGTGAGAGCTCCTAGTTTGTTTACCATACTGGCATTCACCACAAATCTTGTCTACTTTTTGTATCTTAGGTAGACCTCTAATTAGTTCTCCTTTGCTCAATCTGTATAAATTTCGATAGTGTACATGTCCGAGGCGTTTATGCCATAATTCTGTCTCATCGGTATGGACCATGTAGCACGTTTGTTTAGATGAGCTACTATCGCTTACTATATAGCAGTTTTCAGAAGTTCTGCGACCAGTTAATATTACAGAACCCTTTTCATTTATAATTTCACAACCTTGATTAGAAAATTTAACATTATGGTTGTTATCGCATATTTGAGATATGCTCAACAGGTTGTGTTTTAAACCCTCAACATATAAAACATTTTTAAATAAGGGAAGGTTATAGAGTTGGACCGTACCTTTGCCATTATCTTGCAGTTGCTACCATCACCAAATGTGACTGACCCATCAGTCATATCTTTAAGATCGGTGAATAGTGCTTTGTCGCCTGTCATATGTCTGGAGCATCCACTGTCTAGGTACCATTTCGAATGGCTTGTAGCTTTGAAAGCAGTGTGAGCAACCAAACAGGCAACCTTAGGAACCCATTTCAGTACTGTTTTGGGTTTAGGAGAATAATTGGTCTTCTTTTGTTTATAGTTGTAAGAGTGACCTACTGAGTTAGATTTTAATAGCTCCTTAAGTAAATCAACAATTTTTCAGCTAGTGGGTTTCGAATCTGATTTTTGAAATTTATATAGCTGCTTTTGGGTTTTTGAAAAGTTTTTGTATTTTTAGAAAAAACTTGACTAGTACCTTTTCCTTTTGAGTTAGAAGTCTCTCCTTTCACAAAATTGGAAGGAGTATTCTTCTGTTTAGGAGATGTGTTTTTATCATAGCCCAACCCGGATCGATCGCCACATTTTCTTGATCCGGATAATAATTTTTCTAATTTTGGATCACCTTGGGCATATCTCCATGTGTCCTTCAAACTCAGAAGAGAAGATACTTCATTTTTAAGTTTCTCATTTTCAGATTTCAAATTTTCAATTAGGGAGGTTTTGAATTCTAGATCACACTTTGATTTTTCAAAACAATCTGAAATTTGGGATTTTTCTAAAACAGGGTTTCAAAACATTCTTTAAGTTTAAAAACTTTTTTTTTGAAGTTTAAGTTTGACAGCAATTTTACAACTTTCCTTATATAAGGCATTGTAAGCATCTTGAAGATCTTCATCATATTCATGATCACTATCCAAATTTTCTTCACTTGTTGAATCATCGTGATCGGAAAAAGTAAACTTGGCTAGAGTCATAAGGGCCTTAAGTTCACTGCCCGACTCGGTTTCTGAATTTTCTGATCAGAAGAGGCTTCAGAATCAGACGATTCATCCCAAGTAGCCAACATACCCTTCCTTTTGGATCTGTCCTTTTTAGGACATTTGTTTGCTAAATGCCCATATTCTTGACAGTTGTAGCATTGACTATCTTTCAATGATTTCCAAGTTTTAGACTTAGGTTTGGAACGTTTCTTTTCATTTGCCTTTTGAAAATCGACTCTTTTCTTACTTTTGAAAATCTTATAAAACTTTTTCGCCAAAAGGGCCATATCATCTTCAGACTTTTCTGAATCTGAATTTTCTTGAGTAATACTTTTAGATGACTTCAAAGCAATAGATTTACCTTTAGGAGCTTTAAAACTTAATTCATAGGTTTGTAAAGAACCAACTAATTCTTCTACCTTCATATTATCCGTATCACGAAGTTCCTGGATTGCGGTTACCTTAGAATTGAACCGTTCAGGAAGAGAGCGTAGTATTTTTGCACACACTTTACTTTCTGGGATCTTATCGCCAAGACCCCACATTGAGTTTACAATGTCATTCAATCTAGTGTAAAAGTCCATAAACATTTCATTTTCCTCCATATGAATTTCTTCAAATTTAGTTGTGAGTTGGACTTTAGATTTCTTGACAATTGATGTACCTTCGTGTGTCATTTCTAAAATATCCCAGGCTTGCTTTGCAGTATCACAGGATATGATTCTTTTGAACTCATCCGGTGATAGTGCGCAAGTGATTGCATTTAGTGCTTTAGCATTAGCACTACTCTCATTTTTCTGAAGTGTGGTCCATTGGTAATACGGTGTAATTTTCATAGATTTTGAACCATCAACACCAGTTACTTCCATGATAGGAGGTTTCCATTCAGTCACTGTGGCTTGCCACACACTTTCATCCATTGATTTGAGGAAGATCCTCATTCTGGCTTTCCAATAGGCATAGTTGGAGCCATCAAAGGGAGGAGGTCTAGTAACTGAAAGGCTATCAAAATTTGACATCTTTTATATAGCTTAGATCGTTAGCTCAGGAAATAAATCCAAATAAAAAGCAACAAAATGAGCTATTAGGCTCTGATACCACTTGAAAAGGCCAAGCTATATGTCCTAGAGGGGGGGGGGGGTGAATAGGACTATGCCAAATTTAAAATAAAATTAGCGGAAATAAATTAAACCAATAGCCTTACAATATGAATCAATTCACAAAGCTAAATTTAAATCACCTTGATAAATAGGTATTG
This sequence comes from Magnolia officinalis, assembly GCA_021015155.1. Classification (NCBI taxonomy): domain Eukaryota; kingdom Viridiplantae; phylum Streptophyta; class Magnoliopsida; order Magnoliales; family Magnoliaceae; genus Magnolia; species Magnolia officinalis. Next base: position 49,762,234 of record JAJHSJ010000010.1, read on the forward strand.
AGAGATTGATGCAAATTCAGTTCTAAGGACAACCTTACACCATAATAAACAAGGGCTTATGGTAGGACAACCTTATTTCTAGAACCTCTTTTGGATCAAGGACTCAATTTTAATATAAGTAAATGAATAGCAAGGAATTGAAATTAAATGCAGAAGTAAGATCTAATATTACAACAATCCCCACACTTGCTTGAAATGTAAATAGTTACAACATTCACATCCACTTGTACATTCCACACAATCGAATGATAAAAGATATGAAATTAAGCAAGCATTCAATCCACAAGACAAAGAGTTATAGTGGTTCGCCTGTGTGTACACCAACTGTTTTCCAACAGCCACACAAAAGCTACTCCACTCCTAATATCCTCACACAGGGGATATTAGCGTTCACTATCAAATAGGTTTTCACAGGTTCACCAAAAACCTTTACAATTGTGTCTTTTTCACTTGGGCTTACACAATTCAAAAACCCCTCTTTTCTGAGTTTTCTGGTTTTCCTCAGACAACCAATACAATGAGATTTTTCTGGTTCAACCTCAAACAAACCATACAATGAGATTTTTCTGGCTTAACCTCAAACAAAACCAAAAAATGAAATTTTACAGAATTGTAAAATACCTGGATTTCTCCTTTTCGTAGCAGCCCGGTAGAACCAATCGGAGTAGATGATTGAATGTCAAAGTTCAATTTCCAATACTCACATTCATAAGGTTCTAAATTCTAATTGATTTTAGATTTATCTCGTTGGGCGTAGCTATATTTGATTTTGATTCCAAGAAGAAGGAATAAGATAATTCCTCTTTTCAAATAAGATTGGAATATAGAAACAAAATCAAATTAAATAAGCTAGCAAAAAGGAATATTAAATAAGCACAATGTAGCTTAAAATAAACACAGACTTATCTCAGAGTGATCACTTGAAAATTCTTGAATTGAATCGAGTTGAAGTGTGAAAACTCTGAATTTCGTGTTCAATTTATAGAAGCAAAATCGCTCCTACGACTGGTCTTAGAAACCTACGACTGGTCGTAGCTCTAACAGATTTTTGAAAAATTAAGCGCGATCTTTGAAAGTCGTTCCACGACTGGTCGTGAGTAGCCTACGACTGGTCGTGGGTCACCTACGACTGGTCGTAGATCCCTACGACTGGTCGTAGGACCAGGATTACGTTGCTGGACTTTGAGTCGTAGCTCCCGACTGGTCGTGGACGAGTCGAAGCCACACCTACGACCGGTCGAAGGACCTCCAGGACTGGTCGTGGGCGTACCAAAAATTTTGAAAAATCTTCAACTACTTAGGACTGGTCGTGGAATTTCTTGGACTAGTCGAACCAATGCTAGGACTGGTCGAACAAGAGCTAGGACTGGTCGTAGAATAGACCAAACTTATGTAAAATAAATATTTGATTTATGTATCCAAAGTGACCTACTTAAAGGGTCAACCTAAGGTCATTCAAACCTGAACCATGTCGTATGGACATTGAACTTCAACCATTCAACGAATGTAGATATTTTGAACCATATCAGGCTTGAGATCTTGAACTTGTTGTAGCTTTAAACTTGAGATCTTCATCAACATAAAACTACTTCATGCGTTGCTTCTTAAGACTTGACTTCAACATTGTAGCTTCTTGAGACTTCAACATGTAGCTTCTTGAGACTTCAACATGTAGCTTCTTGAAGTGTGTTGCAGTGTCTTGAATTCATATAAATCATCATACAAGTACAGGACACAGATAGATGTTTTGACACATCAAATTTGACAACCAAAGGAGCATGAGACCATAGCACTTACA
>JAJHSJ010000010.1:49764131-50264131 GCA_021015155.1 Magnolia officinalis
AATGAACTGGTGAGTTCCCGTCTATTGTCGCTCGTGTCGCATATCACCTTTCCCATGCCGTACAACTGGAATGCGGCCCTCCTGACCCATTTGTGCGAAGGGCTGGACAGGTCAGCCGTTGTACAAGCCGATCTTTGACTGGCTTTTATCCAGTCATGGAAGTACTTTCTTGATGTTCCTTCTACATCATTCTCCCTGGGGATGGTCTAGTGTGCCTTTTCTGATTGTGGTCTTATGCAGGTCTACCTTTTCGATCACTTTTTTCATCTAGCACCCACTTTGATGTATTATTCTCCTCCTTTTCCTCGCATGATGCTGTGGTACAAAGATAATCGTAGCCGCACGCGCCTATTCTCTGATCTCGCCTGAAGGTCAAATATCGATGCCCTTGTTCCTGATGATGTGAGTGATTTGTATTGTCTTGTATTATCCATGTATTGCTTTCTTCTTATCTTTCGGCCATTGAATTTTCTCTTTTTACAGTTTCACACCAGACCGTATCTCCAATTGAATGTGGCGCTTATTCCCGGAGCTCAAGAGGCCTTTCAGGCCTCACGATGACGCTGTATTCTGGAGGACCCTCGTGTGACGAAATAGTACTTGGGAGAGAGGCTATTTTGGTAGCTGACCGGCAGCCCATTGGTCCCACTTAGTCTACCATCTGGTCCTTCATATTGGAGGCTGGTACTCGAGAGAGAGAGAGTTGACCGCTACCCTGGAGGGTTTTGATGTCAGTGCATTCGTTGATCCAAAGAGAGAGTATAGCTCCTAGTGTGAGTAGTACGACATCAGTCCGATTCTATAGCCTGGCTATGCTCCAGGCGGCGACGTTCATTTTGCTAGAGGGGGGATCTTGGGACCTCGCTTTCATCATAAGGATACAGATACCTATCTTCCTAATGACGATTAGTTCATTGTATCATGTAATCATGTATCCTTAGCTATGTAATCCCCCTGTTTATATGAAATTTCAGTTGTTCAATGTTGCCTTCTTAGGTCATTTTGTGATCATTTTTCGCAATCCAATTGAACACATGGGGGTGCGTTCCTTGGTTCTGACCTTTGAAGTGGACCCTACCCGAATTTCACCCGAAAGTGGGCCCGGGCGATAGTCCGACTACCGCCCACTGATTTTCGCTAGTTCCGTCTGCTCCGTCAGGTGCTGTAGTAATTCAGATATGTCAGTACCTATAACGGTACTTTGAGTGTCGCTAGAGGTAATCCGATTACCGCCTCCATCTGCGTTTTCTTCCATCAAATCCCCTTTCTTCTCTGTTCATTCTCTTTGTCCCTATTCTGCTTATTCCTTCTTGCTCAGACCGTCCGACTCCCATCTTTTGTGTCCCCCTTTTCTTTTTGTCTCTTCCTTTTATTCCTTTCTTCTTTTATTCTTTCTTTCTTTTGGATTGATTATGGCCAGCCACGATGAAAGGGTTGATGGATCCTTGAATAGTGGGGAGGTTGGTGGGCCCATAAATGATGGAGAGGATCCATTTAGGGAGGCATTGATGGAGGTTGGTGGGCCCATAAATGATGAAGAGGATCCATGTAGGGAGGCATTGATGAGGGTTGGTGGGCCCATAAATGATGGAGAGGATCCATTTAGGGAGGCATTGATGGAGGTTGGTGGTGAGGAGGTTAATAGTATTTATGTCATGGTTCCTACCACCATTAATGGGGGACATGAGGTTGGTTTAAATGGAATGGATGGGTTTGATGGGTGTGGTGGTCTTGATGATTTTGTGTTTGGTGGGCCATTGGATGTGGTTAGCATGGGTGATCTATTAGATGGAGGAGATGGTGTTGGAGGGATGGTGGATGGTGAGGATGGGGCGATGACGGCGGCCAATGGCTTGATTGATGGAGAGATGGTTATGGGTGGCGTGAATAGTAGTATGGTGGTGATGGGTGGTTTGAATGTGATGGATCATGCTTGGATGGGTGGTGAGCCCCATCTTAGCGGTTTGGATGGCTTGGATTTGACAGGTGATGGACTTCTTGTGGATGGTTTGGGTCAGATCTTTGGTGCGAATTTGATGGGACAACCAGCTACTGTTGGGCTTCAGGGTACAGATCCTGTCAGCTACTGAGATACTCTAGGTGTTGCAGCTCCTGGGGCTTGTTCATTTCAGACTGCTCCTGACGTGACGGTTGTTGGAAATTCGCGTCCATCTGTTGCAGCTTTTCAGGATACTCTTTGAGATGCGATGGGGGAGTCAGGTTTTTTTGGTCACCATGAGATTGACCTGTTAGATGAGGGGATGCCCATCTTTGACGATTCTCCTGCGAATCCTAGGTTTCAGATTGTCGAGGGTGTGCCTGTCTGAACCTGTTGACTGCAACCACGTAGTACTTATTCTAAGCGGTTACACATATGGATCGAGAGCCTGATCGAGTCTGAGATCTTTGAGCTGGGCTCCTTGGGCTTTCGGGAGGTTCTTCACCTTCATCAAGTTCGCCTAGACTGGAAACTGTTGAGTGCAGCTTTGTAAGATTGGATTCCATCTTTGAACCTATTTTCCCTCAACGACCTGGAGTTGGGCCCATCGTTGGAGGAGTTTGCGCGCTTGTCTAGTCTTCCTCTCACTCGGGAGCCTTATGTTCCTTCGTCTGAACCAGTTCGTCCCACTGATTTGATCTCTTGGTTTGGATTTCTTGTTGCTCTTCCTACTGCAGACGGTAAAGCTGGTGAGCTTTCACTTGAGCTTTTGTATGATCATTGTTCTACTTCCCGTGGGGGTCCTGGGTCAGATTGCCAGCGTCAGTGCTTGAATGCACTGATATTCTACTTCTTAGCCAAGTTGCTTTTCTCAGGATGGCGACAGTCATCATTGGCGGTTTTGCTGGATATATTCCACCGTGTCTTACATCACAAGAGCATTACTTCTGTGGTGTTGGTGGAGCTCTTTTTGGGGCTGACCGAATGCTCAGTTGGACGCACCCGTATCCTTCGGGGTTGTTTTTCATTCCTTCAGGTATTTTTTTTTTGCTCTGATCCCTTTTTTTTTACAACTTGAGCTTGACTTGTATTTTCTAGGTGTGATTGTGGGAGCATCTTTTTATGACCCCTCCGCTTGTGTGACCTGATTCCCGCCATGACGATGTGTTGGGCTTGCTACTTGATGGCCTTCCACTTAGTGCTGAGGTCACTAAGTCGTTATACTACAGTATGTTCTTTCAGTTGCGGGAGTGGGAGATTAACTGGGAGGCTCCCTGGCTCCATCGCTCCCCTTTGATTTGTAGTGCCGCTCGCACTCCTTTATTGTTACCGGGACTCGGGGGTACTGTTCCTACCATCCTGTGCACTTTCTTCGGCAGTTTGGCTTCTTGCAGGATATTTCAGACTTTGCTTTTTCTGGATTTGGGCATGCCCCTCTTCCTCTGATTTGCCTGCTTTGTACAGACGAGTTTGGATTTCTTGGCAAGGATCTTTGGATGCGGTGATTCTGGGGCTCGAGTCATGGTCTCCTCCCTTGGCCACAGTGTCATACCAAAGATGGGTGACAGAGCAGTCACTTTATCGTGAGGTTCCCGGCTGGCATTTGGCGGACGAGGCTGCTAATCAGGATATAGTGAGCGATACTGCTTCAACTTCCTCATGTGTTGACGATTCGTTCGAGGCCTTCGAGGAGCGGCATTTCATTGATCCGTCTTTCTTACTTGCCACACATGGTCATCTGATCTCTGAGATTGATGTCCTTTGTCACACATGTGAGGATATGGATCGTCGACTGGCAATGGGACGGCGGTATGATGATAGCATGCTTGCGGCACATTGCCTAGATAGGGATGGTGCCTTTTATCTGCGCATGGAGATAGAGAGGCTCAGGCAGATATTATCGATGTATGAGAGATAGGAGCTCACTTGTGATCTTTAGTTTTGATTAACTGCTTATCCCGTATGTACAATATTTTGTTTTGGTTTTGTTTTTTTTTTTTTTTTTTTTTGAGAAAAAAGGAAAGAAAAGTAATATAGTTGTAAAAAAGACTTTAAAGAAATGAAGGACTTTGTGCCAAATTTGTCAATGCCTTCTTGAGTTTGGACTAGTGCTTTGGGATGATTGGGATCAGACTCTTGGGCTCAGCCCACGTTTTGTGCAGTAGTTTAGATTGTGTTCTTAGGGTCTTGGTTCCTTGAGAGGGTGTCCGGGATCGCATTCCGTGGATTTGAGCAGAGTTTGATAGAGTATTGATCCAAAGTTGATTTTTCCTTGTATCTGGTTGCGGTGCTTGCTGCCTCAGCTTCTTCTGTACTTACACTTTTATTATATTTTTTATTTTTATTTCTTGTCATTTTTACCCGTAGCGCCCTTTCAGGTTTTCACTACATCCGGTTCTTCCCATCATTTTTGCCCGTAGCATCCTTTCGGATTTTTACTATGTCCCGGGTTTTTGATCCTGCCTACCCCTTGGTAGCTGTGCTGTTTTTACCCTCAGTGCCTTTTCAGGTTTTTACTAAGTCCGCTAGATGCCCGCTGTTTTTACTCGAGGCGCCCTTTCGGGTTTTCACCTCGCCCTTTGTGCTTAGGAATGTCTTTCTTCTTTTTTGTTTTTTTTTTTTAGAGTGCGAGGAGAGATTTCCTTCATAGCCAGCGAACTGGTTACCTTCCTGTCCTTGTCTTTGAGTATAATCGTAAGCTGCCTTTTGAGTTGGATTATTTGGGGTTGTGGGATAGACTTATTTTCTCCTTTTCGATCTTCCTTTTCCTGTCTTTTCCTTCTTTCTCTTTTTTTTTTTTGTCTTTTTTCTCTCTTTTTTGTGCTTTTGTTTTCTCTTCTTTTTTTTTTGTGGGAGAAGTGACTGGTGTTTCTGATGGGAGGTGGCGAATACTTTTTATTTTTGGCATGAAAATAATGGATACAACTTTGCGATTATAATCATTGACACGACTAGATATGGTTACCTGTGATAGATTTTCACGTTGTCGGCGTTGATGGGCACGGGAAGATATTCTCATCTCAGATTGGTGACCTGAAAAGCGCCTCCTAGGAGTACTTCCCGAATGATTAGTGGTCCGTCCCACGAGGGTTTGAACTTTCCTCTATGATCTGGTAAGTAAGGCGGTAGGATGCGCTTCATGACCAAGTCTCCTACTTTGAAGCTTCTCTTCCAAACCCTTTTGTTGTAGGCCCGAGCGATTCTTTTTTAATAACATTGGGAGTGGCTTAGTACCCGCATGCGCTTTTCATCTGCTAGGTGCAGTTAATCATACCTTTCTTGTTGCCACTCACCTTCCTTGAATTCGCTTTCCAGTAGTATCCGCAGTGATGGGATTTCGATTTCAACTGGTAGTACTGCTTCCATTCCGTATACGAGTTCGTATGGGGTTGCACCTGTAGCAGTCCATACAGACGTCCTATAGGCCCAGAGTGCATAAGGAAGAATTTTTTACCAATCACGATATGTCTTCACCATCTTCTCCAGTATGTGGATGATAGTTTTGTTTGTAGCCTCGACCCCACCGTTCATTTGAGGACGGTAGGGCTTGACCGATGGCGTTGAACCTTGAACTTGTCGAGGAAATCACCCATCCTTTTATTGACGAACGAAGTTCCATTGTCAGTGATGATGGCCTGAGGGACCCCATAACGGCTAATGATGTTGTTCTTTATAAACTTGACCACATGATATGCTGCGATGGTGTTATATGATGCTACCTCTATCCATTTAGTGAAGTAATCTATTGCCACCAGGATGTATTCATGCCTATTTGAAGCTTTGGGGCTGATCTTACCGATGATATCCAGCCCCCATACAGAGAAGGGCCATGATGTCGTCAGGTTGTAGAGTTTAGAAGTAGGTGCAAGGATCTGGTTTGCATGCTCCTGACACTTGAAGCATTTCCTGACGTGTTTACAGCAGCATGTCTCCATCGTGAACCAATAGTAACCAAGTCGTAGGATCTTCTTTGCCATCATGTGTCCATTCATGTGTGGGCCAAATAGTCCTTCGTAGATTTCTGACATGATCTGTGTTGCTTCTGTCTCATCCACACAACGGAGAAGGACTTGGTTGAAGGATCGTTTGTATGGGGATTAGAATGTCATCGGGAGAGTAGAGTATGACACCTACTCCACTTCCTTTTGAATTTGCAGCTCCATCAAAGAAGAGTGTCCACTCTCCGGCCTTTCCTTCTTCTTCTTCCTTAAATTGGAGGATGTCTTCATCAGGGAAGAAAGTCTTCAACAGTTGGTAATCAGGGAGAGAGTGTGCTGCTAAATGATCGGCTAGTGCTTTCCCCTTGATTGCTTTCTGGGTGACATATGTGATGTCAAATTCTGAAAGCAGTAGCAGCCACTTTGCGATCCTGCCCATTAGTGCTAGTTTTTTTCAAGTACTTCAACGGGTCCATGCGAGCGAGCAGAAGGATTAGGTGAGCGATCATATGCTGTCGTAGACGTTGTGTTGCCCAGACTAGGGTGAGGCACGTCTTTTCTAAGCTGGAGTATTTGACTTCATAGCTGGTGAATCGTCGGCTTAGATAGTAGATCACTTGCTCCTTTCTTCTAGTATCATCGTGTTGGCCAAGAACGCATCCAATTGCTTCTGCTGCGATGGAGATATATAACAATAATGGCCTACCTAGATATTTAGCATGAGCACTGGATGATTTAGCAGGTACTTTTTGATCTTGTCGAAGGCCACTTGACAATCGTTATTCTATTCCTTTGGAGAGTTCTTCTGTAGCAGCTTGAATATGGGCTCACAACCCGAAGTGAGCTATGCGATGAATTGGCTGATATACTGGATTCACCAGAGGAAGCTCCGAATTTCTTTTTCAGTCTTGGGCGGTGGCATTTCGATGATCGCCTTAGTCTTGGTCTTGTCTATCCGGATGCCATCCTTACTGATAATGAAGCCTAATAGCTTGGCTCCGGTCGCACCGAAGACACATTTTTGTGGATTGAGACGGACCTTGAACTTTTCTAATCTGTCAAAAATCTTCTTGAGATCTTCGAAATGTCCTTCAATCGTGCGAGACTTGACTATCTTGTCATCTACGTAGACTTCCATTTCCTTGTTTATCATGTCATGGAACAAGGCAGTCATGACTCGCTGATATGTAGCTCTTGCATTCTTCGGCCCGAATGACATAACCCGATAGCAGAAAGTCCCTCATGGTGTGATGAAGGAAGTCTTCTCTCGATCTTCAATGGCCATCTTGATTTGGTTGTAGCCTGAGAAACCATCCATGAAGGAGAAGATCTTGTGTCCAACAGTATTATCTACCAGTGTGTCGATGTGGGGCAAAGGGAAATTATCTTTAGGACTTGCTTTGTTGAGGTCCCTAAAATTGATGCACATCCTGACTTTCCCATCCTTCTTTGGAATTGGTACGATATTTGCGAGCCATTCTAAGTAGTTGGAGACTACCAGGAATCCCACATTGTATTGCTTGAAGACTTTATCACGGATCTTCAGGGCCCATTCTGGCTTCATTCTCCACAGCTTTTGCTTGACAGACTTCATGTCTGGCTTTATTGGTAGATGGTGTACCACTAAGTCTTCATCGAGCCCTGACATGTCCTCATAAGAGAAGGCAAAGTTGGACAACCTCAGTTTCAGAAACTCCATCATCCTCTGCTTATGTTCCGGGGAGAGTGATCTTCCGATGCGCACCTCTCTGGTTAGCTCTCTTGACCCTAAGTTCATAATTTCGAAATCGTCTGCTACGACGTTGGCCTTTGTTATGAACTTTTTGAGAGAATTTTTGAATTCGAGAGCAGTATCATCATTTCCCTCATTCAGGGCTTCATCCAAACCCATGAGTTCGAAGTCCAACTCCAGATCGAAATCATACGAGTCGACTTTGAACTCTGGTGTTGTGTGTGAAATGTTTGGCACGGTGATTTTTGAAAAATTTTCTATTGTTTTTGTATTTTGAGAATTTTCTGATGTTTTGTGATTTTGAGGAATATTTGATTTTTTTGTGCTTTTTGGAATATGTGATGTTTTTGTGTTTTAAAATTTTTTTGATTTTTTTGTGTCACCAAGGGGTCCCGAACAGGATGGTGTTGCGAACCATGATTGATCATATCCTAGTTAGGGGTACCAACTACTATTTACGTTGGCATTTTTTGGGACCGACATTCATGGATGGCCTACTGGCTGATTCGATTGTCAGGGGGATGGTTGACCAGCTTGGTTCTTTCCCCCTTTCGATCTTGTTGTTCTGCTCTATTTGTTCCTGAGGGTCACCTGTCTTGATGACCATGATGTCTGCTGGGCTGGGCTCAGAATCAGAGTCTGATTCGATCTCTTCGCTCAGAAGCTAGAGCTTTTTGGGCTCCTCGGATTCACCTTGCAGTGGGATCTTGATGTCCGTCCAATCAAGGGAAGGCCACTTCCCTTTATCAATCCAATGGATGGGTTGCTTCTGCCCCTTGTGTTGCTGAGCTGATGGTGGGGATGTGTCCCCATGACTGCGAGTGGGGATGGATGCTTCCCCATTCCTGCCTGTTTCCTTTGTAAGGGGCACCTCTGGTTCTGGGTCCTTTGTGTGTGGATCCTTTTCCATGCCCCTAGCCTCATGTGGTGGGTCAGAGGGTTCTGCCCCTGGCGTCAGATGTCCTTTTGATGCCCTGAAGATCCTATCCCACCTTATCAGTGGCCAGACGGACTCCTAATTGGAATGCTTCGAGAGTTTAATTCGCTGGAGGTGATCTTCAAGAGAAATCATTGCGTCTTCACAAACTGTCTCAGCCTTAATAAACTTGATAGGTGTGCACCTAAGTTGTTGACCCTTTTTGGGTTTTTCATCTTGATCTTCTGATGTTGGCGGATATTCTAGTGCCCATCTTTGCACATTGGCACGTGCTGGCCTTACCCCTATAACTTTTTCACGAAACTCGGTACGGTAGTTCAGGATTAATCATTCAGTAGGGGGAATTACATATTCAACAGTGAGAGGTCGTGGATTGACAATTGAGTTCACAATTTTGAATTCGAAACTGTGATTTGATATATCGCTCTCTGCATGTTGAACGTTAATCACTGAGATGTCAGTTTCTGGGATATTGACTGTCACTGGTAAGATGGTTTCTGGCTCGGCCAATACTGAAATGATTCGATTTCCTGAAGGAAATTTAACCCTTTGATGGAGGGTAGATGGGATGGCTCCAATAGCATGGAGGCATGGCCACCCCAACAGAAGGTTAAATGAGGAAGGAATGTCGATGACTTGGAATGTAACAAGGGTCGTGTCTGGTCCGATTTGCAATTCAAGGTCGGTCTCTTCCTCAACCTGCCGTTGGGAGTTGTCGAAGGCTCTAACGCTCATGGTGCTCGTCCTGAAAGAAGACGGTTCTATCCCTAATCGTTCGGTAGTCCTCAAAGGACAAACGTTAAGGCTAGATGCATTGTCAATGAGCACGAGTGGGACTTTGAAATTCTTGTGACGGGCAACTATGTTTAATGAGCATTCATGCTTGCGACCTTCGGGTGGTAACTCCTCATCAGAGAAAGTGATGGCTCGCGGTGCGAGGAGTTGTCTGATCGTACTTGCCACCATTTCTGGGGGAGGGGGGGGGGGCTTCAGGAGAGATGTGGGCATCATTCATTGTTTTCGCAAAGATTTCTCTATGTCATCTTGACATGCACAGAACTTCCTAGATGGATATTTGTACGAAAATGGTTTTGAGTTGGGTTGCTATGTCATAAGCAGCATCTGTTTTGCAAGTGGTTCCCGACAAAGTTCCCTAGGTTTCTTTTGGATTCTGGTTATCTCTCATGAAATACCTCCCGTTGTTGCCCACTTCGACGCAATCTGGGTAATGCCATGGGACTGCTTTTAGGTTGTAGGAGGGAACTGTTCTTCCTTCTAGGTATATCAGTGGTTCTTGAGGCTGAGAGACTATGGCTGGAACTATTTGTGACGGTCTTGACGATTTCTCTTGAGGTGTTACCAAGTCTTGACTAGTTTTGGCAATGGAGTTCTCTTCCCCCTTTCGATGTGTGGGAGGGGTCCTCTGGTCATGTGCCAGTTGGTGAGGCATTAGGAAATTTGGTGTTTGAATTGGGGGTGCCCCTTGCAAGGTTAGCGAGGGTAGATCAGGGAGGCCTATTGGGAGAATGATGGGTTCAGAATTCGAGCTTTTTGGATGTACTGAGGATGGAGTTGAGAGTGCTCCTTGGAGAATGAGATGCTGAAGATGTGACCTGTTAGGTGCTGCTTCAAGGAATACGAGAGGCTGTGTTGTGGTTGCCGCTTCAAGGAATACCTATGGTCCAGGTAATGGCGCCTGTCGGTATCCCCATGTCTGATTGGCTGTATCGGGCATGATTGCTTGTATGGAATGATGTGGAGAGGAGTGTATGGGTTGCCCTCCTTCAATATGGTTGACGGTAGAGGTGCTAGGTATGTTGGGTCCTGCTTGATGTGATGGTAGAGGATTTTGGAGAATGTTGGCCTGAGTGGTATTATTAGCCTGCGGGGTGATCGCAATCTTTTGGCTTTCGATCAAATCTTGGATCGCATGTTTCAAAGCGAAGCAGCGGTTCATTAGGTGGCCAGGAGCCTGGTGATACGCGCAGTATTGATTTTCGTTGTAACCAGGGGGCAAGGGATTAGGTGGAAGTCACGGTTGGAGCGGTGTCAAAAGTTGATTTTGCGTTAGCATTGTCAGAACTTGACTGAATGTTTGTGTCAAAGGGGTGAACTTCCTTCCTAACATTGTCTGCTTGTATGGACCTTACCCATTCCCCCTAGGCTGTTGAGATTGTTGTTGAGATGCATGTGCCTGATATCCCTGTTGGGTTTGCTGTGGTTGGTATTATCTATTTGATTGTGGCTGGTACTGCCTATCTTGTTGTGGCTCCGGTTGTGGGGCATACTGATTGCCTTGAGTGTTGGAGACGATGTTGTTAACCTCCGTAGTATGTTGCATGGGAGCAATGTTTTTTCCATTCTCGTATCCCATAGATTTCCCTTCGACTTTATTTCTTTTGATTGATGGGGCCTGGTGTGGCCATGGGGAAATGGTTCCAGCCCTAATCACGGCTTCCACCTGTTCTCCAGCCCGGATGAGTTGGAAAAAATTTATGTACAGATACGAGATTAGATATCTTGAAATGCTGGAATTTGTTGAATGTACGATAATGAATATCTTCTCTTCGTCATCGATGGGGCTTCTCATTCGAGCCACCATGGCTCGCCATCGTCCTACGTATGCTGATAAGGACTCATCGCTTTTTTGTCTTAAGGTAGCCAGGTCAGATCTTCTTGGAGCCATATTCAGGTGGTATGAGAATCTGTCAATGAATGCCTGGGAGAGCTTTTCCCAGGTTCTGATTTGATGGTTGTCCAATGAGGTGTACCAATCTAAATCGTCACCCTTAAGAGATTTCTGAAAGAGCCGTATCAAGGCTCCATCGTTCCCTGCTAACACATTAAGTTCCCCACAAAATGCTTTTAGGTGTGGTGTGGGGCACCCACTACCATCATACCTTTTGAATTTTAGTACCTCGAAGTTTGGAGGTACTCGGGCATTTAGGAAGGGACAAAGGTCCCTGAATTTAGTGGATGGGTGGTCCACTCCTTGCTGTCTCTAGAGTTGATTTTACACCATTTGCAACTGCTCTCGTAATTCCTCAATTTTTGACTTGTTTGCTGTGGATATCTTGCCCCTTGATGTAGAGCTTGTGCTGCTTCATCTTCGTATGGATCGAGAATGGAGGGCTGTTGGAAAGACGGTGGACTCCCGTTGGTGGGAGGTAGCTGGAATTGAACACTGCTCCCTTTCAGAGGAGGGTGTGATGTTCGAAAATGGCTCCCGCCTGGGGTATTTGCCAATTCTAGCATATTACTCCCGTTAGGGGGAGTGAATTGGACTCGAAACTGGCCCCCTTCATGGGTATCTACCAGTTCTTGTCTGTGATTCCCATGAGGGGGAACTTGTGTTGTAACCTGATTATTGTGATGTGTGAGTAGAGATTTGTGGGAGGGTTGCTCCCGATTGCTGGCTGTTGTTGACCTTGTGCTGAATCTTCTGGGAGGGGGAGCATGAGATTTGCGGGGGTAATGAGGGAGAAGGCAAAAGGGGTCTGAGGGAGTGAACTGTTTTGTACACTAGGCTGGGTTGCCTGCGTATTCGATGTGGCATTTGACACTAGGCGGAGTAGTAGCTCTTGCATTGCTCGAAGATTTTGGACTACTTCTTGCATGGTGGTATTGGCTTGTGGGTCTATTATAGCTATTGGAGGTAACAGTACAGGTGTTGGTACAGGTGCGGGTCTGATGTTTCACGAGCTGGCTGAACTACCGGCTCTTCCTTGTGGGTAGCTTGAGAGGTCATGGCTGCACGGGAATGAGTGGTCATGGTTCGAATCTGTACCTAAGAAAGTGCAAGCCAAAGATTTGTTTTTTTTTTCTGTATGAATGCAATGATGTTGTCCCTTGAGATTAAAACACCACACACACTTTCAAGTCGGGTCTCAGCTAGTGTGCTCTAAACTATGAAAGTGCCCTAGTTTGTCAAGTTACGTGAGTGGTAGGTCAGACTGTCTACAGAGCTCGATAGGAAGATCAATTCAAGCGTCTGCCTCAACTGGATGTGTATAAGCTCCTCACAGGTGAATCTAAAGTCTCACATCCCATGATCCAAAACACCAGGTAAAGAAAAACCCTTAAAAATGAGTTAGAAATCATTGGGTTTTAGGGTGAGAAAACTTTTTGTAAAATAGGAAAATCTCTAAGTTTTTCTTGCCTTGTCGATTTTATCGAAGCACCCTCGATATGATCGACCTGCACTGTCGATGTCCTCGATACCTTAACGATATTATCGATAAGAGGACCAAAATTGTCCAACAACTAAATATTCATCTGGACGGATTTATCGATGTATCGATACAACTATCAATATCATCGATATAAGCACTAAATATGTCCAGCAACTTCACAACATATCTGGACGAATTATCGATGTATCAATACACATATCGATATCATCGATATTCAAATCTCGAGTTTATCGAGAATGGCTCGATAAGATCGACAAGCAGATTTCCTGCGCCCCTATTTTTTTAATGAAAATCTCAAATTCCTTCGATATATCGATGACCGTCCGATATGATCTAAATTCAAATATTGATACGATCGGAGGTCCATCGATGATATCGATCGAGGGCATGCATTTCTTACAGCAGATATTTCAGGTCATTTTTAACTATGATCGGGGGGCCTTCGATAGAATCGATATTCAAATATCGATGATATCGACACCAGGTCGATTGTATTGAACAAAGATATAAATCGTCTAGCAAGCTTAAAGTCAAATCCGCCGGATTTATCGATGCATCAACTCTAATCTCGATATCATCGACATTCAAATTCCGATGATCTCGACGGTTCCCCGATCACTCATGAAAACTTGAAATATTTCAAAGTCAAGTCTCTCTTATTTTTCAAGTGTCGATGGATCGAACCTGTCATCGATGGAATCAGAGTTCGATATCCGATGACATCAACAATAGTTTCGATTCATCGACCAATTGACAAAGAGTTTCAAAAGCGTATGACATTGAGTCCGAGTCATCGAGCAGACCTTCGATGCTATCGAGAGTATACGCTCGATGATATCGAACCTGTTCGATGATATCGAACTCTGTCATAAATGTGACCGTTTTATATCCATTGGAACTTTTTACCTATATATAGAGGACTTGTTTTTTGTTGCTGTGAGAGAAAGAAGAGAGAGCTTTTGAGTGTTTCAACTTATATCTTATATCTAAAGCCCTTTCTCTCAAGGGAGTTCATCCCCCAATCCACCTCACCATTGACATTCAATAGAGTGGATTGGGGAATGAACTTCCGCATTTAAGGATCCTCCAGCTACTACCTTAATGGCAAATCATTAAGCTGGAATGCCTTGAATACCTTGATGATTGGAACTACTCTATCTTTCTTATAAGAAAATCTTTAGAGAGTAGGATTCCATCATAACCTTGACCCAACCCGAAGCCAAGTACTAGTACATCTTTTGTGTTGCGGATCAAGGGAGTCGAAGACTCTTCAACAACAAGGAGGAGATCTTCGTCATTACGCTAAACGGGACTCATCAACTTATTTGTAAGTATCTAGAGTCCAAGAGGACACTTGTGATAATTCCTTTTTAGGATTAGGTCTTAAGTAGTTCTCACCCTTTGAAGTCCTCAAGGAGGCCTCTGGCAGGAGTATACTTAGTGGGTGCATTGTGTGAACCCTTGCTCTGTGGAAAGCATAAACATCCGGGTGCGTTGTGTGGACCCTTACTCTATGAAGAGCATAAACATCTGGTTAGGAGTGAACCAGTAAAACTCTAGGGTTAGAGGTGAACTGAGTAGAAACCTCTGTGTAAAGGTTGAAGGTGAACCTGATTTAAAATCTTAGGTTTGCGGTAAACCCTAGGAAACCCCTTAGTGAAATTCGGTATACTCAAGGGTTGAGTGCGGCAGCCGGGACTGGAGTAGACTTATCGTCGAACCACTATAAAATGACTGTGTTTGAGATTGTTATCTTGATTGAGTGATTTGCATTAATATTTCCATATCTAAATATCTGATCACTTCTCACACACCTACACAGTCATATCCATCATGAACTAGACTTTATATTGTTTACTCTTTCAGTAGTTTGTGATTGGATCCTCTACCAGGCTTGGAAGCCAGTAGAGTTACATTTGAGTAATCCTGAGAATTGTATGATCATAGGATTAGTGAAGTAGGTTTTGTTTATAAATCATAATTTTTTTTAAAAAAAAAGTTCTATTCACCCCCCTTTAGGACATATTGGCATATTCCTTCTTCAACTCAAGCGGTCTTCACCGCTATTTCAAACTATTCCCCAGTGGAGTCGCCATTATGTAGACACTGAAAATCGGCGCCGACGCTGATTGTATGGTATGTTTCGGTGATGGGGGCGATTAAGCTGATTGGTGGATGTTGGAGTCGCCACTGACCAATTAATCTCAGAATCCCGCAGTCGGCTAGAACCTGCGGAATATGTAAGGTTCGAGAAATCCGAAGATTCTCTTACCTTAGATTGAATCCTGGTCTACGATCCGGGATTCCGGGTAAGGGACCTCGGTTACAAAGAGGGAAGGTGTTAGGAACCCTCTCTGCCCGTACGAACGTACGGTCTCTACTTAGTGTGGTAAAAAAATCTTAAGGGATAGATGATGTGGTTGAGATAGGACTAGGCGCACACATGGATTTCTGATGCGGCAAGATCCGAGATTTCGGCAAGCCATAGAGCATGCGTCCAACGGTGTGTCTAGAAGGCGGATGAAATGATGTTTATGCAAAGAGGTAAAAGAAGTGGACTAGAGACCTAGAGAAGCAGAGGGGTTGAGAAGGGAATAAGTGTCATGATGAATGGTTGTATGTAAAATGAATGGATCTTTGGCTCGATTCTCGGGTAGGCTAAGACATGGGCCAAACCATAATCTAATTGGGCTAGGTTAGATGGGTTATAGAGGTCAAGAGGAAAGGCTAAGGGAGGTGGCTTAAAAGATCAGAACTTTGAAGGTTTGAGAGCTCCATTCCTTTCCTTCACTCTCCTCCTCACTCTCTTTCTTTCTCACTCTCTTAAGCTTGGAAAATGAGAATGGCTTGGTGAAAAGGTGAAGAGGAGAGGGCTATTCATAGCCTTCTCCAATGGTCCCAGGGTAATTTTTGGGTTTGGGAAGGGTGAAAGCTGATGTGGCAAGAGGTGATTGGTTGGAGAGAGAGAGACGCCACGTGGCACACTCTCATTAGCCAATGAGGTGGGTAAAAGGGTAAATAAGCTTGGATATGAGGGTAATTTCTTGAAAGAGTTGACTTTCGGACGCTGGGACAGTTGTTCCCAGATGTCCATACGCGGGCCGCGAGCGGAGGTACTCCGAGTACCGCTAGCAGTAGTCGGACTATTGCCCGGGCTGCGCTCGGGTCGGGCCCGAGCGTGTGGGCCTTGCTTGATGTGCTGGTTTGATCGGTGGTCTCCTTTTGGGGTTTTATGGCTCAGATAGGTAGGCTTAGGTTTGGGTAAAGGAATCCTAATCAGGGTATAGGGTAAAGATGGGGCTACATGTGGATTGAATGGTTTGGATCACGGTTTCTGGTTGCGGGTTGGCAATTTGAGACTTTCGAGTTGGGTTTTCAGGTTTTAGCTGGGATCAGGGTTTGGTTTGGGATATGATCATGATTCTTGGACTGTCTTACCCTTTTCGAGATGTTTATCTTGGGTGGGGTGTCTACACTTACATCTTGGTATTCTACACTTACATCTTGGTATTCTAGTCGAGCGATCGGCTAGTTGTAATGTTGTTTTGGTAGGTTTCAACTCACCGAGGCCTAACAGTTCATATACTGAGTATGGTATCAGATTAACACTTGCCCCAAGGTCTAAAAGTGCATTATCAACCTTGAAGTTTCCGATCACACATGAGATCGTAGGACTTTCAGGATCCTTATATTTTGGAGGAGTGTTTCGAATGATTATGTCACTCACCAGTTCAGTCAAAAATGCTTCTTTGTGTACATCTAGCTTCCGCTTTACCGCACACAGATCTTTCAGGAATTTGGCATAAGATGGAAACTATTTAATTTCATCCAATAAGGGGGTGTTGATCTTGACTTGTTGAAAAACTTCTTGAATATTTTGACTCTCACTTAGCCTTTTTGATGTGATGAGACGTTGGGAAATGGGGCCACAAGTTTGTATCCCTGCATTGGTTCTTTGTCATATGGAGCATTGCTAGATTCAATACCATCCTTTGAATTTTTGGATTCCTTGGGTTTCTCAACCTTCCTTAGAATCTCTTTCTCTATTTCATTTCCATTTTTCAAGGTGGTGATGGTCTTAACATGTTCCAGATGCTGAGTTAAAGAGTTGAGATCACATATCTCACATTGTCTTGTTGGGGTAGGTTGTGATTGGGCCAAAAGGATCCTAGTCTCCCTAACATTCGGTTGTGTCTCAAGTCCTGCAACCGAAGTTCTAAGCTCATTCATAGCCTGCAATTACTCTTGCCTAAATGCATCTAATATATCTTAAAGGGTTCTCCTTAGTGGAAGTCCACTAAATGGCCCTTGTGGATAATTAGTTACATTTGTAGTTGGTTCATTTCCCCAATTAATGTTCCACTCATTAGGAGTGTGCGTGCCAGAATTTGGTGCAATAAGTGGTCGTTGATACACGTTTGTAGTTTCTGCTTGAACGTGAAACACCTCTTGAAAAGCTGGGATTGTAAAACAATTTTGATTGGGTCTACCTCGCTCTCACAAATTCCACATACGGATTCGACGACTGCTTTAGGTTGAGTTAATTCCTTCCTAGATTCTAAGTCCTCAATTTTTCGTGCGAGAATTGCCGACTATACATTAATATCATCCTCCTTCTTGGGTACATGTATTCCCATCTCTATTGCTATTTCCTTGGGAGTACTAGCTTGGTTTGATGTGTCCCATGATTGAGCGTTTTTAGCTAGCATGTCAAAGTAATCCCATGCATCTTCTGGTTTCTTATCCATGAACTCGCCATTACACATCATCTGTATGAATTGGCACATGTTTGGACTGAGTACGTCATAAAAAAGATCAATTGTCCACCAAGTTTCGTGACCATGGTGTGGGCAGGCAAGAAGTAAGTCCTTGAACCGTTCCCAACATTCAAAGAAAGTCTCATTATTTTTCTAGGAGAAGTTCATTATTTCCCATCTAAGAGCATTGGTTTTACGACCCGGGAATAACTTTTTAAGGAACTGCTGGCTAATCTTTGTCCATGTGCCAATGGATCTAGGCTTTAATGAATGAAACCATGATTTGGCCTTTTCTTTTAGTGAGAATGAAAATAATTTTAAGCTAATTGTATTAGAAGGAACGTCATTAAAATGTATGGTTGTAACAATCTCTTCGAATTCTTTAATTTGCATATATGGATTTTCTGAATCAAGTCCATAGAACTTAGGAAGTAATTGGATTATCTCAGGTTTGAAGTTCACGTTTCCTGTATTGATTGGAAGAATTATGCAGGAAGGTGAACTTATTCTCACCGGTTGTAAATAATCTCATAAAGTTTGAACCGGGGGAATTCGATGCAGTTCATTCTCATCATGCAATGTCCTAATAGGTGGTGTGTGATGCACAGGGTCTTCATCAATCCAATTTTCTTAAGCAATGCTCTCAGATGATATTTCAAAATTTCGTGAGGATTTTTTAACTTGTCATTCAACTTTTTAACCAAAACTCATTTTCTTAAAGATCTCAGACTATGGTTCCTTACCCGCGAGGGCATGAACCACACCAAATTTTAATTTTATTTTCTAATTCCTATATCAAGTATGTAAAAGTAAGGAGAGGGAAGAAGTTAGAAAGAAGTTACTAGATTGGAGAGTTCTATGTTAGGATCCTGCAAAACAGAAAAAGGAAAGTGAATTAGTTTCTAAAAAAAAAAAAGGAAAGCAACCTAGTTTCTAAAAACAAAAAATGAAAGTTCCTAAAAAGAGAAAAAGTTAGTTTCTAAAAAGAAAAAAAGAAAGTTTCTAAGCCTAGAATTAGAAAGTAAGTTTCTAAAATAATTTTGAAAAACCTACTCCTAAAAATAGAAAATAGAAAAACCCTCATCTAAAACTAATTCCAAAACTAGCCAATCTCAGAAAAACGCAACCGTTAGTGCCCAGCAACGGTGCCAAAAACTTGTTCACAACCCCAAGTGTAGGGTCGCAATGCAGTAATAATTTCGGTGAGACCGAGGTCGAATCCACAGGAACTAAACTTGTGTGTCTTCTGAAAGTAATTAGAACTAGAACTAGAAAAAGATGTAAACCTAAATCTGAAATAGTTGAGAGAGTGATTTTGAATAAGGTAATTAAAACTTATAAATTTAAAGGTGGTAACTAAGGCGCCAAGGATCCACTTATAGCAATTGGGAAGCTACGTTGCATGATTGAAGGACACAACTGGAATTAGAGTCCTATTATATCCAATTGGTAACAAGAGATTTGTCAGATCTCTGAACTTTTCAAGGATCTAATCATCAATGGATGCAAGTGGTGAAGATATGGAAGTGATTCTATCACTTAACCATGCCCAGGAGACAAGGCAAACAACATGATTTACCAATCCCACAACCAATCATAAGAGAATTGTGAAAGTTAGGAAGGATTCAATCATCCTACCATGCCCAAGGGATGATGGTGAACAACAGAATTTCCTAATTTCACAATCTCAATTCAGGAAAAGAAGATATCTCAAGCTATCGCAGATCTATTGTAATTTGTCACAACAAACTGTTCACTCCCCAAGTATAGGGTTGTGATGTAGTAAAAACTTGGTAAGACCGAGGTCGAATCCACAGGGATTGAAACCTGTACGTTATCTGAAAATAACCAGATCTATGATGAAATCTAAACCAATTGTGATTTGAGAAATGATGGTGAAATAATTATCTAAAACTTAAGAATTCAGAGAGAGGGAAACTAGGGATTCAGAGGATCCACTTGTAGAGATCAGGGAGATCTATGGTCGATTCATGAACTCAACTGGACTTCGAGTCCCATCTTCATCTAGTTGGAAGATATATTGCTTGAAGAACAATCTGAACTTCCTTTGATCAAGTTTTCAAAAGATGAGACGGGTGTAAATTAGAATGGATTCCATCACAAAACCATGCCCATGAGACAAAGCAAACAACCGATTTGAACCAATTCAACAGCCAATCTGAGTGATGTATGAATGTCAGGAAGAGTTCTATCATTCCACCATGTCCAAGGGGCGATGGTGAACAACAGGGCGTCCTGGATTCATAATCACAAGAAGGGAAAAGGAAATACTCAAGCTATTGCAGATCTATTGTAATGTCAGTCACAACAAACCATTAAAAACTAATCGCATTCCTTAAAATCAAACCAAAAAAAGTAGTTTAGGACATGAATCAGAACCGTAGAATATCACCCATCACGCTACAAGCTTCACCTCTTAGCCCTAGCTAAGAGGTTTAGCCACACATGGATGGGCTAGATCTCATCAGGAATTTGAGAAGAAAAGCATAAAAAAAAGCAAAAAAACTTCTTCCTTCTCTCCTGTCCTTCTCTCTCTCCTGTCTGCACGTTTCCGCCAAGCTCAGATGTCTGACTCTCTCTTTCCTCTTCTCTTTATAGCTGCCAGGGATGAAGGAGAGCGTCCGTCCTTCTGTTTCGCAGCAGGAAACGGATGTATCACGGATGCAGCAGTGGAAAAACAACAATCAAAAACTCCCAATTACTTTACTTTCTTTTCAAAGAGACAACATCCCTTGGGGGATTTGTGGATGGGCTACACGATGGACGGATTAGATCATCCATCTGATCATCGATCTGAACGCGCAACCCCCCCGAAGTCGGTCGGTTTCCGGACGCTGCAACAGAGACCGCGGCTCTCTTCCCCTGTGACAGTGGTGGGGCCCATTTCGTAGTTCTTTCAAGAAATCCACACCGTCCACCAGATTCCTCTCGAAATTTTGGTAAGGAATGGTCAGTTTGGACTTGCGTTGACGCGGCCCACGGAATCTTTTACGCCACCGTCCATTTGTATTTAAACAGCTGAGATCCCTAAAATCATGATTTCTTCAAATTCAGTCAGCTAGGCACGTGTTGTTGCTGCCCCAGGAAAGGAATGAACGGTCTGGATTGTCCGTTTGGACGATGTGTGGGGCCCACAATCAGAAACCGATGGTCTCTGTGCAGAACAGCAAACGGCAATTGCCGTTTTCGGATTTTTAAGAAGGAAAGTCGGTCCGCTGACCGACCTTTGAATTTTTTGGTGCATACCCGGTGCACTTGTGCACCGTACACATGTGTTGTACATATGGGTCCCACAGAGATGTTTATGAGAAATATGTACCGTCCATCTGTTAAATTATTGCATTTAAGGGGTTGAACCCAAACTTGAGGTAGTTCCAAATATCAGGCAGGCCCCGCTTAAAGAATTAAGGGGCTGATATAGCTTTTGGGCTACTTTTAGAGATATCCACTGGTTGAAATCTAATATGTACGGTTTATTTATGGTCCATAGGCCATGTATGAATTTTTGAACCGATCGGATGGCTGGAACCATGTGATCTTGCATTCTGAACCATTTTTGGGCCTTTTTAAACGTGAACGGCTTGATTTCCTCGGGTCCCGGGCATGTAAATTCTTCAATATTGGTCCTCTGAGTTCGTCCTTTGCTTTGGTTACTTTAGAGTGTCAAGTCCACGCTTTTAATATCCTTTTTCAATCAACGCTCCTGATTTCATCCTGTAAAAAAAATACAATTAAAATATGATGTTAGGCATTATCATGTACGTAAAATAGGGCAATAATTGAGGTCCGATATGCAATATGTGACCCTTATCACAAACCATTACAAACTAAAAATATTCCTTCATAATCAAACTAGAATCCAAGAGAGTTCAATAAAACATGAATTAAAGCAAAACAAACATTCCAATCACGCTATAAGCTTCACCTCTTAGCCCTAGCTAAGAGGTTTAGCCAACCATAAACATGATTGAACTAAAGACTCTTAAACGAAATAAAAAGACCAACTAAAGAGGAAAAAGTACTCCCGGACGGCGGTTCCACCCTTTTGTTCCACTCCTCAAACCCTAGAAGATGCCTAGGAATGCCCTGGGGACTCCTATTTATAATTGTACATCACCTCCTTTCGCACCGAGTTGGAATTTTCTAGAAATTGCCTTAAATTTATGCAGTTCGCACAAAATCTGCGTAACCCTTGACTAGTCGTGGACCATCCTCAACTGGTTGTGGGCCACCTTCGACTGGTCGTGGATCACCCTCGACTGGTCGAAGATCGCACGAATTTAGAATCTGATGTTGTGGGAATTCGAGTCGAAGTTTTCCTTAACTAGTCGAGTAAGAGCCTCGACTAGTCCTGCAGGAGCCAGGACTAGTCGAGTAGTAGCTAGGACTAGTCTTTGGCATTTGAATTCTTCATTCTTGGTCATCTACGATCCAATCCTTGGCTTGGTGATTCTTAAGCATTAAATCCATGCTTTTAGCATCCTTTTCAATCCAACCTCTTAAATTCACCTTGTAACAAAAACATGATTGAAATAGAACATTAAGCATTATCATGTTCATAAAACCAAGTAATAAATGGGGTCTAATATGCAATATTTGACCCTCAACATGGTGGGTCATGGGCTATGCGCGGAAGCTTGGCGGAGCTACGGAATGAAGGCTATGTCCTAGAGGGGAGGAAGGGGGGGGGGGGGGTTGATTTGGACTTAATAAAAAAGTTTTCTTTTGAAAAATAAATACTTAAAATAATTTGTAAATTAAACTTAATAAGGTAATTAACTCTAAGGCTTCCAAGCTAATAAAGGGTCCAATCACATATACTACAAAGGGTGTGTCAATTAAGCATCTAGATTATAAACATGATAGTGTACATGTGTGTGTTGGATGTGCTACCTATCAACTCCTAGTATTCATCAAATCATGTATACATATAATTAAACATTCAATTACATAAGCATAATTAAACAAGTGCTCAAAAATAATACTAGACACAAGCATGTATAGTATTTCAGTTTCCCTACTCCACTCTCGGCGAACGTGATCAACCTATGAGTGTACCAAATTTTACTATCGGAGGTTTTAAATCAGGTTCACCTCTAACCTTTACAATCCTACACAAGGACAGACTCCCTAGGAGACTTATAAGGTTTTCTATAGTCTCACCACGAACCTCAGTCCTAGTTGAAGGACCTAAGTTTACTCTCACTGGAGCCTCCTTTAAAAACTAACATGTACACACCCGTGTCTAGTAGCCTACACAAGGAAATTGATTTTAGTCATAAATAAGAACTAAGGTCCTACACAAGAACATAATCGAGTTTGTCAATCTAAACTCTATACTCAAACCTACATAAGGAAGGAGTGTACGTGGACTCTTACAAATAATAACTTTCTTGTCGGATGAAGTCATTTTTCTAGTGCCTTCTTAGGTTGCTTGATCAATGTTCTCCGTGCTTCAATCAAATTGCATTTTCTCCCTCGATCATGATGTTGATGCATCGCTAATGCTTTAACTCTAAGATCAAACACCTTGTATGTAACGCTCCTTTCGGTGACCAAGGTAATGGAGGTTGGGTAGAATCTCTTACAACTAATGAGAAGTTGTAATGCTTGGGAAAATTCTATTGAAAGAGTCTCTTAGAGAGTTCAAACAAATGATATTTTAATAAGGTTAGGTCTAATCTTAAGAAAATGGTGGAGATTAAGTTAATCTTCAACATTGAGGTTGGAATCCTTATTAGAGTGGTAAAGCTTAAGAAAATAAATAAAATCTTATGCAATATGAGGCTTAGGATGTGGGATATGATTGGGGATTCACCTAAACTTCAACTGAACCAAAAACCCTTTAAAATATCCAAAGATTGAATCTTCATTATAAAGAAATCGAGTTCTAATGGTAATAAAATAGGCATAGATGGATAGTCTTCGGTTGCACTGAATTATATATGAAAGTCGCTAGACGGACTTATGCACTTTTGGTCGAATCAAAGATGGTCTTCTATCACATCAAGTATGGTCGTCGGTAGGACCGAATGTGGCATTCGGTTACAGCTGAATTAGTAAGAATTCTGGTACAACATGTTGTCATGTTTTAGCTAATTTTGGTCAGACCAAAGGTAGGTTCGGTGGGACTGAAGGTTACTGAAATTGTGTAGATTTTCCAGCAATTTGAGTCATTTAAAGCCAATTTAAGGATGATCAATTAATGGCTCCTATGACTTAAGGGATGATTAATACAATGTTTACCTATTAGGGTTAAAATCATCTAAACGTTTAGGTTGTTTTGGGTCAAGGGTTAGGGTCACCAAGGCACCTCATATATGTGTTATTTGCTCCTTTATGATCCTACTTCAATTGCATATTCAGTCTTCAATTTTCAAGGGCTCAACCAACTACATGACACATAAACCCATGTGATTGCCAAATAAGGTGCATAAATCAGTGCACTAACAGAATACACATATATAGAATTATATATTTTTTTTGTCAAATTAAAGAATTAAGTTTCAAAAGTCATGTTCCTATACTGCAACAAAATGGGGTTGTTGAATAGAAAAATAGGCAATTTTTAGAGGTAATTAAAGCAATGATGACTGCTTATGGCCTTTTCTTTTTGGGTTGTATTTCGATTATCTAGCCTATTTCCCTTATCTAGGACAATTAAGCAATGATCCATATCACCTCTAATTCAACATTTGATTAGTGTACAAAATATATAGACATTGATTGTCACTTCGTACGAGAAAACATGTCAACCAGCAGTATCGGCACCCCTCACCATTCTTTAAAGTATCAACTTGCAGACATCGTCATTAAACCAGTTGTTGGGCTATATTTGATATGATATTGTATTTATGGTGGGCATGCATGACCTATATGCTCCATATTTGATGTAGAGCGGGTCGCAGATAATTTAGTGGCCAAGACGGATCAGAAAAGGCTCGATCGGAGATGGAGGTGATCCGAACTGTCAGAACTTAAAACGGACGTATCTCATAAACTTAAATGAGTTATCAGATGTACCATATATGATTTTGGGGTAGGCTAAGCTACTATAGCTACCCAACCCTAATACATTTGGTTTCCCATGCCAAATTTGCGAGATTCCATCAGATCGATGGTCAAAATCCCTGTTTATTTTCATTTTTACTATTTTTAATTAGTTTTAATTTGACTGTATCACTTCGTACGTTGGGCTTTAGGAGTTTTGTCCAACACAAAAAGTTCTTAGAAAATTAGGGGAACATCATGGTTCGGCCAAATAGGACACTTATTATTTTTGGCCGAAAACCATGCGCACTAGTAGGAATCACAACCATTTATAAATAGTTAGTTTACTATTTATAGTAAGTCACGATTTCTAGGAGTTTTAATTATAGTATGATTCTAAAACTTCTTCCTAGGGTTTGTAGCCTTATTTAAAGAGTTGTAAACTCGTTTTTCATTGTCAATAAAGTTTTTTCAAATTTTTGAGAATTAATTTCTATTTTTTCTCGTGGATTCGAGACATCTCTGTGAGGAGTCTAGAGAAGCTCTGTGGATTCAGAGTAGTTATCCTTGAGGACGACGGTGGTCAACCTCTACACGTCCTTGCCCGCGTTAATCTCAAGAGGGAGTAATAGAGTGAGTGATCTGCACCAAAGTGTATTGTCCTTTAAGCTACCAGATAATTGTCATTTACTTTCTTATCATAAATAAGAGAGGATAGAATGAAAAATCATAATTTCTATTTTCCCACATCATCAACAAGTAATTCGATTATTGTTGTCTTTATTTAGTACCTAGTGAATGTGTGGTTAAGTTTCAACATTTGAACTTTAATCAAGGGCTAGAATTTAAGTTAGGGTTTGATGTATTTGATATAAATATTATTCTAAATAATTGTAAGGGAACTTTTGAGATTTGAAATTGGCTCCACGCGAATGTAGCTTTGAGATTTTCCTTTATTTGTCTCCATTCTTTAGCCTCGACTAAGGCATTGCTTGGGTGTAATTGCAAGCCAGCAAAGTGTGGTGTTCATTATCATCCCACGGTGTTGCTTGAAGTATTTTTATTTTCTTACCTCCACCTATTGGCGAGGAAGACGGATTGCAGCATTATGGTAAGATTATCATCTGATTTCTCCATGAGCTCATCTCTTTTAAGCTATCCATACGTGTAGCTACATAAACGTTGGGTTTTAAAAACCCACTCTCTTCTAACGTGTGGCTGCAGCCACCATGAAATAGAAAATTGAAAAAATGAAAGAGAGAAAAAGGACTGTTTTATTGCTAAACTTGGAATGATAAAAACGATTACAAGGATGCCTTTTTATAGGCTTTCACCCCATGTGAAATGACTAAAAATACCCCTCTCTAGATGGTTCATAGGTGCAGCTAAAAATAGAAAAAAATATAAGAAATATCTATTGCAATCTTCACACAGCTTGCACACGGTATAGACACGGTATAGACATAGTTTTGGATTTGCAAGAATCCACCGTTTCCAACTCTCCCCTTCAAACCAAAACCGACTTCATTCCGAGCATTGATTTAAGTCTCCTGAACGTGTCAGTCGGCAATGCTTTGGTGAAGATGTCCTCCACTTGGTTAGTGGTGTGATAGTATTCCAGCTTTACCAATTTCTGCTTTAGTTGATCTCTGAGGAAGTGATATCTTGTGTCGATGTGCTTGTTCCTTCCATGCTATACTGGATTTTTGGTAAGCTTGATTGCTGACTTGTTGTCCACGTATATAAAAGTAGGTTCCTTAGCTAGATCGCCTCACATACAGTGGATGAAGTTGTTACGTACTCAGCTTCACATGAAGACAGGGTGACCACACCTTGCTTCTTTGAATTCCACGTGAATGTCGTCGATCCAAGATAAAAAGCATAGCCTGTGGTGCTTTTTCTTTCATCTTGGTCACCACTCCAATCACTATTAGAGTATCAATACAACATTGCCTCATCATCGTATAAATAAAAGAGACCGAATTCAGTAGTCCATTTGATATACCTCAATACTCGTTTTGCAGCTAGCTAGTGTGACTCTTTTGGCGCTTCCATATACCGGCTTAGAAGCCTAACACTGTAGAGTATATTTGACCTAGTGATTGTGTTGTACCTTAAGCTTTCGATTAAACCCTTGAATAGGATTGAGTCGACATTTCTTCCTTCTCCATCTTTTGTGAGCTTCAGGCTTGTTGTAACAGGTGTATTTACGGTTTTATAGTTGACCATCTGAAACTTCTCAAGAAGTTCCTTTGTGCATTTTTCTGGGATATATAAATGTTACCAATTTGTTAGCATCACTTCGATGCCCAAAAAGAAAGACATCAGGCCTCCATTAGTCATCTCAAACTCTTTGAACATAACCTGCTTGAATTCTTCAAAAATCACCTGGCTGTTTCCAGTGAACAACAAATCATCAACGTATAAGCAGGCTATGAGCATATCGCCATGAGTATTCTTTTTTATGTAAACTACATGCTCATACGAACATTTGGTAAAGCCATTCTCTTGAAGATAGTGGTTGATACGTGCATTCTAAGCTCATGGGGCTTCCTTCAACCCATACAGAGCTTTCTTCAGCCGATACACCTTGTGTTCCTTCCCTTGCATGACAAAACCTTCAGGTTGGTCAACATAGACTTTTTCCTCGAGTACTTCATTTAGAAATGCAGATTTTACATCCAATTGGTAAATCATCCAACTGTGATGTGCTGCAAGGGATATGATCATCCTCACAGTGTCAAGGCGAGCAACGGAGGTGAACACTTCTTCATAGTCTACCCCGTATTTCTGTTTATAGCCTTTTGCTACGAACCTTGCCTTATACCGTTTGATCTTACCATCGTCATTCCGCTTGATTTTATACACCCATTTGAGACAAATGGTCTTCTGGCCTTTAGGAAGTGACGTCAGCTCCCATGTGTGATTCTTCTCGATGGCATGGATTTCCTCTTCCATATTTGGTTTCCAGCATTCTTCATTCACAGCCTCCTTGAACGTAAGAGGCTCATGATCCGCATATAGGAAGAACAAATTTACTTCCTCAGTTTCGGTGTAGATCTCATTAAGGCTTCTCATTTTGATAGGAGCCAAAGGTGAAGGAGAGCTAGATGAAGATGTGTTAACTGAATTTCGATTTGATGGAGTTCTTCTAGGAGAGATGGAACGTACTCCTGAACTTCTGCATGTAGACGATTTAGTCGAATGTGTTGTGGGTGTCTGCTCTTGATTCTCATGTCTCTCTTCTTCGTATTATTCGACCTCGACCTTATTTTCTTTGGCTGAATTTTCACCGTTCCATTTCGAAGCTTCTTCCTCACAAAACACCACATCTTTACTCACCACCAACTTATTGGTTAATGGGTTGTAAAGCTTGTATGCCTTTAACTCCTCGCTGTAGCCGATGAAGATACACTTCTCGCCACAATCATCGAGTTTTTTCCTTCTTGCTACTGAAACTTGAGCATAGGCAACACACCCGAAGATTTTAAGGTGTGCCACACTCGGCTTGTAGCTGCTCCATGCCTCCAGTGGTGTCATAAATATGATGTTTTTAGTGGGACACCAATTGAGCAGATATGCAGTACATGCAACTGCCTCTCCCCAGAAGCTCTTCGATAGGCTTTTCTCTTTCAACATGGTCCTCATCATGTTGAGGATGATGCGATTTTTTCGTTTCGCAATTCCATTCTGTTGTGTCATGTAGGGTGTAGTGTGTTGTTGCTTGATTCCTTGTTCCCTACAATAATCTCAAAATGCATTTGAGGTGTACTCCTCACCTCTGTCAAATCTAAGGATGTTAATTTTATGACCACTTTCATTTTCAATTCGAGCTTTGAAACTTTTAAAGATAGCAAAAGCAGCAGACTTTTCTTTAATATAGTAAACCCATAATTTTCTACTGAAATCATCGATGAAGGTAATAAAATATTTATTACTGCCAAGAGATGGTGGATCCAATGGTCCATAAATGTCAGTGTGAACTAGTTGTAATGGCTCCCTTACTCTTTGGGACACTCCACTTGAAAACGAGTTCCTTTACTATTTGCCAAGTGTGCACGCCTCATACACATGTTTTGGAGCTTCAATAACAGGTAAACCATGCACCATGCTTGATGAGGACAGGAGTGAGGCCATGAAAATTTAGATGGCAAAATCAAAGATGCCACTTCCATGAATCATTATTTGCGCTTCCATAAAATTATTTCTTGAGCCTTGTGTTTATATGGAGTGGGAACATTCTGTTCTTCGCCATTTAGATTTGCGCCATAAGTCTCCTGCGTGCATCTTTCAATGACATAACTAAGTTCTCCATGTGTACTACATACCATTTTTCGAGGAGTTGTCCAAGACTAAAGACTAAGTATGTTTCTTTTCATGCTGGGTACATAATACACGTTAGAGATGAATTGTGGCTCACCATTTTTCTGGTAAATTTTAATTTTACCTTTACCTCTCACTGGAACTTTTGATGAGTCTTCAAACGTTACATCACCATGAACTCCTTCTGTGAGTTTCATAAAGAGTTTCTTATCGCCGCACATGTAATTGCTTGCACCCGTGTCAAGATACCATACATCCTTCTGATCACTGCCTTTCTCTTTTGTAAGCAGAAGTGTGGAGCTTTCTCATTCATGACCTGATGCTTTGGCATAATTGGATCACTTGTCTTGATTCACCGGTTTGCTCCAACAATCAGATGCATAGTGGCCAACTTGTTACAATTGTAGCACTGGATGTTCTTTGTACTTCCTTGTCCACTCATGGATCTGCCTCTACCATTTCCTCTTCCACGGAAATTGGTATTCTTGTGCTGGTTTTAGCCATGAATTTGTTGATATCCGCACTCTCTACCTCTTGCGTGATTACTAGCAACACGTTCACCACATCGTGAACTTCCATGTCAGCCCTTTTGATCATTCAGAGTAAATCTTGACTCCAAAGCTTATTCCACCGCCATGGAACTGGCATTCTTCTGCATTCATTGTTCATGAACTTGCAACGACCCCATCAGCTCCTCAATGGAGAGTTTTTCAATATCCTTTAATTCTTCGATCGCCACAACCACATGCTAAAACTTAGTTGTGAGGGAAACAAGTATCTTTTCAATAACCTGGACATCTTCAATCTTCTCACCATTTCTTTTTAGGTTATTAACAATTACAAGCAACCGTGAAAAATAATCGGCAATATTCTTACCTTCCTTCATGTGAGTCACTTCGAACTTAGCTCCAAGGGTTTAGAGCCAAACCCTCATGACATGATCAACACCCTTAAAGATGGTGATAAGGCTCTCCCATGCTTGCTTGCATGATGTCGCTTCGGTGATATATTCAAAGGTGGAATCATCCAACCCTTGATAGATGAGGAAAAAAGCCTTCTTATCTTTCTTTCTTTGATCCTCGAGAGTGGCTTTTTGTTCGGCGGTTTAGGCAGCTTCTTTCTCCGTTATGGGCTCTTCATACCCATCGGTGATGATCTCCCAAAGATCCTGAGATCCGAACAAGGCCTTCATTTGTATGCACCAGTTTTTGTAGTTGTCCTTGGATAACTTGGAAATTTGTGGCTAGATTGCGCTTGCCATCTTGGTGGTGGTGATGTTGCTACTTCTGCAATAGGTAGGAGGATAAAAAATGAGTTGAAATTCCTTCTTGTGACTGCTGCACGTTTGTTGTTGTAGCCGTTGCTGATGGTTCGAATCAGCAACACGTTGTTACTTAGATCAGATTTTTCACTTTGTTGGATTGGTGACGTTGAAAGGGCTGCCACAGGCGTAGTAGTTTGCTGCTAATATAGGGTCAGCAGAAATGGACGGTTGATGTAGGATGGATAGCTAAGGATAGCTTACGATGCTCTAAAAAAATTCAGATAACGTTAAACCTTTTTACTGATATGATGAGAATGATCCAGAGTCATTGGATCTAATGATTTTCTTAAACCAAAAACATGGACAACACAAAGATGTGTGTTGCCGTTCATTTGTTAGGGGTTGCCGTAGGATAGCTTCTTGCTTTTACTGCTGCTCCTTGCTGATGACACACCACAGATTTGTAGATATGGCAAGGGAGATTGTTGGTCCTTTAAATGTCTTCTTCTTCAATTAGTGGTGGGTCTGTTAAACCTAATTTGGGAAGATACAACTTCTATAATGAGATGCAGTTGCTGCTGTTAACTGATGGCGATGTTATTACTGCTGCAATAAAATTTCTACAGGTTGAAAGAGGGCCCTTCTCACAGATGTTGATGGCGCTTCTCACAGACGTGTTACATCAGTAGTTTCTGATGCTGCTGCATATATGAGGCCCAAGGATCGGTGATGCTCTAACGTCGCTCTGATACCAAATGTTGGGTTTAAAAAACCTACTCTCTTCTAACGTGTGGCTGCAGCCACCATGAAACAGAAAAATGAAAAAATGAAAGAGAGAAAAAGGATTGTTTTATTGCCGAACTTGGAATGATAAAAATGATTACAAGGCCGCTTTTTTATAGGCTTTCACCCCATGTGAAATGACTGAAAATACCCCTCTCTAGATGGTTCCTGTTGAGAAGTGGAGCCACATCTGGGGACGCGCACGACCGGTCGTGGCCCCTGCTCGACCAGTCATGGAGCCCACTTGACCGATCGTGACAAGTCGTGGACTAGCTCGACTCAAAGTCCAGCGAGCATCAATTTTGGGTTTCGAGGTGCTCGACCGATCGTGGCCCTAGCACGACCGATCACGGGGTCCTCTCGACCGGTAGTGGTTATGCAGATTCGTTTGTGAATTTGATGCGGACTGCGGATTTTTGAGTCGTCTTTCGTAAGGATGCGAAAGGGAAGTTGCCTATAATAGGTGTCCCTAGGGCTATTATACGGTTAAGGTGAATATTGGAAAATATTTCTAAGGTGTGGCAATGGATTTTCTCTGTACTTCCAAGGGAGAGGTTAGTATATTGCCTTGTAATCTTCATTATTTTTCATAGTGGAAGTTTGCATCCCTGGTTTTTTACCCTAATTTGGGGTTTTTCCACGTATATCTTGTCTTGTGGTTTATTTGGATTGCTTTGATCTGTTTCTAGTTTATATTTCTTCTTGTTTATCGTTTGTGGGTAAGACTTGAGATTGGATCTCGGTTCACTGCGTTGTTTGCGTGCTGCGCAACAACTGGTATAAGATCTTTTGGTTTAATTCTTTTGAGAACGATGATGGAAGAAGGAAAAACTAGAATTGATAAGTTTGATGGTTCAAACTTTGCCTTCTGGAAGATGCAGATAGAGGATTAGCTAAATCAGAAGGACCTCTATATTCCTCTAAGAGGAAAAGAGAAGAAACAAAAAAAGATGACAGATGATGAATGATTTTTACTGGATAGGAAGGCTTTAGGAACGATCCGACTCTCTTTGTATAAGAGCGTCGCCTTCAATATATCCAAGATGAAAACCACAAAAGAATTAATGGAAGCCCTAGCCACCATGTATGAAAAATCCTCTACGTCCAATAAGGTTTATCTTATGAAACAACTATTCAACATGAAGATGTCAGATGGTGGGAGCATGGATGAACATCTAAACGAGTTCAATATAGTCACGAGCCAGTTGGAATCCATTGACATTATTTTTGAGGATGAGGTCAGGGCATTATTCATCTTGTCCAGTTTGCCAGACAGTTGGGATGGTTTGGTGATTACTGTGAGCAATTCTTCATGGTCGACAAAGCTGAAATTTGATGATGTGGCCGGTCTAATTCTCAACGAAGAATCTAGAAAAAAGTTATCAGGAGTTTCAAGGGATTCAGTGAATGCTCTAAACGTTGAAGGAGGAGGAAGATCGCTGAACAAAGGAGGCAATAAACACGGGCGTTCTAAGTCAAAGAAGAAGTCCAAGGGACTGAAATACAAATACGAGTGTTGACATTGTGGTAATAAGGGGCACATGAAAGTGATTGCAGGGCGCTCAAGAAACAAGAAGGAAGCTCTCAAGGCGGGAAGGATTCATCGAATCTATTTGAGGAGAGTGACATAGAGGCGTTGATCTTGTCTCTTGATGCGAGGAATGAGTCTTGGATTATAGACTCGGGTGCTTCGTTTCATGCCACTTCATGTAAAGAAGTTCTGCATGATTACGTGTCAGGTAACTTTGGGAGAGTATACCTGGGTGATGATGAGCCGTGTAGTATTGATGAAAAATGAGACGTTCATATAAATTAGAAAGACAGAATGGCATTGAAATTAAAGGATGCCAGACATATACCAAGTTTGAGAATGAATCTGATCTTAGTGGGGCTATTGGCCGATACTGGTTATGTGACGACATTCACCAGTGATTCCTGAAAGATTACAAAAGGTGCCTTGGTGATATCTCGAGACAAGAAGGTACCATGTACGTGACTTCAGGATCGTATAGTTAACTCATAGTGGTATTAACTAGAGTGAATGGGTAGTTATGGCATCAGAAGTTGGGACATATGAGTGAGAAAGTGATGAAAGTGCTATTGTCAAAAGGGAAGCTACCAGGGCTGAAGTCTATTGACTTGAAATTCTGTGAGGACTGCGTGTATGGCAAGCAGAAGAGGGTAAGCTTCAAGAAGACGGGACACGCTCCAAAGACTCATCTGTTGGAGCTTGTACACTAATGTGTGGGGACCGGCACAGGTATTATCTCTTGGTGGCTCACATTATTTTGTTTCCTTTATTGATGATGCTAGTACAAAACTGTGGGTCTATTTCTTAAAACATAAATATGATGTATTTGATGTATTTAAGAAGTGAAAAGTTATGGTAGAAAATGAGATAGGTAAAACAGTAAAATGTCTCAGATCTGATAATGGGGGAAAGTATTGTAATAAGAGATTTGAGGAGTAGTGTGCAGCAAATGGAATCAAACATCAGAAAAGGATTCCTGGGACACCGCAGTAAAATGGTGTGGTTAGCGCATTAACAGGACCGTCCTTGAGTGCACCAGGAGTATAAGGTTACATACAGGGTTGCCCACGACCTTTTAGGCAGATACTATGAATAATGCCACATATCTCATCAATAAAAGTCCCTCATCACCACTGGATGATGGGCTACCAGAAGAAACGTGGACTGGGAAAGAAGTGAACTTTACACATTTCAGATTGTTCGGTTGCACTTCATATGTTTACATTGATGCAGAGCACAGAAACAAGCTGGATGCGAAGTCCAGGAGGTGCACGTTTATAGGATTCAGGCAACACGATTTTGCCTATAGGTTCTAGGATGCAGAAAACATGAAAATCATCAGAAGCAAGGACGTAGTCTTCAATGAGAAAGTGATGCATAAGGACAATGTGTAGGAAAATAAGGCTGAGAAAAAGGAATTCGTAGAGTTGGAAGAGTTACCAGACACGGGTGTTACAGCGCCACAGGATGATCATGCACAGGAGCATTATGAGGCAGATCCGCATACACCAGTTGTGATGAGATCTACTCGGGAGAGAAGACCCACGGTCTGATACTTACCTTCCTTACATTATCTACTGCTGACAGATAATGGTGAACCAAAATGTTTTGAAGAGGCATTACAGTCGGATACACGGGTTAAGTGGGAGCAGGCCATGGATGATGAGATGGACTCTCTTAAGTCTAATCGTACATGGGAGCTAGTCACTCTACCTAAGGGTAAGAAAGCTCTTCATAACAAGTGAGTTTATAGACTGAAGGAGGAGCACAATGGTTCGAAATGGTACAAGGCTAGATTGGTTGTGAAAGGGTTTCAACAAAAGGCAGGTATCGATTTCACTGAAATATTTTTACCTATGGTGAAAATGTCTACGATTCGTATGATCTTGAGTATAGTGTCTACAAAGGACTTACATCTAGAGCAGCTAGATGTTAAGACAACCTTTTTTCATGGGAACCTTGAAGAAGAGATATATATGCATCAGCCGACAAGATACGTGGCACCAGGAAAGGAGAACAAGGTGTGTAGACTGAAAAAGAGTCTATATGGCCTGAAGCTGGCCCCGATGCAGTGATACAAGAAGTTCGACAATTTCATGTCGGGAAACAGTTTTAGGAGATGTCATGCAGACCACTGTTGTTATTTGAAGAAGTTTGATACATCGTACATCATCATTCTTCTATACGTTGATGATATGCTTGTGGCCGGTTCAAGTAGGAAGGACATCTCAGATCTCAAAAGATAATTGTCTAGAGAATTTACCATGAAGGATTTAGGAGCTGCAAAACAAATCCTAGGCATGAGGATAAAGCGTGACATGGAAAATAAGAAATTAGTTTTGTCACAGGTAGATTACATAGCCAAGGTACTTGATCGATTCAATATAAGAGGTGTTAAGCTGGTTAACACTCCATTAGCCAACCACTTCAAGCTTTCTAAGGAGCCAGGTGCAAAGACGGAGGAGGAACGAGACTACATGGGTAAAGTCCCATGCGCGTCAGCTATTGGGAGTCTCATGTATGTTATAGTGAGCACGAGGCCAGACATTGCTCAAGCAGTGGGAGTTGTTAATAGGTTCATGAATAACCCTGGGAAGGAATAATGGAAAGCTGTGAAGTGGATCCTTAGATACCTGGTATGTACTAAAGATGTAAAGCTGTATTATGGTGGATCGGAAATCAAGCTATAAGGCTACGTGGATTCAAATTTGGTAGGAGATATCGACAGCAGAAGAAGCACTGCAAGTTATGTCTTTACTCTAGGTAGTGCTGCAGTTAGTTGGGTCTCTCAGTTACAGAAGATAGTATTTATCAGTACGATGGAAGCAAAATATGTTGCGGCTACAAAAGCGTGAAAGGAGATGGTGTGGATGCAAGGTTTTATGGAGGAGTTGGGTAAGAAGCAGGCAGATTGCAAGCTGTACAGTGACAGTCAGAGTGCTATACACTTGGCTAAGAATTCAGCCTTTCATTCAAGGACCAAGCATATTGCCATCAGATATCACTTCATACGTTCGTTACTGGAAGATGGATCGATTGCTCTAGAGAAGATTCATACAAGTGAGAATCCTGCAGATATGCTGACCAAGGCGGTTACACGGGAGATGCTGAAGCTCTGTTAAGCTTTGATTGGTCTTCAGGCTTGAAGACAGGGAGGTTGTGCACTCCAGATGAAGAAGACAGGTTTATAACGATGTGTCTCCAAGTGGGAGATTGTTGAGAAGTGGAGTCACATCTGGGGCTACGCACGACCGGTCATGGCCCCTGCTTGACTGGTCGTGGAGCCCACTCGACCGATCGTGGACTAGATCAACTCAAAGTCCAGCAAGCATCAATTTTAGGTTCTGAAGTACTGGACTAATCGTGGTTACGCAGATTCGTTTCCGAATTTGATGCGAACTGCGGATTTTTGAGTCGCCTTTCGCAAGGGTGCGAAAGGGAAGTTGCCTAAACTATAAATAGGTGTCCCTAGGGCTATTCTAGGGTTAAGGTAAATATTGAGAAATATTTTTAAGGTGTGGGCAAGGGATTTTCTCTGTACTTCCATGGGAGAGGTTACTATATTACCTTGTAATCTTCGTTATTCTTCATAGCGGAAGTTTGCATTTGTGGTTTTTTACCCTAGTTTGGGGTTTTTCCACGTATATCTTGTCCTGTGGTTTGTTTGGATTGCTTTGATCTGTTTCTAGTTTATATTTCTTCTTGTTCATCGTTTGTGGGTGAGACTTGAGATTGGATCTCGGTTCATTGCATTGTTGGCATGCTGCGCAACAGTTCCTACGGGCAGCTAAAAATAGAAAAAAATCTAAGAAAAATCTGTTGCAATCTTCACATAGCTTGCACACGGTATAGCCACAGTATACAAACGGTTTTGGATTTGCAAGAATCCACGGTTTCCAACAATAAAAAGGGGTCATGTTTCTACTTCGTTTAAATCGTTAGGAGTTTTTTTTTTTTTTTTTTTTTTTTTTTTTTTTTTTTTTTTTAATTATTTACTGGGACTGGTAGAGATACCCAAGGGAAGAAAGAGAGAGAGTGTGTTGTCTCAAGATCCATTTCAGCAAAATCCTTAAAAGTCAGAAAAACACACTTGCACACGTATGTGGGCCACAACAAATAAGACTTCGCATAATAAAACCAGCGAGCTCGCCTCTTTCCATAGTCATCATTACTTTAAAAAGTGCACACCCAACAATGCACGCATGCAAGCAAGGCGTGGTTACGTTTCCTTCTATTCCATGTCTTTATCTGGGAGATGGAGTGTACTTTGAATATGAGAGTAACATGTTCTGGTTGTTCAAGGGTGCGTGGGACCCCTGAAGCATCACATTCACGCCTGACCTAATCACATTCCCTCCTAATTTTTTCGATGAAGATGTGCATGTGTGCTTTTGTATTATTTGTGTATACTTAATAGTAAGTGAGAGAGACGATCCACGGCTTTCAGGACCCAAAGCTTTATAATGCTCTTAGTTGCATCGAGGCGTCTGGGCAGTTCAAACGATTGTTATGGAATGTCCATTAAGTAATCGTTCGATGGGTTGCGGTGAGTTTCTCATTATGTACTTCGTGGACTGGATTTCTGAGAGGCATAGATAATCTAGAATGGGGTCCACATAATCGATGGTTTAGAGCAATGAACTGACCTTTTATTACGTATGATCGATCTGGAAAACCCACTTTGCACGATATGGATCGGATGATCAGAATTGTCCTGCCATTGTGATTATCAATAGACAGGTAACTCATGGAGATGACCAGTAAATTGATAGATTATATTGATCTCAACTGTCCATTACGTTCAATGCACTCTTCATAGGCTGCCTTTAAAGGAATCATATTTAGAAGATTCAAACCGTTCAAGCAGTCAAATGTGAAAATGTACGGAAATGTTAGTATAAAATATGTTAAGTCATGGATGTTCATACCATTATATTTCTATTGTTTCTATGTATAGATGCAAGGAAGAAAAATAAAAATGATTTTTTCGATGAACTTCTGATTGTATTGCAAGACAATCCTACCCTAATCTACACTTGTATTGCTAGACAATCTCTTGGGCAGGATGGTAGTCCCTAATTGAAAGTTTTGAACTGAAACTTTTTATCCTGGAATATGCCTAAAAAATAGAGTTCTTTCATCGATGAAATGAATAATTATAATTCTATTTGGAGGGAGCAAAATCTCATCTTCTGAAGTTGAACTGATATATAATCACTTTGACCTCTACCATTTCCTCAGACGTCACAACCTTTTCTTTTTTTTTTTTTAATAAAAATAAAACGACCGTTTCATTGATATTGCCAATCTACAGAGATCCATATTTCGGGTAGTTGCCAGAAACAAAAACTGGCCCGCCTATCATATTCTATACAGAGGAATTTCTTTTAATCTCTCTAATAGATCACAACCCCGTATTATCCAAAAGAACACGGCCCTTGACAATCCTGGGGAGATTGGACACTTCCCGGAATAAATGGTTGGATTGTAACGAGCTGCCCTGTTTTGTCAAGCCATCAGCCGGGCCATTAGCTTCTCTGGGATTTGGGAGATCCGAAAGGAACCCCTAGTACTTAGCCTCCTAATTCTGGTCAACCTCTATCATTAGGTTGTTGGGCAAAAATAGCCATGTTATAGTCTATTGGGCATGGTTCAGGTTCTATCCTTTGTAGCCACCCTACAACAGATGGGACTTTTACCGGCACTCACAAGCCCCGAAAAGCGCCGGTAATGATATATCCGACGCGAGTCATGCGCCCCTAGAGGGGTATGTCGGCAAAGGAATTGCCGATGCTAGGTAACTTTTACCGGTGCTTGTCTAAGCACCAGCAATTGCAGTTTCTTCCGACGCGAATAAGCGCCGGCAAAGTCGTCCGAGCGCCGCTAAAAGTGGTTTTTTTCCTCATGGAAAAGCGTCATAAGATTTTTACACAAGCACCGGTAAAAGCCTTTGTATGGATTTAAGAAGCCCTAGCATGACAGTAATTTTTTTATTATATATAATTCCAACAAAACTTGTATTTTTTAAATATTTGAAACATAAAAAATGATGCAATACAAATAAAACTGAATATTAAACAAAATTTATATTACTACACAATTAAAAATATATAATATTTATTACAATAAATTGAAAATGGTCTTGAATATAAATAAATAAATAAATAAAAACAAATCCTCTATATGGTCTACTCCTAGCACGAGTGGCGTCAAAAGGCTGAAGTGCTTGTTGGCCTAAATTTAGGCACAATTTATTAAAAATCCTGAACACAAGGTTAAAAAAAGTCACTGAATGGCCCGGATGTCAAAAAATTTAAAAAAAAAAAAAAAAAACATAACTGTAGCTCAAGAAACATGCAAGTAATTATATTTCAAAAAAAAAAAAAAAAAACAAGTAATCACAATTTAACGTTCAACTCATTTAGATGATCTTTTTACCAAGCTGGACATATATGATATCTATGCTCCAGCTTTGTGGGGGTGTT
This sequence comes from Magnolia officinalis, assembly GCA_021015155.1. Classification (NCBI taxonomy): domain Eukaryota; kingdom Viridiplantae; phylum Streptophyta; class Magnoliopsida; order Magnoliales; family Magnoliaceae; genus Magnolia; species Magnolia officinalis. The sequence goes on from JAJHSJ010000010.1 coordinate 49,803,025, forward strand.
GGAGGACCATGATGGACAGTCATGATTTTGGGTGACTGGCAACCCCAACTTACTGACCATTTGGCATGTGGGCAAACCTACCTCCTAGCTTATGAAACCTAAATATAACCGAGCGTGTTTTATAAAGTACTCTATAGTCTATAGTTTTTTTCCCTATCTAAAACCTCCAATTTCAATAAAAAGGTGTTACTGATTTTGGTCTGTTTCTTCTCAATTTAGGAGAATTTTATGGTAGATTAGCATTTATCATTGAAAAATTGTCCTTGTTGCTGCTATGTAGTATTGTTATTCCATCCCAACGCTATATCAGCTTGCTGGATGTTGGTGGTAGCCCTTGATTAACATTGTCAGATTTCATTTCTTTAATTTTCTGTGTTTTGATTTATAGGTCCAAAAATATGTGGAAGGCCTATGTTGGGTACTACACTGTTATTTTGGAGTGTGCTCAATGAGCTGGTAAGATAGGTTGTTAAATGGAGCTCTCCTAGGCATTGATTAGATTTCTCGTCTGTTGTCTAGTTTAAAGAAGTTGGATATTGGGCTTTCAGGTGTTATAATCATCATTTTGGTCCATTTGCTTCCGATTTCAAGGGCCTTGATGGATCACAGATAAACTTTCAGCTGGGAACTCCATTAAAATCGTTAGCTCAGCTTATGGCCAACCTTTCACCAAGAAGGTAAGCATTCATTTATGGGATTCTTCTATTCTTCTGTGTTTCATTAGACATGACTAAACATCTTCTGGTGCAGTGCACATGCAGTTCCAGAAGCATACAGGAATCTAATGACTTGTTCAGAATCAAATATTATAGACTTTTACCCCACTGGTAAGACCCTTAAAAAAAATCACTGAAGTTTACTAGTTATCTCTACTATATATAACACCAATACCGTTGGACAATTTTACTCTCACATTTAATCCTCGCAACATTGGTTGAGCGAGGCTAAATTTATCATAAAAATGTAGTTGGTTGGGAGGGAACAATTGAGATTTTACTGTACAAAGGATGGTATGCATGCATTGTAGCGAGTATAACATTAAAGCTATGTCGGCCCACCATGTTGCCTATGCAAAATCCACTCCGTCCATCAGGTGCTTTCCTAGATCATAGGGCTTGCAGCAAAAAAATCAGACATTTATAGCTCAACTAGGCCTCAACACAGGTAACAGTGGGATGAACCCCACGGTAGATGGACAAGTAGAGAATGTGCTTAAAGACAATGATGGTACAAGGTGAGTGTTGAGGGTCAAATATTGCATATTAGACCCCATTGATTACATAGATTAACAAACATAATACTGCTTAACGGTCAGATTTAATCGTGTTTGTGATGCAAGGTACATTTACAAGCTTGGATTGAAATAAGATGCTAAAATTATGGATTTACGCTCAAAAATTCACCAAAGCATGGGACGGACTCCAGGGGACCAAGATCGACGAAAATATATGCTAGAGATCTGAGAAAATCGGGAAAACTGAAGCTCAAGCGGCCCAAAAATCATCCAAAATGCAAGATCACAAGGTTTCCAACATCTGCCCAGCTCGAAACTTCATACATCACCTGAGGACTATAAATTAACTGTACACGTCAAATTTCAACCGTTGGATCCTTAAGGCAGTGGCTCAACAGTCAGATCAGCCCACTAATCGTCAGTCTGAGGCCCACCTGATATCTGAATATGCTTTAATTTTGGTTACAACAGCCTAAATGAGGTGGCAAAATGGATGGACAGATCAGATTTATCACATACATCAAGCTGGGACCCACTTTGCGTACATGGGAGTGCACACTGGCTGGGCACTCGCAGTACACCGAACAAAGCAAAGAGTCCAACTTGCGTTTGACCGCATGAATTCCGCCCGAATTCAAATCGTTTGTGAAACAGGGACCTGCAGTCGACTTCTGGTGGGCCACCATCATCACACATGTTGATGATCCATACCGTTCAGTGTAATCAGGAGGTCAAACCGACGGTATCTTAATCCGTTTTCTTCTTTTCACAGAAGCTGCATGAAGATGACGGTGTAGACGTAGGTTGGATGGTGCTAAGAAAAACGCTGTGATTCTCGACGAAAGCTGTCCCAAAACTGATCAGGTCCAACCGGTTTTTCATGGGCAATCGAATGGACGGCTTGGATTTCTCAAAATAGCGACGAAGTGGGCCCCACCATCGTCACTGCGTAACGAATACGCAATCCCTGTTTTACGTCCGGACGCGGTCCGAGTTTTGCGGACATTTGTACGATCATGGAGACGATCGGATGGGTAATCCATACCGTCTATCGTGTTGGCCACTCGAATACAACCTTAGAGACGTTGTTTCTTTGAATAGAATCATCTGAAGAAGAGAGAAAGGAGGCTCCAATCTTGCCACGTAAGCTGCCTTCCTGCGCACTAGTTGGCTGCGTAAAAATAACTGTGGAGGCAGTTTCCAAAAAGGATTTTCACGGACTCCTGCTCTTCAGTAGCCGACCTTTCCTGCTGCTATAAGAAAGAGAGAGAGAGAGAACGGAAGGGGCATCGGGGGATCGGCAGATTTGGGACGTGAAGTGGAGAAAGAGGCAGAGAGAGAGTAGAGTAATTTTTATTTATTTTTTATTTTTTTATTGTTTCTTCTTAAGATTTTCTTTTAAGATGTCTAGCTCCATCATGATGAGCTAAACCTATTAGCTAGGGCTAAGAGGTGAAGCTTGTAGTGTGATGGGGAGACTTTTTGTTTGTGCCTTTTATTTAGACTGAACTGATGTTGATTTTCGTTTAATTAAGGGATTGTTTTTAATTTTTAATGGTCTGTTGTGACTAAAATTACAATGGGTCTGCGATAGCTTTGAGCATGTTCCTTTCCTTTTTATGTTTATGACGTCAGGAAACCCTGTTGTTCACCATTGTCTCCTGGGCATGGTTTGGTGATGGAATCCATTCTAATTCATATACCTTTCATCTCTTGAAAACTATATTAAAGGAAGTTCAGTCTTAATTCCTATGGTTACACCTTCAACTGGATGAAGATGGATTCTAAGTCCAGTTGAGTTTCTGATACAGGCATAAGATCTCCCTGATCTCTACAAGTGGACCCTCTGAATCCCTAGTTTCCTTTCCTTTAATTCTCTAAATTTTAGATAAATATTTCACCATTATTCCTCAAATCACACTCGATTTAGATTTCATCTCATTCTAGTTCTAGTTCTAGTTCTAGTTCTAGTTAGTTTCAGATTACGTACAAGTTTCAGTCCCTGTGGATTCGACCTCGGTCTCACCGAGTTTATTACTACATCGCAACCCTATACTTGGGGAGTGAACAAGTTTTTGGCGCCGTTGTCGGGGACTGACGGTTATGATTTTCTGAAATTAATTGGTTTTAAATTAGGATTTTACTAATTTTAATTTTTGATTTTTATTTGATTCATAGAACTAACCTGTTTCCTATTTTGTAGGTTGTTAAGATAGAAACTTCTAATTCGGTAAACTCTTTCTGATTCTCTAGATTTTCTAACTCTTTTAATTTGGTTTGCTTTAGGAATTTTTCCAAATTTATTTCATCTTTCCATTATTCTATTTCCTTCTTTTAGAAGCCAGTTTACTCTCTAGTTTAAACATTAGGAAATTTCTATTCTTGTATCTTCCATTCTTAGAAACTAACTTGTTCTGTTTTCTTTTGCAGATTTTAAATTTAGGGACTTCAATTTGGTAACTTCCTTCCAACCCTCTCTTCTTGCTAGTTTTTATTTTCCTTTCCTAGGATTAGGTTTAGAAATTAATTGAGGGTTGCGAGTGTTTCATGCCCAAGTGGGCTCGTGACAACACTCGACGTCTCTTGACTGAAGGAGGATTAGTTGAGGGGTTAACTATCCATCGCAGGACCAGACACCGCTCGAATTCCCCTGAGTTAACTGAGGTTATGGCTGCAAATCAACCTCAAGCACTACCTCAAGCTAGGGTTGAGGAAGAACATGATGAGAATGAGGTACATCAGGCACCCCCGCCTCGTACTTTATGGGATTATTTACAACCGGCGGGGGTGAGTACGCCCTCATACATGATTTTTCTTGATAATACATGACATATGGACATCAAGCCAGGGTTTATCCAACTCCTTCCTAAGTTCCATGGGCTTGAGTCTGAAGAACCATATCTACATCTGAAAGAGTTCGATGAGATAATAGCCACTTTATACTTCCCTAATGTATCTGAGGATACAATCAGGCTGAAACTCTTTCTATTCTACTTGAAAGAGAAGGCTAAGACGTGGCTACATTCACTACGTCCTAGATCCATTGGCACATGAAATGTTATGCAGAGGGAATTCATAAAGAAAATTTTCCCACACCATAAAACGATTACCCTCAGAAAAGCAATCATGAACTTTGCCCAAAAAGAAGATGAAACATTCTTCCAATGTTGGGAAAGATTCAAAGATTTGGTCAGTTCATGCCCACAACACGGCTTTGAAACGTGGTGCATTACAAATTTTTTCTACGATGGACTGACATCTTCCATGCGCCAAATGATCGAGACAATGTGTAATGGAGAATTCATTAATAAAAATGTTGACGAGGTATGGGATTACCTCCATAGTCTTGCTGAAAAAACACAAGCATGAGACTATTATCCGAATCCGAACACCACGTCTAAGGCGACTCAATCTAAGGAGAAAGGTGGAGTGTATCTCTTGAAAGAAGAGGATGATCTCAAGTATAAAGTGACTATACTCATACAGAAATTTGAGGCCATGGAAGGAAAGAAGGAGAAGGTTAATGAAAGTGTGTGCGGCATCTGTGATTACAACATTCACACTACTGAAAATTGTCCTACAATACCTGCCATTCGAGAAGTATTGAATGAACAATCCAATGCCGTAAATAACTATCAAAGACCTTTTAATGGACCGACCTCTAATACGTACAATCCTGGTTGGAAAAATCATCCAAATCTTAGTTGGAGAAATGGACAAACTGCGACCCCTCAAGGTTTCTTCAATCAAAATCCAAATCAAGGGAAACCTCAAGAAGAACCGGTTCAAAATTTCATACAAGAACTGGCTCAGGCAATGCGAGAATTTACAGATTTTATACAAAAGATGGATTCACGTATGACGGTTATAGAAAAGGGGATGCTTCCTGCACAACCTCTCCCCAATCCTAAACCGCAGTACGAGATAAGTGATCCCAGCTCTTCAAATAAAATGGGGCACGTTAAATCCATCACCACTCTTAGGAGTGGGAAGATCATTGATAAAACCCTTCCGGTTAGGCCCGAAAAGCCTCAAGAACTAGAAGATGATAATAATGATGGATCTAGTGATGCCCCACAAAAATTAGAACCGGAACTTCTAGAGAAGCCAGTTGCTCCGTTCCCCCAACGGTTGGTCGCACCAAAACGTCTTTCTAACTCTCAGGATATTCTGGAGGTGTTGAAACAAGTGAAAGTCAACATTCCTCTACTTGATGTCGTAAAGCAGATTCCTTCATATGCAAAATTTCTTAAAGACCTATGCACGACCAAAAGACGGCAGAGTATTCAAAAGAAGATTTTCTTGACTGAGAAAGTGAGTGCCATCCTGAAGCAAGACATGCCGCAGAAATTCAAGGATCCCGGTAGCCCAACCATATCATGTGTAATCGGGAACCATCGAATTGATCACGCACTTCTTGACTTAGGAGCGAGCGTCAATCTGATTCCCTACTCGGTATACAAACAGTTAGATTTGGGTGAGTTAAAACCCACCCTAACCACACTACAACTTGCCGATCACTCTATTCGTGTACCAAGAGGGATAATTGAGGATGTGTTAGTCCAAGTCGATAGATTTTACTACCCTCTAGATTTTATCATCCTGGACACCGAACCCATCAATAACATGAGCACTCAGATTCCCATCATTCTTGGTCGCCCATTCCTTGCCACGTTAAATGCAATTATCAATTGCAGGAATGGTGTCATGACTATGTCTTTTGGAAATTTGACATTGGAGTCAAACATCTTTTTCAATAACGGCAGCAACTCAGAGGATGATGACGATTTCCACGACATTAACATGATTGACTCTTTCATGGAAGATACGACACCTCTGACCTTATCCTTTAACCCTCTAGAGACGTGCCTGGCCACTCCCATGAGTTTGATGATGATATGATTAGGGAGACGTGTGCCTTGCTGGATACTGCACCGGTACTTGAAGTTAACCGATGGAGGCCACAATTTGAAGAATTGCTACAAACTGATGTAGTGCCTCTACTGTCTAACCTCAAGGCACCGAAGCTTGACCTAAAACCTTTGTCCTCTGATTTGAAATATGCCTATCTAGGTCAAGATGAGACATACCCATTGGTGATCTCTGCCACCTAGAGAAAGAACAAGAGAGTATGCTCATATCTACTCTCATTGAGCATAAAGGAGCCCTAGGATGGACGATAGCGGACCTCAAGGGAATCGACCCCTCGATTTGTACTCACCGCATATATCTTGAGGATAATGCGAAGACCGCTCAACAACCACAATGTAGACTAAATCCAAACATGAAGGAAGTGGTTAAGGCCGAGGTTCTTAAACTATTTGATGTGGGTGTCATATACCCTATATCCGATAGTCAATGGGTGAGTCCAACTCAGGTGGTTCCTAAGAAGTCCGGGATCACCATCGTAGCCAATGCCAATAATGAACTCGTGCCGACTAAAGTCACTACTGGTTGGAGGATGTGCATTGACTACAGGAAATTAAATACCGTCACGAGGAAAGACCACTTTCCTTTGCCCTTCATTGATTAGATCTTAGAAAGGTTAGCTGGTCATTCCTATTACTGTTTCCTTGATGGGTATTCGGGCTACAATCAGATAGAGATCGCCCCTGAAGACCAAGAAAAGACTACGTTTACATGTCCCTACGGCACATTTGCTTACCGAAGGATGCCGTTTGGACTATGTAATGCTCCTGCCACCTTTCAGCGATGTATGATGAGCATATTTTCTGACATGGTGGGGCAATATTTAGAGGCCTTCATGGACGATTTCTCTGTCTTCGGTCCATCTTTCAGCGAGTGCTTGGAAAGTCTTAAATATGTGCTGAAAAGATGTGAAGAAAAGAACTTGGTACTTAATTGGGAGAAGTGCCATTTCATGGTTCAGAAGGGAATTGTCCTTGGACACATTATTTCATCAAAAGGAATCGAGGTGGATAAGGCAAAGATCGATCTTATCTCTAACCTAGCTCCACCCAAGAACATAAGGGACGTGCGATCCTTCTTAGGACACGCCGGGTTTTACAGAAGATTCATAAAGGACTTTAGTCTCATCTCTCGTCCTCTATGTAATCTCCTTCAAAAGGATGCTCCATACGAGTGGACTGATCAATGCCAGAAAGCTTTTACTAAGCTTAAGGGCATATTAACACTGCACCTATCATGCAGCCACCCGACTGGAGCCTTCCTTTTGAGCTTATGTGCGACGTGTCTGATTATTCTCTTGGAACGGTTCTAAGCCAGAGAAAAGATAAGAGGCCATACATCATCCATTACACGAGTAGGACTTTAAACCCTGCCCAAGTGAACTACTCGACTATGGAAAATGAACTCTTAGCCGTAGTGTTCGCCTTGGACAAATTTAGATCCTACCTGATCGGATCCAAGATCATTATCTGTACAGATCATGCGGCACTGAAGTATCTTGTTTCTAAGAATGATTCTAAGCCCCGCCTGATACGATGGATCCTTCTACTCCAAGAATTTGATTTGGAAATTAAAGATAAAAAGGGAGTAGAGAACGTAGTGGCTGATCGCCTTTCTCGCCTTAATACCTCTGATGCCCTTGAGGCGACCCATATCAACGACATGTTCCCCGATGAACAACTATTCAGAGTCTCCCATTCACCTTGGTTCGCTGATATTGCTAATTATCTTGCTACAGGTTCCATACCGACACATTGGACCCCACATGATAAGAAGAAATTCTTTACTGAGGTATGCAACTTTTTCTGGGACGATCCATATCTGTTTAAATATTGCCCAGACCAAATCTTAAGAAGATGTGTGCCAGACGATGAACATCAGAGTGTCATCTCCTTTTGTCACTCACAGGCCTGTGGTGGTCACTTTTCTGCTAAAAAGACCACGGCCAAGATTCTACAGTGTGACTTCTATTGGCCTACTATGTTCAGAGACACTCATGAGTTTTGCAAAGCTTGTGAGCGTTGTCAGAAATTGGGAGCATTGTCCCGTCGAAATATGATGCCCTTGAATCCCATTCTTATCATAGAGGCATTTGATTGCTGGGGCATCGATTTCATGGGACCATTCCCCTAATCTTTTGGGAATTTATATATTTTGCTTGTCGTAGACTATGTCATTAAATGGGTTGAAGCGATTCCGTGTCGGAATAATGACCATCGCACGGTCATTAAATTCCTTAAAGAGAACATCCTTTCCCAATTCGGAATACCTCGAGCCATCATTACTGATGGGGGCTCACACTTTTGTAATAGGCCATTCGAGAGTTTAATGAAGAAATACAGTATCTCTCATAAGGTGAGCACCCCATACCACCCACAGACAAGTGGGCAAGCTGAGATTTCCAATAGGGAGATCAAACACATTTTGGAGAAAACGGTTAACCCTGATCGTAAGGACTGGTCAATCCGACTGACCGATGCCTTATGGGCTTACCGTACTGCTTTTAAAACTCCTATTGTAATGTCTCCCTTTAGACTCGTCTATGGGAAGGCTTGCCACTTGCCTGTGGAGTTGGAACATGGGCAATCAAAAATCTGAATTTCAATCTGAACAACGCTGGCTCGCTACGCAAACTTCAATTAAATGAACTTGAAGAAATCCGGAACGACGCGTACGAGAACTCGAGAATTTACAAGGACAGGATGAAGGCGTTTCATGACCTACATATTCTACGAAAATCATTCACGCCAGGTCAGAAAGTCCTTTTGTATAATTCTCGATTACATTTCTTTCCGGATAAGCTTCGATCTCGTTGGACCGGCCCTTACATTGTTGTTACTGCTTATCCTCATGGGGCCGTTGAGATAAGAGATCCCGACAATGGTAAGGAGTTTAAAGTAAATGGACACCGATTAAAACCATTTGTCGAGAAATTTGATTCAGAGGACATGTCCACGTCTCTGAATGATCCTGTTTACCAGGACTGATCTCCTAGTCTGATGGATGTATAGTTAGGTTTATCGCTTTCTTAGGACTAGGGTAGTTGGCTTTGTCGTCTGACTGAAGACGTTAAACTTAGCACTCTTGGGAGGCAACCCAGCTTTTCATTTCATTTCGTTTTCATCATTAGTTAGTTAATGTTTGTGGGTAACATTGCTGCAAACCCTCACGAGACTACAACTCGTCCACTAGGGGCAACCTAGGGGTTTAAAGGCTTGTTGCATACGCTAAATGCAATCGAGAGCACCTGCGAAAGTGGTATAGGTAGGATTTTATTTTTTTTCTTTTGTTTTGCTTTCTCTCTCGTGCTGACCGGCTCCTATGCTGTGATCTCTTGGAAAGTCTCTCTCGATTCATCATCCATGTACTATCTTCCCATCACTTCTCATTTACTTTCGTTGTCCCGTGTGCATTATATACTCATATATTTTACATTGAGGACAATGTAGATTTTAGGTTGGTGGTGGGAGATTAGGTTGTCTAATCAGTGTTTTCTTGGTCTTGAGCAAAAATTGTGAAAATTTTTAATTTTTCTGGAGTTTCTTGTGAATTTGAAGTGATTTTTGACAACCATGTTGGTGATTTATGACTCTTGGATTCAATTATCGGTTAGATTTCACAGTTAAATTTAAACTGTTAGTCCATGGTTAGAGGTTTTAAGCATTGATTGAGTCATGATTTCACATGTCACATCTCGCTTACACATTAAGATTTTAGTTTGAAACAGAAGGGTTAATTTGGTGATCAGTAAGCATAGAAGGAACCAACTTAAACAATTACCTATCATGATCAATTGAAAGGAAAAGATACCATTGAAAAAGGTTAGGCGAAGAATCTTCACCATAGGTTTGCTCCCTATAGGTGTGGATTTCATTCCCCATGGATAATATGAGAAAAGGTTTGGGTATACAGTCTTCGCCATAGGTTTGCTCCCTATAAGTGAGGATTTGATTCCCCTTCTTGGCGGTACTTTTAATGAAAAAATAAAAAACTAAAAGAATGAAAAGATGATGTGTGAGGCAAGTTTTGGTTATCATGAATTCTCTTATTGGTTACCAATGATATCTTCAAATAGAGAGGTGAATTTTAATGCTGATAAGTCGAGATTACACTATACACTCATGATCTTAATGTTTAGAATTTTTTCTAATTGATGGATTAATACTTTGATCTTGATTATGAAGTCTACAGAGCGCTTGAGTATAGGGAAAGTAATGCCCAACATTCACGAATCTTAACTTCTAGTATCTTGATTGCTTTTCAAAAATCACTTGAGTTCATAGAAATTGTCTTGCTATTCTCAAACTTAATTTTTCGCATACTTTGCCCGGGACTAGCAAAATGTTGGTTGGGGGTTGTGTTAAGGGTCAAATATTGCATATTAGACCCCATTGATTACATAGATTAACAAACATAATACTGCTTAACGGTCAGATTTAATCGCGTTTGTGATGCAAGGTACATTTACGAGCTTGGATTGAAATAAGATGATAAAAGTATGGATTTACACTCAAAAATTCACCAAAGCATGGGACGGACTCCAAGGGACCAAGATCGACGAAATTATATGCTAGAGATCTGAGAAAATTGGGAAAACTGAAGCTCAAGCGGCCCAAAAATCATCCAAAATGCAAGATCACAGGGTTTCCAACATCCGCCTGGCTCGAAACTTCATACATGACCTGAGGACTATAAATTAACTGTACACGTCAAATTTCAGCCATTGGATCCTTAAGGCAGTGGCTCAATAGTCAGATCAGCCCACTAATCGTCAGTCTGAGGCCCACCTGATATCTGAATATGCTTTAATTTTGGTTACAACAGCCTAAATGAGGCGGCAAAATGGATGGACGGATCAGATTTATCACATACATCAAGCTGGGACCCACTTTGCGTACATGGGAGTGCACACTGGCTATGCACTCGCAGTACACCGAGCAAAGCAAAGAGTCCAACTTGCGTTTGACCGCATGAATTCCGCCCGAATTCAAATCATTTGCTAAACAGGGACTTGCGGTCGACTTTTGGTGGGCCACCATCATCACACATGTTGATGATCCGTACCATTCAGTGTAATCAGGAGGTCAAACCGACCGTATCTTAATCCGTTTTCTTCTTTTCACAGAAGCTGCATGAAGATGACGGTGTAGACGTAGGTTGGATGGTGTTAAGTAAAACGCCGTGATTCTCGACGAAAGCTGACCGAAAACCGATCATGTCCAACCAGTTTTTCATGGGCAATCGAATGGACAGCTTAGATTTCTCAAAATAACGATGAAGTGGGCCCCACCATCGTCACTGCGTAACGAATACGCAGTCCCTGTTTTACGTCCGGACGCGGTCCAAGTTTTACGGACATTTGTACGATCATGGAGATGATCGGATGGGTAATCCAGACCGTCCATCGTGTTAGCCACTCGAATACAACCTAAGAGACGTTGTTTCTTTGAATAGAATCATCTGAAGAAGAGAGATAGGAGGCTCCGTTCTTGCCATGTAAGCTGCCTTCCTGCGCACGAGTTGGCTGCGTAAAAACAGCTGTGGAGGCAGTTTCCAAAAAGGATTTTCATGGACTCCAGCTCTTCAGTAGTCGACCTTTCCTGCTGCTATAAGAAAGAGAGAGAGAGAACGGAACGGGCATCGGGGCATCGGCAGATTTGGGACGTGAAGTGGAGAAAGAGGCAAAGAGAGAGTAGAGTAATTTTTATTTATTTATTTATTTATTGTTTCTTCTTAATATTTTCTTTTAAGATGTCTAGCTCCATCATGATGAGCTAAACCTCTTATTTAGGGCTAAGAGGTGAAGCTTGTAGTGTGATGGGGAGACTTTTTGTTTGTGCCTTTTATTTAGACTGAACTGATGTTGATTTTAGTTTAATTAAGGGAATGTTTTTAGTTTTTAATGGTCTGTTGTGACTAAAATTACAATGGGTCTGCGATAGCTTTGAGCATGTTCCTTTCCTTTTTATGTTTATGATGTCAAGAAGCCCTGTTGTTCACCATCGTCTGCTGGGCATGGTTGGATGTCGGTACCCTTCCTAACCTTTATATCATGTTGATTGGTTGGTAATTAGTTTAATTCTGTTGTTTACTTTATCTCCTGGGCATGGTTTGGTGATGGAATCCATTTTAATTCATATACCTTTCATCTCTTGAAAACTATATCAAAGGAAGTTCAGTCTTAATTCCTAAGGTTACACCTTCAACTGGATGAAGATGGATTCTAAGTCCAGTTGAGTTTCTGATACAGGCATAAGATCTCCCTGATCTCTACAAGTGGACCCTCTGAATCCCTAGTTTCCTTTCCTTTAATTCTCTAAATTTTAGATAAATATTTCACCATTATTCCTCAAATCACACTCGATTTAGATTTCATCTCATTCTAGTTCTAGTTCTAGTTAGTTTCAAATTACGTACAGGTTTCAGTCCCTGTGGATTCGACCTCGGTCTCACCGAGTTTATTACTACATCGCAACCCTATACTTGGGGAGTGAACAGAGTGCAACTAAATTCACACTTCCAACTGTCTTTTGAACAACTGCAACTCGTTTGAAAGCCCTCTCAGATTCCAGTGTTCACACTCGAAGCTTCAGATCACCTTGCTCCTATAAAAGAGATGCCCATGCAGTTCAAGGAAGTTGATACTAGGACAAAACCTTCGATGGAGCACCACATTAACTTGAACCACTTGAATGAATGGCCAATCAAGGTGAAGGAATCTTTTCTTTTCCTACCAATCGTTGAGTAATTTCATACAGTTTTTCAACCCTATCAGCCTGTCTAAATATGTTATAGAATGCACGGGATTGTCCTTCCCATCTCTTCTTTGAAGTCCTGTAGAAAGCACAGGATTAATTCCAAATATGAGAAGCATATCATCATAGACTTGTAGTGGACAGGATCATGGTACTGATGAAAGTAATTTAATAAGCTTACCTTCACAATTACTTCAAATCCTGCTTCATGAAACCTTAGCAATTCCATTGCATAACTAGCAATATAATGTCAGGCATTTAGTGCATGTCAGGTTCAAAAAAACATGACTAGCCACTAACCTCAAACGAATTCCTATGTATCAATAGAAAGAGAAATGAAAACATCTTTAAAACTATACTCACGGTTTGGCAATCTCCGTAATGTCAAACTTTTAGAGAAATGAAAACATCTTTAAAATTGTCCTTAGTTTGATGGATGTTTCAATAAACTGGCATTAACTGACATGCTTATACAGCGGCCTAACACGGTTGTCATCCACAGTCACAATATCATTGGTTTGAGAAAAGGGTAATTATACTTGTACTTGAGTACAAATAACAAATGGGATTTGTTGTATTTAAAAATATTCCACATAGTTAATGAGAATTGATGGGAGCCAAACAAGCTCAAACTTCCAGCTACAAAAAGTTAACAATAGGGTGTGTTTGGATGGACCCCAAATTGCAAGTGATGTCATCAATAAATTGGGCAAATAGAGGAGTTGGCCAATGGTAATTAAGAAAAATAAATCAAAGTGAAAGAATGCAAAGGTAATCAAAGGGACAGACCCTGAACATTTTCTTTACTTCTAACTTATTCTAATCCTAATGCCGCCCTAAAGCTGAATTAATCTAGATAGACTAAAGAGTATGAGAAGATTAAAGATTCATTTGAGACACAGTAATACCCTGTGCAGTGCAGAATGATCTTGGCCACAACAGAACTTCCATCCCAGAATACCACTGTACCATCTTCATGGGTACTTCGTATTTGCATGAATGTTTAGCTGAAATTAACATTTCTTACTAATCCGCCAGTCCTGGCGCCAATTTCAGCAATTTCCTTAGTGGGTTTTCATGAGACTACCAGATGCTCACTCCTCAGGTGAGAATGCCTTTACCATAAAATGAAGCCACATATTATCATAGCCAGGATGCTTTGCTGTTGGTCCATCTGGTGCAAATCTTGATGATATATGAACTTCCTTAGCAACTTTGGCAATGTCCCTAAAGATGTCGACAACACTAGCTGAACTCCCTATCAATACCACAACCTATCCATAGAAGAAGGAGGATGAGCTGCATATAGATGATACATTGGTCAGTTCATAGATGACAAGATTTATGTGAGAAAAAGGGGTTCCTGCTAAAAGGATGTTTGCAAGGAGCGCCTTCAAGAAATGCAACATACTATTGTAAGAAAGTTTAAAGTATTGTCCAAAACTTGTATATATCACCCAATACAAATTGGTATCGGCCTGATACAGTCCCGAAATAGAGTGTACGACCCTGTATTGGTGGTGAATGATATGATACACTAAAACCGATTGTTAAACCTTATATGACAGATTTCACATATAGCTTAAAAGATATTTAAATAGTAGAGTGGAAACACACTCCAAGCATGAAATGTTGCTTTAGTGTTTGTTATTACAACTGAGATGTAAAGCCTCCAAACAACAATTGTGGAGATTATAATTTACAACAAAACACAATCAAATTGTGGAGTTGTTAGCTATTGCAAATTGTATGGTTTATGAGGAACAAAGCAAGTTTTTGTTTCTTAAAAACTCTAAAAGATTTATATCTCTGTGAGGAATATGATTTTATAATTGGTATCGTTAGTTGTTTTGAGTGATATTATGCAAATAAGCCAATTCAGAAAAATCTTAGATGATGTTATGGAAACATATCCTGCAAGGAATAAGGAGACCAAGTTGATGCTAATGCATTTTGCAGGCTTGCTATCATTTAGTTTTTATAGAGGACCTGAATTCATCTGATGGGAGATTATTGATAGAATGCCCTGCAATTCAGGTTTGAAAATCTAGTAAGTTAGAATCCAAATCCATGCAGCCAAACGACACCTAATAAAAAAAAAAAAAATGAGATAGTCAAGTGTAATTACCATCTTCCTCTGCTATTGACTTTACGACGCTCGAGCCTTTCTCCCTCCTCCTTTACCCGGGCTTGGGACCGGCAATGCAAGTAGTTACATTGACTTGCATTGGAGGAGTTAAAAAAGGGCTTAAGATCCATTTGGTTTGATAAAAAATTATGTTCATAAAGATTGATGTGATGACCAAATGGAGCTTAAGACTTATAATACCACAAATATGTACCAAGAATAACGACAACAATACTTACATAAATGTTGTTGTTATCCTTCGTTTGGCTTCTGTCATCTAACGCTGCCTCAAAAAACACACTAAAAAGGGTAAACGCCCTCATATTAATGTTGTAAAGAAACATGGAAAGAACAAGAGTTGCATTGACTTATAAAGAAAATTGATAAGAACAAGAATAAATCATGTTGGCTAACTTGTTGATTTAGTTACCCAACCTATCATATGCATTGGATCTTAAGTCAATCCAAATTGCAAAATTAGAGTTAAACACTTTCTATCCAAAACCAATCACACATCAATCCTAAAAAGAAATTAAATAGTACTTTCAATCTTGTACAAGAAATTCTATTGTATATGGCAAAAAAACAAATCCGACCTTACACATAATAGAGGGCCAAACAATAATCGTTCCAATAGCATCCCCAATTTTTTTATATCGTCCATAAGGTCTTATCAAAACCACCTCCCGTACTATTGCCACATGAATTAATACTTCCCAAAAACCAATTCCAAGTTCGTGCCCCCTACTTTTGTGAGCGAATCCTTACTCAAAACAATTCCTTTAGCAATAGTAACCCCGGATTTCATGATACTTGTAGAAATAACTCTAGTCACATCCTACAAAATAAAATTCACTATTTGACAAACTGCATTGTATTGAATAAACACTCATCTGTGTACCACATATAATAAAGAACACAATAACATCAAAATATAATAAAACTATTCACTCCGTATAAGGAATTACCCCAGCGCTAGTGCAACTCGTGGTCTTCCTCTTATTCGTAGAGTGTTTCTGCAAATGATAAATCAATATCAATCATTATATACCAACTAAACTATATATAATCTAGGACATAGTGCATGTAAATATATACATGTATATAATATAATTACCCGAGAGGTCACCCAATGGCTTGATGATGAGGACGGTTGGTTCATGTTAGAACTAGCTACAACACCGAATACTGCGGGTGGGTTATTAGTTCATGTTAGAAATATACAAGCTATACAAATTGTGAATCCCATTATCAGTGGAACATATTCCAAAATGATCATATCAAGCAAAAGACATGTGAATTTCTAGACAATGAAAATAAATGAACATGTGAAAATAATAATAACTCAACCATATGAAAAAAGACATGTGAATTCCTCTTTCATACTTGAGGACAATCTAGTATATAAGAAATCAATTATTGTACATAAAGTTATTTCCATCACGATCAGAAAACTCAGTATCATCTGTTTGGTCATCTACCATTGTCTGGGTGGGTGGTAAAGGTGTGATAATTATTATACCATCGATATCTATCCTTTCCCAACTATTAATGTCATCACTTGGATCATCTGAAATTTTACGCTCTTTGAGATGCATACATCATGAAATATTGGTTGAATAACCATCTGGAACTTTCACTCACTTCAAAAATTTGCAGAAATCATCTTTCTCACTCGATGACATGGTAAAGCATATAGGTGGCAAATATGTTTTGTTCGATGAAAGCTGCCTTGGGTGCAATGTTTGTCTTATACCCATATCTTGCATGTCGAGATGTGCCTTTAAACTGTCATTTATTTTCCCTTCAATGTTTAACAGTGTCCCGAGCACATTGTATCACACATTCTTTTCAATATGCATCACATCCAGATTGTGCTGCAACAAATTATGATCTCAATACGGCAAATCAAAAAAGATACTCTGCTTCTTCCAGTTATATTGATCTTTCGTATTATCCTCTCATCTTCTCTTGTGCCCATAATTGCCAGGAGTATTCTTTCCAAATGTGACATTAATTCCTTGTAACTGATCCAACACATCAGACCCAAATAGCAAAGTTGGTGCCTCTCTAAATTCTTCTATACCATCAAAAGATCTGCAATTACTTCTAAATCTATGATCAAGTTCCAAGAATCGACGATGGCCCATATAATAAAATTTTTGACCACGCTTCAAGATTTAGACGAAGTTTCCTTGTTACAGCAAGGATAAGGAAGGCGTCCTTTAGTGCTCCAGACAAGTTCGCATATGTAGAAAAGTCATTGATTGTCCACAATAATGCTACACGCATTTGAAATATTTCAATGATTGTGGCATCATAAGTGTCTATGTCAAGCTCCCACAATTCTTTCAACTCATCTATTAAAGGTTGCAAATACACGTTAATATCATTACCAGGTCCAGAAGGACCAGGAATAAGTAAGGACATCATGAAATAAGATTGCTTCCTGCACATCCATGGTGATGAGTTATATGGTATCAGAATAACCGACCATGTGCTATGAGCAATACTCATTGTCTTGAATGGATTGAAACCGACAACTGCTAACCTAAGTCTAACATTGTGACTATCCGATGAAAAGGTCGGATGGTTGTGATCAAAAGTTTTCCACGCCGGGGAGTCAGCGGGATGCCTTAACATTCCACCTTCAGTGCGACACTCGTAATGTCATTTCATAGAGGATGTTGTTTTAGATGACATGTACAACCTCTGAAGCCTTGGTTTCAAAGTAAAATGACGTAATATTTCGGCTGAAATTTTTCTCTCTTTGGTAGTCGAAGAAGTCACCTCGTCATCTGATTGATGTTCAAATGTTTTTCATCTGGAGGCACCATATATACCACATGATTGCTCGTCGACAGCCTCCTTCCAATACAACATACAATCATTGAGACAAGCATCATTTTTATTATATTTTAGGCCCAAGTCCCCAATAATCTTATTGGTTTCATAGAAAGACCTTGGTAAGGTTTCACCTTCGGGAAGTGCATCCTTTAGCAATTCAAGTAACATTGTGAATGACTTGTCGCTCCATCCACCAAGTCACTTTATGTGATATAGTCGAATAACGAAAGAGAGCTTATTAAACTTCTTGCAACCTAGGTACAATTCCTTATCGGTGTCTTCTATTAATTTGAAAAATTGTTGTTCTTCGGTATTAAGCCCCTGTGTAGGTCTATATGCTGCATCATTCTCTTGATCATCCGGGCCCAAATCGAATGCATCATGTAACAATTCATGTATATCATTGTTTGGATCCAGATTAGGCATGGAAGAAGATGTGGCTTCCCCATGAAAATGCCAATGAGTATAATTCATACTAAATCCGTCACACGATATGATCGTATGCTTCTTGTCGAGATACCTAGAAGTTGTTATTGCAGTTCTTACATGGACATAGGATCCTCCCTCTATCACTTGTATTTGTAAATACAAAGTCTAGAAATTTCGTAGCTCCACTTAAGTATGCATTGCTTACCCTAAATCATTCAATGCAATCGGAGGACATATCAAACAATGCATCTAAACCATTGGACCACAACAACTGGAATGAGAAGTTATTGAGATACCTTGATAAATGAATCCAACTCTTATCCATTATGTGTTCCTCGGCTACTTCGACAAGTTAGTTGAAATATAACGTGAGCCCGACAAAGCTTCCTAGGAGAGATAAACTAGAATGGGTATAAGAGAAATTTAAGGAAGAGTACTAAGAGACAAATTATAATGAAACAAGCACCATTATTGCTCACCCCACAAGTGACGACGATTTAGGCATTTAATAGAATCCCTAATGGTGTCTCTAACTGACTAACTAAATCAGTCACCCATCCATGACTGGATAGATTGTAATACTTTCATGTTCCCATTTAAATGCCCACACCGAAATTCTGGCAGCATCTCCCCATGTCTCTCCGGATACCTTGATCTTATATTTGATTCCCATGTCAAGTATCCACATAATGTGAGGATATTTGACATTATAAATAAATATAAGAAACGTAACCAAAGAGAAAAGGACAGATACAACGCAGAACTAGCTTGTGCATTTAAATTAGGGAACTGAAAGTATTCTAATCTATCCAATCTTGAATTGTCCAAACGGGGTACAATTTGAGAATTTTTATGCCTCCAAAAGCACACTATATCTATGCTTGGCCACATGAAAATTCTCAAATGGGCAACTGATTGTCCTACACTTAAACAATAACACAATCAATTGCAATTGACATTCATCATCTAGCTAAATAATAACAGAATGCGTTTTAAACTAAAGAAACATTTTTTTTTTGATAAATAAACCTAGTAATATCTACTACATATTAACATGTTGTGCAGCACGCCAACAACGCAGTGAGCCTAGATCCAATCTCAGGCCTCACCAACAAACGATAAACAGGAAGAAATATAAATTAGAAATAGATCAAAGCAATCGAAAACAAACCATAAGACAAGATATACGTGGAAAAACTCCAATCTAGGGTAAAAAACCACGGATGCAAACTTCCACTATGAAGAACGAAGATTACAAGGCAATATACTAACCTCTCCCTTGGAAGTACAGAGAAAATCCCTTGCCCACACCTTAGAAATATTTCTCAATATTCACCTTAACCCTAGAATAGCCCTGGGACCCCAATTTATAGTTTTGGCAACTTCCCTTTCCGCATCCCAGTTGCGAAAGGACTTGTGACATGAAATCCGCGAAACTCCTTTCGCATCCCAGTTGCGAAAGGACTTGCGACACAAAATTCGCGAAACTCCTTTCACATCCCAGTTGTAAAAGGACTTGCGACACGAAATCCGCGCAACCTCGACTGGTCGTGGGTGGCCCCAGAGGTGGCTCCACTTCTCAACAATCTACCACTTGGAGACACATCGCCATAAACCTTTGTCTTCTTCATCCGGAGTACACCACCTCCCCGCTTTTAAGCCTGAAGACCAATCAAAGCTGAACAGAGCTTCAGCTTCTCCCTTGTGACCGCCTTGGTCAGCATATCCGCAGGATTCTCACTTGTATGAATCTTCTCTAGAGCAATCGATCCATCTTCCAGTAACAAACGTATGAAGTGATATCTGATGGCAATATGCTTGGTCCTTGAATGAAATGTTGAATTCTTAGCCAAGTGTATTGCACTCTGACTGTCACTGTACAGCTTGCAATCTGTTTGCTTCTTACCCAACCCTTCCATAAAACCTTACATCCACACCATCTCCTTGCATGCTTCTGTAGCCGCAACATATTCTACTTCTGTCGTACTGATAGATACTATCTTTCGTAACTGAGAGACCCAACTGACTGCAGCACTACCCAGAAGAAAAACATAACCTGTAGTGCTTCTTCTGTTGTCGATATCTCCTGCCAAATCTGAATCCACGTAGCCTTGTAACTTGATTTTCGATCCACCATAACACAGCCCTACGTCCTTAGTACCTACCAAGTACCTAAGGATCCACTTCACAGCTTCCCAATGTTCCTTCCCGGGGTTGTTCATGAACCTGCTAACAACTCCCACTGCTTGAGCAATGTTTGGCCTCGTGCTCACCATAGATACATGAGACTCTCAATAGCTGACGCATATGGAACTTTAGCCATGTATTCTTATTCCTCTCGTGTCTTTGCACCTCCTTAGATAGCTTAAAGTGGTTGGCTAATGGAGTGCTAACCGGCTTAGCACCTCCCATATTGAATCGATCAAGTACCTTGGCTATGTACTCTGCCTGTGACAAAACTAATTTCTTATTTTCCCTGTCACGCTTTATCCTCATGCCTAGGTTTATTTTGCAGCTCCTAAATCCTTCATGGTAAATTCTCTAAACAATTGTCTTTTGAGATCTGAGATGTCCTTCATGCGTGAACCGGCTACAAGCATATCATCAATGTACAGAAGAAGGATGATGTAAGACGTATCAAACTTCTTTAAGTAACAACAGTGGTCTGCATGACACCTCCTAAAATCGATTCCCGACATGAAACTGTCGAACTTCTTGTACCACTGCCTCGGGGCCTGCTTCAGGCCATATAGACTCTTCTTCAGTCTGCACACCTTGTTCTAATTACCTGGTGCCATGTATCCTGTCGGCTGATACATATATATCTCTTCTTCATGGTCCCCATGAAGAAAGATTGTCTCAACATCTAGCTGTTCTAGATGTAAGTCCTCTGAAGCCACCATACTCAAGACCATTCGAATCGTAGACATTTTTACTACCGGTGAAAATATTTCAGTGAAATTGATACCTGCCTTTTGTTGAAACCCTTTCACAACCAATCTGGCCTTGTACCGTTTTGAACCATCATGCTCCTCCTTCAGTCTGTAAACCCACTTGTTATGAAGAGCTTTCTTACCCTTGGGTAGAGTGACTAGCTCCCATGTACGATTAGACTCAAGAGAGTCCATCTCATCATCCATGGCATGCTCCCACTTAACCCGTATATCTGACTGTAACGCCTCTTCAAAACACTCTGGTTCACCATTATCTGTCAGTAGTAGATAATGTAAGGAGGGTGAGTATCGGACCGTGGGTCTCCTCTCCCAAGTAGACCTCCTCACAACCGGTGTATGCAGCTCTGCCTCATCCTGTGGCGCTGTAACACCCATGTCCGGTAACTCTTCCAACTCTACGAATTCCTTTTTCTCGGCCTTATTTTCCTGCACACTGTCCTTACGCATCACTTTTTCATTGAAGACTACGTCCTTGCTTCAGATGATTTTCCTGTTTTCTGCATCCTAGAACCTGTAGCCAAAATCATGCTGCCCGTAGCCTATAAATGTGTACCTCCTGGACTTCGCATCCAGCTTGTTCTTGTGCTCTGCATCAATGTGAACATATGAAGTGCAACCGAACACTCTGAGATGTGCAAGGTTCACTTCCTTCCCAGTCCACGCTTCTTCTGGTAGCCCACCATCCAATGGTGCTGAGGGACTTCTATTGATGAGATATGCGGCAGTATTCACAACATCTGCCCAAAAGGTCTTGGACAACCCTGCATGTAAGTTCATGCTCCTGGCGTGCTCAAGGATGGTCTTGTTAATACGCTCAGCCATACCATGCTGTGGTGTCCCTGAAATCGTTTTCTGATGTTTGATTCCATTTGCTGCACAATACTCCTCAAACCTCTTATCACAATACTCTCCCCCATTGTCAGATCTGAGACACTTTATTGTTTTACCTGTCTCATTTTCTATCATAACTTTCCACTTCTTAAATACATCAAATACATCTTGTTAATGTTTTAAGAAGTAGACCCACAGTTTTCTACTAGCATCATCAATAAAGGTAATAAAATAACGTGAGCCACCAAGAGATAATACCTGTGCCGGTCCCCACACATCAGTGTGTACAAGCTCTAACAGATGTGTCTTTGGAGTGCGCCCCGTCTTCTTGAAGCTTACCCTCTTCTGCTTGTCATACACGCAGTCCTCCCAGAATTCCAAGTCAATAGACTTCAGCCTTGGTAACTTTCCTTTCGACAATAGCACTTTCATCCCCTTCTCACCCATATGTCCCAACTTCTGATGCCATAACTGCTCATTCACTCCAGTTGATGCGACTGCGAGTGAACTATACGATCCTGAAGTCACGTACAAAGTACCTTCCTTTTTGCCTCGAGATATTACCAAGACACCTTTTCTGAACTTTCAGGAGTCACTGGTGAATGTCGTCACATAATCGGTATCGGTCAACTGTCCCACTGAGATCAGATTACGTTTCAAACTCGGTACATGTCTAACATCCTTCAATTTCAAGACTGTTCCGTCTTTCTGATTTACATGAACATCCCCCTTTCCAACAATATTGCATGGCTCATCATCACCCAAGTAGACTCTCCCAAAGTCACCTGACACATAATCACGCAGAACTTTCTTACACGAAGTAGCATGGAACAAAGCACCCGAGTCTATAACCCAAGACTCATTCCTCGCATCAAGAGACAAGATCAACGCCTCTATGTCACTCTCCTCAGACAGATTCACAGAATCCTTCACGCCTTGAGAGCTTCCTTGTTTCTTGAGTGCCCTGCAATCACGTTTCATGTGCCCCTTCTTGCCACAATGCTAACACCCGTCTTTGTCTTTCGGTCCATTAGACTTCTTCCTCGACTTAGAACGCCTGTGTTTATTACCTCCTTTGTTCAGCGATCTTCCTCTTCCTTCAACGTTTAGGGCATTCCCTGAATCCCCTGAAACTCATGATGCCTTCCTTCTAGATTCTTTGCTGAGAATTAGACCGACCACATCATCAAATTTCTGCTTTGTCGATCTCGAAGAATTGCTCACAGCAATCAACAAACCATCCTAACTGTCTGGCAAACTGGATAAAATCAATAATGCCCTGACCTCATCCTCAAAAGCAATGCCAACGGATTCCAACTGGCTCATGACTATATTGAACTCGTTTAGATATTCAGTCACGCTCCCACCATCTGACATCTTCATGTTGAATAGTTATTCCATAAGATGAACCTTGTTGGATGCTGAGGGCTTTTCATACATGGTGGCTAGGGCTTCCATTAATTCTTTTATCATTTTTACCTTGGATATATTGAAGGCGACGCTCTTAGACAAAGAGAGTCGGATCGTTCCTAAAGCCTTCCTATCCAGTAAAAACCATTTATCATCGGTCATCTTTTCTGGTTTCTTCTCTTTTCCTCCCAGAGGAATATAGAGGTCCTTCTGATACAGATAATCCTTCATCTGCATCTTCCAAAAGGAAAAGTTTAAACCATCAAACTTCTCAATTCCAGTTTTTCCATCTTCCGCCATCGCTCCCAATAAAACTAAACCAATAGCTCTGATACCAATTGTTGCGCAGCACGCCAACAACGCAGTGAGCCTAGATCCAATCTCAAGCCTCACCCACAAACGATAAACAGGAATAAATATAAACTAGAAACAGATCAAAGCAATCCAAAACAAACCACAAGACAAGATATATGTGGAAAAACCCTAATCTAGGGTAAAAAACCACAGATGCAAACTTCCACTATGAAGAACGAAGATTACAAGGCAATATACTAACCTCTCCCTTGGAGTACAGAGAAAATCCCTTGCCCACACCTTAGAAATATTTCTCAATATTCACCTTAACCCTAGAATAACCCTAGGGACCCCAATTTATAGTTTTGGCAACTTCCCTTTCCGCATCCCAGTTGCAAAAGGACTTGCGACACGAAATCCGCGAAACTCCTTTCGCATCCCAGTTGTGAAAGGACTTGCGACACGAAATCCGCGAAACTCCTTTCGCATCCCAGTTGCGAAAGGACTTACGACATGAAATCCGGGCAACCTTGACTGGTCATGGGCGGCCCCAGATGTGGCTCCACTTCTCAACATAACTACGAGCAATATTGGGTTACCATACCATAGGCTACAAGAATATCATGTCCCCTTAAAAAATAAATCCTCCAAGGATAACATATATATATATATATATAATAAGTTGTTTATTGTCATTCACAATCACAAGTATCATTCATCATCCAACTAACTATTAACACCATTTACAAAAATAGAAGATATCCAACCAACTCTATATAATAACTTGCAACTTAACCTACTGGGAACCATCATACACGTTAATATCTTACGACAGAGCAGGTTCTGAGGAGTTACAAGTTGGGCCTTTAGGAAAGCATATAAATGAAGCGACAAAAATATAAATTAAGAAAGATCAATTATTTATGGAAGAGATTGATGAATAATACCTGACAATTTTCTTGATTTTCTTAAGGGAACAAACTTTGCACCAATCACTAACACAATTAGAGGGCCGAATATAAAGCCCCTAGCCTCAACTCCTATAAGCATTCCAAATTCAATATCAAATCCATTAAATTAAGTGCCTTCATAGGTATAAGAGCTTGCGCTGAGAAAACATGTGGTATGGTGGTTGCACAAAATCTATATTAACTAGGGAATTAGAAATTACAAAGGCCTGCCTGAGGCCAACATGACCCAACTCATTTTAACTTGAACCTGACCAGATATTAATGGCCTGGGCTGTGTTTGGGCTGAAATAAACATGATCATTAATTATTAGAAAAGTAACTTTCTTAGAGAAGAGAGAAAAACCCCACAAATGTTCATTAGCATTCAACATGTAATCAATCTCAAATTTTTAAAGAAGAATCACCCCTCAACAAACTCATAATGAAAATTCAAAATAACACTAAACACTGAGAATTAATAAAATATCCACAAAGGATTCATGATCATCAAAATCAACAGCTGATATCTGCATGGTTAATGAATTAGAGTTCATATTGATTTATCGTTTAATCTAAATTACTTGTATGACACATATTTTAAAATTTTAAGTGCATGTTTATCATCCATCATACATTGCTAGAGTATTGAAATTCTTCGCAGATGCCAAATATCATCAACCAATATGGGCTTATGCATGTCCAAAAATAGTATGCATGTTTTAAAATAGTGAATGATCTTGACAAGATACAAATGTACGGAACCTTAAGAAATTTAATCAAGGACAGGAATGATCATGTATGACCAGCTTTACCTGGGATTCTACTTTTTTAATGCTTTTATAATTTTAATTAAAATTCATATATTTTGAAGGAAAATGCTTGTACATTAATCCACAATAGATTGTATTCAGGCAGTTTATTCCCAAAAAAGAAATACCAATTTAGATATCTTATGATCATATGAATATGCAGTTTTTATGAATTTTCACATAACGTGCGTTGAACATTTCATCTGTTTGGGACATGCCATGATCATCATCAATTTACTAGTGTGACCCACGCAATGAGTGGATAAGTCTGATTTTTATCTATGATGATCACTATGGTCCATCAAACCTTTTGAACAGATCAAATGTTATACACGTATGACACTTAGGCAGAAAAGGATTGGCTATATGTAGAAGTTTGTGTACAGTCGCTGCATGAGTAGTGGATATTTTTTAGGATAAAATGACTGTAAGTACCAGAAAAGGATTATCTATATGTAGAAGTTTGTGACAACATTCAGGTGTGGTGACCAATGACTCGGTACATAAACAGACTTTAATATGCAGTTCTACCCATGGATTTGTGGCCTCTAAAGGAACAATGAAGATTAAAAGATAGAGATATCATAGAATGCTCAGTCCGAGAGTTGGCCCACTAAGCTCAGTTTTCAATTTGTACTTGGCATTAGTCTGGGTGGCCCATATACTATGAACGACTCAGATTTGAAGACCTTGTTGTGGTTTATTTATTTGGCCTTGTTGAGTGGTTAAGGATCTTTCCAATAACTGACAACTTCAAAATCTAAAACTGCAGTTCTTTCCATAGAGATTGACACAATTCAACATTCTCAGATGAGAAAAAAAATGAAAATGGAGAAAAGAGAAACCTTAGAAACTGACTCCCTTCCGGATCATTGCCACCTTCCATAGCAAAATCCAAAGCACAAAGTCCTAAATGAAAAAACCAGTAGAATTCAAACTGATAACTCTTCCCTGAAATCCTTGAAGCATCAGATAAGAACCTAATTGGATCGGAATCAAACATAGCAGAAATAACATAAATCTAAACCGAGTATTTATAAAAATAAAATAAATAAATAAACACCTGAAAATTCTGACTACATAATCGAGTGCAGAAAACACTCCACTCGTCATGAAATCCAATAGAAATCAAGTCGAAAAATTGCAAATCGAAGTATCGAACAAATCAGAACTGTATCACACAACAAATCGTTTCTAGTTATTCGCATCAAACAACATAGAAAAATCCCTAATTAGGGTTTCAACATTGAATTAGGGTTTCAACATAGTAAATCCCTAATTAGGGTTTCAACATTGTAAATCCCTAATTAGGAAATCAGTAAGGTTGAAATTGATGAAATCTCAACTCTTACCTGTTTCAAATCTTCATCTAAGCCTTGAAATTAATAGCAACTCGCGCGTGCGCGCGCGAGAGAGAGAGAGAGAGAGAGAGAGAGAGAGAGAGAGAGAGAGAGAGAGAGAGAGAGTCGGGGTAGGAAGAAGCTGAGAGTCGTGAGAGAGAGAGAGAGAGAGAGAGAGAGAGAGAGAGAGAGAGCTGGGGGTAGGAAGAAGCTGAGAGTCATGAGGGAGAGAGAAGAGAGAGAGAGAGAGAGAGAGAGAGAGAGAGAGAGTCGGGAGCGAAATGGAAATTGCGTTTTGTTTTTATTTTTTTATAGAAACATCCATGGGCCCACTTTTAAATAGCGCCGGTGCATGATGCACCCAAAGTGTCAGTTTTACAAATTTTTGTTGTAGTGCCATGGATCATAGCTTTGTTTTGTGGAGAAAAATCGAGAGGAAAATAGAAACAATATCTCGAAGCAATAAGTTCAGCAAAATATTATATTTTTGGCCGAGCTCATGAGATGTAAATAAATTTGTCATCATCTACCAGAGGTTTCTGAATAGTAGTGTGCCCACTTCCAGGCCTTTTAATATATGTTGCTTTGGTTGGATCCGACAGCCTTTATGATCCATAAGAAATTTCTTCTAACACTTTTTAAACCTCACTGAGTGTATTAGATCAAACTAAAAGGTAAAGTACTTCTTTAGACAACATTCCTATAATCTAATTGTGAAGAAGAAGATCACGCTCTTTCAAAACGTGATTAATGAAATTGACATTATCTCACCTTTATCATTTTGTAAGAGTTTAGTAGGCGAGCCTTCAATATTAAGGTTTTCAACTCTAAGGCTTTAAATCAATGGAATAATATATGTTCTCCATGTTGTAAAATAGATGTCTTAAATCTTCTAATCATCGCGCTGCTCGACCAGTCGAAGGAATCCTTCGACTGGTCGAGGCTAGCTCGACTTGAAGTCTAGCGAGTGATGTGGTCGAACCAGTCGAGGCCTAGGTTCGATCGATCGAGGGTGCCCTTCGACCAGTCGAAGCCCCGGCTCGACTAGTCGAAGGTTACGTAGATTTTGGGCGACTGGTCAAGGCTAGCTTGACTCGAAGTCCAGCGAGTGATGTGGTCGAACCAGTCGAGGCCTAGGCTCGATCGGTCGAGGGTGCCCTTCGACCAGTCGAAGCCCTGGCTCGATTAGTCGAAGGTTACGTAGATTTTGGGCGAACTGGGTAAATTTGAGGCGGTTTCAAAGAGGAGCGTAAGTGGAGATTCGTAAACTATAAATAGGGGTCCCTAGGGCTATTCTAGGGCATGTTAAAGCTTTCTAAAGGGGTTTCAAGAGTTCCTAAAAGGATTTTAAGGTTTCTAAAGGGTGTTGCAAGGGTGAGATTCGAGTTTTTTTTAATCGGGTAAGTCCTCTCTCTTTGTAATTTATGCTTTCATAGTAGAATTTTGTTGCTTTGTGCCGTGGTTTTTTTCCCGCAAGGGTTTTCCATGTTAAATTTGTGTTCTCTTGTGTTTGCTTGGTGTCATTGGATTATTTTCCAAGTTCTAGATCTGTGTGATTCCATAGCGTAAATCTCCAACAAGAGGTATCAGAGAAATCGTTGGGGCACATATCTAAATCTGAGGGATTAACATCAATGGTAAGCACTAGGTATGATATTAAGAAGTACTCAGGGAAAAATAACTTTGAGTTATGGAAGATCAAGATAATCAATTCCTTAATCAAGAAAGGCGAAGATGGTACTCTTGAGGAGCGAAAGTCTACTATGACTGATGATAATTGGAATACTCTTGATAAGAAAGCCTTAGCATCGATCCGTTTATGTCTTATAGATGAGGTTCTCTATAATGTCATGAGGGAGAAAACTGTGGCTAAGTTATAGGTGAAGTTAGAGGATGTCTATACAAAAAAATCCATTAAAAATCACCTACACTTGAAGCGACAGTGGTATAACTTCAAGATGGAAGAGGGTGGAGATCTGGAGGCTCACATCAACAACTTTAATAAATTGGTTTGCAAATTGCTGGATATGGAGGAAGTGATAAAAGATGAAGAATAAGCATGTATGTTGCTGAACTATCATCCAACGTCGTATGAGTCATTCAAGGACTCTATGTGCACCACAAATAAAACCCTGAGTGTCGACACCGTTATCCCGGCCCTTCAAGAGAGGCCATGAGAAAGCGAAACAGTGACATAGGGATTTCTTCTGATGCACTGTTTATGAAGGGTAGAAATTCTGAACATGATACAGGATCTTTAAGTTCTAAATCCAAATCCAAGGACAAGGGCAAAGAAAAGGTAAAGTGTTGGAATTGTGGGATGGAAGGACATGTGAAGAAGGATTGTACAAATTCTAAATCTAAGAGAAGATTCTGAGGCTTCGTATAGGGAGGTGAATGCTACCACGTCAGATGGATCGAGCGGATGTGATGGTGATGTTTTGTTTGTGTTTACGATCAGACGACCATACGATGATCATAAGGACGAGTGGATGTTAGACACATGGGCATCTTTTCACATGACTCCTCATCGGAGTTGGTTCACCAGTTATAGGCAGTCCGATGGTGGCAGGTGTTTATGGGCAATGACTTTGCCTGTAATGTTGTGGTTGTTGGTTCCTCATGCATCAAGATGTTTGAAGGGATGCAGTGTACCTTGATTGATGTCAGGAACGTTCCTTATTTGAAGAAGAATTTGATTTCTCTTACTGTACTTGAGGCAATGGGCTGCAAGTTCATAGGTATTGATGGTGCTCTTAAGGTATCTAAGGGGTCACAGGTAATCATGAAAGCGCAATGACTCGGTAACATGTACAGGTTGATCGGGAGCACTTCAAAAGGTGGAGCTGCAGTTGTTGTAGCGGATTTCACTTCTGCATGTGTGTGGCATGTTGGGCATGACCACATGAGCAGGCAAGGCATGAAGGCTGAGATGCGCAGACAGAGATACAGAGTAGGTGGAGCAGCCACCTATAAGAAGAATCACACAGCATAATCGCATGATATCGGTGAGGTACATGAACAACTCCAATATCGTAGGGGATCCGTCTTCTATTTAGATGGCTCTAAGTGAGCCTAGTGTTGAGAAGTGGAAGGTGATTATGGGCAATATGATGGACTCGTTGTACCATATTGACATATGAACGTTGGTGGAGCTTTCAGTGGGCTGGAAAGCGGTTGGATGCAAGTGGAACTTCAGGAGGATACATCATAGATATAGAATGAGGTTGATGGCGAAGGGTTATGCTCAGAGAGAAGCGATCGGCTTCTCAAAGAAATTCGCGCTGACGGTATAACAGGTGTCTATTAGATCTGTGATTGGTGCTGGTTGGCTAATGCGATCTTGAGCTGGAAGGATGGATGTGGAGTTTGCACTTCTGTTTGGAAAATTGGAAGAGCATATCTACATGAAGCATCTAGAGCAGTTCGAAGTTAAAGGGGTTGAGAAAAAGAGTTTGCAGGAGGTCATGGTACGACCTGTCGCCTAAGCAGTGGTATAAAGTTTGATTCATTCATGGTGGGTCAAGTATTGCATATTGATGAAATGTAGATCGCCAATTATGACATGTCTGATATCAATATACTGAAGACTCAGTTAAGTGGAACATTCAAGATGAAGGATCGGGGGGTTGCAAAGATGGGTCTCGGCATTAAGACTGAAGGAGTAGTAGGCTTTGGTTATCTCAGGAATAATACCTTATGTAGGTATTTATCAAAGATGTGATGGACTAGGCAAAGCCGAAGAGTGTTCCTTACGCGTCTCTACTTAAGTTTTCCTCATGACATGTCCCAAAACAGATGAGGAAAAGCAGGTTATATCTCATGAGCCTTATTCGAATGCGATTAGCAATGCATGCCATGGTCTGTGTTAGACCAGTTGTTTCACAAGCTATCAATGTTATGAGCAAATACCCCGGCAATCAATATTGGGTAGTGGTGAGATGGTAAGAAGACTACGTCTTTACTTTTGGGAAGATAGGAACAAAGTTGAAAGGGTATGTGGATTCAGATTAGGCAGGTAGTGTGGATTCCAGGAAGTCGACTTTAGGTTATTTGTTTGTACTAGCGGGTGGAGCAATTAGTTGGATGTCCATGTTATCCGACAAGTGCTTGAGGAAGGAGGCGTAACACTTAAGAAGATTCACGCCAGCGTGAACCCAGAAGACATGATCACCAAGGTCGTTCCTGCAGAGAAGTTCAAGTTCTGTTCAACTTCTCTGGGCTTGGCGATGGCGAAAAAAGAAGGACGGAGTGTACATGAGAAGCTATGATTTGATGCAGAGATAAGAGAAGATGTCAAGAAGCGACACGGTTGAAGATTGAAGACATGGTGGAGATTGTTGTAAAACAGATGTATTAAATCTTCTGATCACCGTGCTGCTCGACTAGTCGAGGGACTAGCTCGACCGGTCGAAGGGGTCCTTCGACTGGTCAAGGCTAGCTCGACTCAAAGCACAGCGAGTGATGTGTTTGAATTTTTGGGTCCTTCGACCAGTCGAGGCCCAAGCTTGATTGGTCGAGGGTGCCCTTCGACCAGTCGAAGGTTACGCAAATTTTGCATGGACTGCGTAAATTTAAGGCAGTTTCAAAGAGATGCATAAGTGGAGTTTCCTAAACTACAAATAGGGGTCCCTAGGGATATTCTAGGGCATGTTAAAGCTTTCTAAAGGGGTTCCAAGGGTTCCTAAAAGGGTTTTAGGGTTTCTAAAGGGTGTATCAAGGGTGAGATTCGAGGTTTTTCGAATCGGGTAAGTCCTCTCTCTTTGTAATTTATGCTTTCATAGTGGAATTTTGTCGCTTTGTGCCATGGCTTTTTCCCACAAAGGTTTTCCACATTAAATTTGTGTTCTCTTGTGTTTGCTTGGTGTCATTGGAGTGCTATCCAAGTTCTAGATCCGTGTGACGTAGCGCAAATCCTCAACACTCCATATAAGATAATATCAAGTCAATTTGATCGATTATTAAGTGATGAAGGGTATGTGTAGATAATGAAAGCAAAAATTATGGTGACAGCGAATCTGCCATTGTTCAGTGATGAAGAGAAAGAATAAAAGGAAAAGAATAATGTATCTTTTTACCCTCGCAAAACACCAAAATGATTTGAGGAGCGTGGATTTATGTATGGCTGTCACCACTTAAAGATGAAAAAAGAAAAGATAAAAGGTTTTAAAGTTTATAATATGTGTGTGTGTGGGGGATTTTTACTAAAAAATTCCTTACAGTTTTCAAAAAAAAAAAGAATGCTTAGAGCTTTCATATTCATGGAAATGAACTTCAGGACCAACTAAAGAGGGTCAAATGACCTATGTACTCTTATTTTGAGTAATGAGATGGTAACCAAGAGAACTGTGTTAAAAAGAAGAGAATTTAGCTAAGCACACACGCATGTGAACTAAAGCTCAAGTACACGCCACGCATGCGTCTCAATAGCACATATGTAAGAGATCTAATCTATCCATCAAATTAGTCTGACCTTGAACATGTTTCCCCATAAAGGAAATCTGGTTCCATTAGCATGCAAGCCTCTATACTGGAACACATGTGAATGGGTTGGAAAAAAAACCTCATCAAGGTATTTCAAGCCATAAATTTGTTTTGCAAACTGTATCCCACCTGCTAGGTGGGTTAACGTAATTCTTAAGATAGCGCATCAATATACTGGTATCGTTCTGACGGATGGATTGGCCCTCAGGCTTATGATACCATTCTGGTACATATGCGACATGTACATGAACTCTTTCACACATGCGTGTAAGCTTAGCAATGTTAAAAATCATCTTTTAAAGAGCGGTTTTATGATACTCAGGCTGTGCATGCCAATTAAATTGTAGGCCACTCATAAATTGTTTGTGTCAGATATAATAATTCAAATAAATTTAACTAGATTGAACCCTCTGCAGCCAAATCACAATCCTAAACAATCACTTTTTTTTTACACATGCACATACACCACCACACACTCACTAGTGGAATTTCACCACATATGGATACTCGAACCCTTGACCGGGTGTTGAACAATCACCTCTTATCCTTGGATGTTTTTTTATTAAAACAAAACCATTGGATATTTTTCATTTAAACATCCAATAAATGTTCATAAATATGATACTTAGATGGTGGAAAAACCATAATTTTGGATTCACGATCCATCTTTATTGGGTACCATAATTTGGATGGTTTAATTTGACTACTTGTGCAATATGTTTGCAATTTCTAAGTGTATGCCCGTCATTCATCCCACTTTTCCCAAGTATCGAAGTGTTTCTTATTCTGAAATTGGAGTCTTATTGAGCGGTCAGGATTACATGTGGGACCCTTCATAAGGATATCCCTGTGTCACGACATGGCCCAAGCTCTATGGGGCCCACCTAATGTATGTGTTTTATCCACACCGTCCATCCATTTTTCCAACTCATTTTAGGGAATGAGCCCAAAAATGATGTAGATCCAAAGCTCAAGTGGACTACACCACAAAAAACAATGGGGATTGATTAGACACCATTGAAAAACTTCCCAAGGCCCACCTTGATGTTTTATTTATCATTCAAATTGTTCATAAGGTCACACAAACATATATGTAAGGGAAAACACAAATAAGCTTGATCCAAAACATATGTGGAGCCCAATAAGTTTTCAATGGACATAACAACCTAATGGAGATTCATTAACCCATTCACGAAGTCGGGGTTTGTTGCACGTATTAGCTCTATAATTACTATGGTTATCCGAGTAGTAGTTACCATCACATGTGGAGCCCAATAAGTTTTAAATGAAGTGAATTTTTCAAATAAATAATCAACCCATTCACATGCTTTGAGTCTTAGTCGTGTCTCGGTTCTTTGTTAAGTGTTAGGGTCTCAGTTCTTTTTGACTATTAGGTCTCTATTCTTTGTTTGTTATCAGGGTCCTAGTTCTCAATTGACCGTTATGGTCTAAGTTCTCAGTTGAGTCTCAGTTCTCTGTTGAACATTAGGGTCTTTGTTCTTCGTTGGCAATTAGGGGTCTCATTTCTTTGTTAACTGCTAGGTTCTCAGTTGACTATTCGGGTCTCAATTCTTTGTTGATCGTTAGGATCTTACTTGGGTCTTAATTCTCTGTTAAGTGTTAGGATCTCAGTTCTAAGTTTATTATTAGGGTCTCTACTCTCCATTGGCTATTAAGGTCTTAGTTCTCTATTGATTGTTAAGGTCTTAGTTCTTTGTTCATTGTTAAGGTCTTAGTTTTTTATTGACTATCAAGGTCTCAGTTCTCTATTAAGTGTTAGGGTCTCACTTCTTTGTTCACTATTAGGGTATCAATTCCTTGTTGAGTATTAGGGTCTTAGTTTTTTATTGACTGTTAAGGTCCTAGTTCTCTATTGATTGTTAGTGTCTCAGGTGGGTTGCATTTTTTCTATTGATTGTTAGGGTCTTAGTTCTCTACTAATTATTAGGGTCTTAGTTCTCTATTGACTTTTAGGGTCTTAGTTCTTTGTTGTCTATTAATGTCTTAGTTTTTTGTTCACTATTAGGGTCTCAGTTCTCTATTAATAGTTAGCGTCTTAGTATATATATATATATATATATATATATATATATATATATATATATATATATATGAAGAAAGAAGAAAAAAGTAGAATGGGAAGATGAAGGCACGTTGTTTTATTTATTTAATATTTTTTTCATTCTCTTTTTTATTTTAAAAATTAAGAATATTGTAATTTTTATTAGTTAATTTTTTTTTATTTGTCCTTTCTTTAGAAAAAACGATGAAGATGAAAATTGGTAAAAATGAAAAGAAAAAGGTAAATTATTATTTATTATTTTTATTTTTTATTTTCTCTTTTTTATTTAAAAGTTTAAGAATGTTTTTTTCTATTTATTTGTTAATTTTCTTATATATATATATATATATAAACGAGGAAGAAAAAGAAGAATGAAAGAAGAAGGTAAATTATTTTATTTTCTAAAGAGGAGGAAGAAGAAGAAGAGAAGAAGATATTGAAGAGAATTACGAGTATATTTCTTATTTATGTCTTTTCTCATAAAAAATGGAAGAAGAAAAGGGAGAAGAAAAAGTAGAAACAAGGGAATTTTTATCCATATCTTTAGCTTTTCAGAAGTCTAGAAAAAAGTTTTGAAACAATTGCCTATTTACCTAATTAAGCTAGCTAGACATTGTTGGCGTGAGTTGTCACATCAATCAATGAGTTGTCAATTAAGAGAAAATTAGAAAGATTATATTCGTGATTGTACAATATTTATGTATTTCTAAGAATAGGATTGCTAATCTCCCTATATATTTGTATAATATCTCTGTAAAACAAAAATAGAAAAAAGAAATACAATAATAGAAAATCTGACATGGTATTAGAGCTAGTTGATTTCTGGCTCTTAGTTCACGCCTAACCCTAGTTCATAGCTTCCTTCCCCCATCACCTTCACATATGGGAGACACCGAAACCCCGACGAAGTCTGGTGACTCTTCCATTGACCATAATACGCTCCTCTCTGAACAATTCACCATAAAAATGGTCGAAGCTCTGTCCAAAGCTCAGGCCTCGACCTTGCTTTCTGAATCTATGGTTGTCTCGATCGGCATCAAGTTGAATGGTTCTAACTATGCTTTATGGTCTTAAGTTGTCGACATATACATATCTAGCAGAGACAAGTTGGGCTACATCAATGGCGAGTTACCTCCGCCATCTTCGACCGATCTATCCTTCTGCAAATGGCATACTAACAACGCCATTGTCAAAGGATGGCTGATTAACTCCATGGATCCGGCGTTAATCGGCAATTTCATTTAATTTCCCACGGCCAAAATGATTTGGGATTCAGTTGCTACCACTTATTTTGATGGTGGTGATACCTCTTAAGTCCATGATTCCGGCGTCGCGTCTCACGTCTCCGCCAAGCGGGTGGCTCCCTGGAAAAATACTACACCGATTTACAAGGTCTCTAGCGTGAGATTGATTTTCGACATCCCAATCCGATGGAGTGCCCTGCCGATATTGAACGTGATAATAATCTTCTCCAAGAAGATTGGGTCTATGTATTCTTGGATGGTCTTGATGACAGGTTGGACAATATTCGTAGCGACGTGTTGCAGATGCACCCATTTACCACCATGGAGCAAGCATATGCCCATGTCCTCAGGGAGGCTCTTCGCCAGGTGGTGATGAACGCCGGCGACCACGAACCACCTCTAGGGGTAGTGCTTTCTTCAAAAGGCCTAAAGTTTAGCCAATCTGGATCGGCCTCTCAGCATACTGGGAAACCTTCCTCTAAAGCACGTACCTCATCCAATGGTCTCAAATGCTGTCATTGTGGAAATACGAAGCATACACGTGAAAACTGCTTCTATATACATGGGTACCCTGATTAGTGGCACGAGCTTCAAGCTAGAAAAAACGAGACAGTACGGCTGAAGGCGTGGGAAAGGCTACTTATCTCTCTCTCGTCCTGCCCACTGCCTCACCTAAATCGGATTTCTCTCTTGCGGATCCATGTAACCTTTGTCATGCCTTGCTTAGTCATTGACACAATGTGGACAGTAGTGATTGGCTCCTCGACTTTAGGGCCACGAATCATATAACGTTTAATCCCACAGATTTCTCCCATCACTCACATCCAAGGAGCACCAGCATTTCGAATGCTAATGGAGTGACCTCACCTGTCACAGCGGCCGAATCTGTAACCCTATCACCCTCTCTTCATTTACCCAATACTCTGCATGTTCCCTCTTTATCTCACAAACTATTATCTGCTAGCCAAGTTACTACAGATTTAAATTGTGTGATGTTGATGTTTTTTGATTTTTGTCTTATTTAGGATATTCTCACCAAGGAGATAATTAGGCGTGATACTAAGAGGAGGGATTATACTACATGGAAGATTTCAGTTTGAGTCGTGCGTATTACGTGTCTTCTACACTTAGTTCTAAGGCTCGACAGATTTGACTGTGGTATCGTCGTTTGGGACATCCATCATTTGGGTACTTACGACATGTATTTCCTGATTTATTCTCTAATGTGGAGACTTCTGAATTTCACTGTGATATTTGCATTTAAGCCAAAAGTCATTGTGCTATTTATTCATTAAGTATGAATAAAAGTGATATACCTTTTGCTTTAATTCATTTTGATGTATGAGGACCCTCTCCTTTATCTACTATATCTGGTGTACGGTGGTTTGTGATATTTGTTGATGATTGCACCGGAATGACCTGGTTATATTTGATAAAACATAAGGATGAAGTGTTTAGTATCTTTCAGTTATTTCATGTTATGGTTCAGACCCAGTTTTCTGCTCAGATTCGGATTCTCCGCTCTGACAATAGTGGTGAATATGTTAATCACCACATTCATTCCTATTTTCAACAACATGGTCTTATTCACGAGACCTCATGTCCTCAGACCCCTCAGCAAAATGGAGTCGCTGAATGGAAGAATCGGCATATTCTAAAGACTGCCCGGACTCTCCTTCTAGGTGCTCATGTCCCCACACGACATTGGCCCAATATTATTACCACTGCCATACACTTAATCAACTGCCTTCCTTAAAAAATATTAAAATTTAAGACCCCATTACAGTCTCTGTCCACCTCAGTCTCTCTACCTATAGCCCTAATGCTCCCTCCTTATATATTTGGGTGTGTGGCATATATGCACCTCCCTAAGAACTAGCGCACCAAACTTAACCCATGTGCCCTTTGATGCCTCTTCTTGGGCTATACTACGCACCAAAAAAGCTACTACTGCTATGATCCTGCTACCATGCATACCTATGTGACTATAGATGTCACCTTTCTGGAATCCGAACCGTTCTATCCTTCTTCAACATCCACTTCTTCTTTTCATGGGAAGACACTAGATGAAGAGTTGAATTGGCTGAGTTTTGACTTGCTTAAAGATCGGAATGACAAACTAATAATTGGCGATGAATCAACAAATACATCTTTAGGGCCTGACATATCCTCTGAATCTATAGGGTGTTTGGTAACTGAGCTCACATCATTAGGAGAAGAACCCGAATTCCCCCATCTCTTAGTGCCTGCAGACCCATCTCCTAAGAATATTCCTAAGGTAAGCAATTCACTACACCCTCATTTATGAATAACATAGATACGTCTGCTGGGTATACCTTACCTTTCAGGCATAACCATGGCAAGCCACCAAACAGATACTCTCCAGACATTGAGGAAAGAAGGTTGAGGTATCCAATTGCCATCTATGTTTCCACTGAAAAGCTATGTGAACCTCTCAAGATATTCTCACACGAGCTATCAGCATGTCATATTCCCACTGCAGTTCAGGAAGCTTTAGCTGATCCCAAGTGGACGCAGGCAATTGAGGAAGAAATGGGATCACTACTAAAGAATCAAACATGGACCTTGGTTCCATTGCTTAAAGGAAAAAAAAGTTAGGTGCAAATGGGTCTTCTCTGTTAAACATAAGGCAGATGGATCTATAGAACGATATAAGGCAAGGCTAGTCGCAAATGGATACATTCAGACATATGGCGTAAATTATCAAGAAACTTTTTCACCGGTAGCCAAGTTAAATACAGTCAGGGTCCTGTTATCTCTCGATGCAACTTGGACTGGCCATTGCACCAGTTTGATATAAAGAATGCATTTCTCCATGGTGACCTTGAAGAGGAAGTCTACATGGATACTCCGCCAGGCTACACAGCATCTTCAAAAGCTGAAGTTGTGTGCAAATTGCAGCGAATATTGTATGGATTAAGTCAATCACCTTGAGCATGGTTTGAGAGGTTTAGTCTGGCAATGAAGAAGTATGGCTTCCACCAAAGTAATTCAGATCATACATTATTTCAGAAGCACCAACGGGGCAAGGTAACAACTTTAATTGTATATGTCGATGATATGATCATCACAGGAATGATAAGGAGGAAATCCCTACGCTTCAAAAATAATTGGCGACCGAGTTCGAGATGAAAAATCTAGGAGGACTCAAATATTTTCTAGGAATAGAGGTTGCTAGATCAAGGAAAGGTATATTTCTTTCTCAACGAAAATATATATTAGAGTTACTATGTGAGGTTGGAATGTTGGATTGTAAGCCAGCAAACACTCCAATCATTCAGAACCACAAGCTCAGAGAATATCCAAACGAAATTCCAATGGACAAAGGAAGGTACCAGAGATTAGTTGGTAAACTTATTTACCTCTCCCATACCCATCTAGATATTGCCTACGCTGTGAGTGTAGTAATTCAATTCATGCATCAACATAGTAAAGATCATATGGAGGCGATGATCCGGATTTTACGATACTTAAAATCCTCTCTGGGAAAAGGGCTTATGTTTTTGAAAAATAACCATTTCAGAGTTAATGGTTATACAGATGCAGATTGGGCAGGGAATACCATAGACAGAAGATCCACCTCAGGATACTTCATGTTTGTTGGAGGGAATCTTGTTACATGGAGAAGTAAGAAGTAAAAAGTGGTGGCATTATCAAGTGTTGAAGTAGTGTTCCGTAGAATGACTAAAGGACTTTGTGAACTCCTGTGGCTCAAAAGACTTCTAACTGAAATTGGGTTTGCTCCTACATCCAAGATGAACCTCTTTTGTGATAACAAGGTAGCTATCGCCATTGCTCAAAACCCGATCCAGCATGATCGTACCAAATACGTGGAGGTTGACTGACACTTTATCAAAGGAAAATCTCGAAGCTAAAATAATTTGATTTCCATTCGTGAAGTCTAAAGACTAACTCGCAGATATTCTTACAAAGGCCGTATCAAGCAAGGATTTTTACAACTCACTAAACAAGTTGCTCATGGAAGATTTGGATGCTTCCACTTGAGGGGGAGTGTTGGCGTGAGTTATCAAATCAATCAATGAGTTATCAATTAAGAGAAAATCAGAAAGATTATATTCGTGATTGTACAATATCTATGTATAGCCAAGAATAGGGTTACTAATCTCCCTATATATTTGTACAATATCTCTGTAAAAAAAGCTTAAAAAAAAAAGAAATACAATAATAGAAAATCTGACAGACATTGGGTCTAGTTTGTTCATAAACTAATCATTCTATCTCCTTAGACTAAAAAATTTACAATACCTAGCTTTTTTATGTAGATCTTACCTATAACCTAGCTTGTAAGATGATGCAGGAGGCATCTAAGCCAAGCCAATCTCCATCAATGAGTTTCATACGACCAACAAGCCGTTAAAAGTGGCTAAGATTTTCAAGGAATCATGTGTGGATCAACAATTTTGAGATTGGAAGACCATAGTCACTACAAAGTGTGGGCTACCTTCGTTACTCCCACATGAAGAGTCCTCTATTTGAGTGACTCGTCGTTGGCTAGGTTCTTCAGAGAGAGAGAGAGTTTCTCATATAATTTAATTATCTAGATAATGGATAAACTTTTAATTTTATCTAAATTACTTTTCTTCCGGAGTACTTTTGGAGTACCAAATGATATCAAAACAATATAAAATTAGTCCCATTTACATGCCTATTAAGTTAGCTTACCAATAATTAAGCATGGGACCAAGCAATTCCCACACTGTACAAGTAAACTATCGTAGATTTTGGAAGGAAGTATAAAATTGTTTTAAAGAGAAACATGCCTTCTCAACCGGCCATACAAAATATCATAATCAAAAGAAGGCCAAAAAAAAAAAAAAAAAAAAAAAAAACAAACAAGGGAAACCACAATAATGAGAATTAGATGGATCCTTTAGATATGTCCATAAATTCACACCAGTCCACTATACTCAAAGGTGAAAAATGAAGAAGTATCTCTAAATAGAATGATGACTCTCTCTCTCTCTCTCTCTCTCTCTCTCTCTCTCTCTCTCTCTCTCTCTCTCTATATATATATATATATATATATATATATATATATATATATATATATAATATTACCATAAATATGGTTTATATAAAACTCCATGTGAAATTATGAAATTATCCGCGAAAGTGTTGTTTGGATGAATAATACACACCTATGATGATTAGGCTCCACATATCCTAACAATTGTGAAAAGACTAAGTGGTAATTTTGTCTCTTTTTTATTTTTTCTAAAATAAATGGTTAAAATTCAAAGTTAGAATATGGAAAAATGATGTAAATTAATTAGGATTAGGAGTCACTATGAATGCCTTCCTCTATATTACAATAATTTTTTTAGCTAATGAATTGAATTGAATATTTCCCCATATGAATGCATCTCATATACAACGTTTCAACGAGGAAATTGTTCAATTGCCATTGAGCCAATCGTAGAATTCACTTTTTTTTAGCATAATTTGTTGATTGCATCGCTCGCAAGGAATTGAAAAACCATTCATCACAATGATTCCGTTGGCATATCCAACTACTTCATAGTAGTTCATGCATGTATCCTCAACTATACAAACAACCATCATCAAGTGGTATCAGAATGGAGTGATCTCTTATGTGACTGATCTGAGTACATGCGACCCATCCCAACTACCACCTTCTCCGTCTCCATTACCTCTACCATGACTTCATCATCCACATCTCTCATTATCATCCATATCTCCCACATTGTTTGAGTCACTCTTCCAATTGAAAGATGTCTCAATGCATATGATGGAAAATTGGACCTTAGAAAAGGACCTTTTTATGAGAAACTCAAGCAGATCAACTTGACCTTCAGCATCAATGACCACCATCATCTTGCCACCGATTTTTGACTTGGATCCATTATCACCATCATTGCATCGTTTACCTCCACCATCCTCATAGCAACTTAAGTGCATCATCACGGCTATTGACATACCATTTGTTTGTCATTACATTGTATGTATCCAACACTATGGGTGATTGTAACGTCTTATGAAGAGAATGGAAAGTGTTAATGACATCTGTATATATGAACTGCAATTGCATCCTGAGAAGGGATCTTTGAGCTGATCTCGAGAGGTTGGGTGGGACCACCTGTAAATGTTGTGTTCCTTAGAAAACCTATTTTTATGTTTGACCTTGGTTATTTTCTTAATATAATGCTTATTATATCGCCTTAATTATTTTGTGTATGTGGCCAATAAAGTATAAGGATGTTTATGGGTTAAAGGAGAGGAATTCCAAGTGTGCAAGGGGAATGTGAGTTTGGACAAAATGGCTATAGGTCGGGGAAGAGTTACATTTCATGAATCTCAGTACCATAAATTCTATGAATATTGTAATCGGAGTAGGCTGCCCGTGAAAAATTCAAGTAGTCATCTTATGTAAAGGTACCACCACAAATTGGGATGCAATATATACACCATTGGGCTTAATTAACGATATATATATTGCCACCTCAAGGTATATATTCTTCAATTTTCCCAACCTACTTAATATAGGTGCTCAATTGGATCTCTCTCAAGTTATTTGTGGACCATCTTGCTTTGACGTTTGGGATCCCCATTGCTTATTTTTTTCTTCTTCTTCTTCTTCTTTTTTTTTTTTTTTTCCTTTTGTTTAATTTGCTTGCAGTGTGCTCCTAGTAATTAGCAATTCGATTATTATTAGTAATTGCTTTACTTGTTTTCAAAATTTGGCTTTCTTTTGGTTTAGCTATCTAGAGAATATGTGGTTAAGATTCCATGTTAGATCTTTAACCAAGGGCTAGGATTTAGATTAAGGTTTGATGTCTTTGGTATAAGTATTATTGT
Organism: Magnolia officinalis; assembly: GCA_021015155.1. Lineage (NCBI taxonomy): Eukaryota > Viridiplantae > Streptophyta > Magnoliopsida > Magnoliales > Magnoliaceae > Magnolia > Magnolia officinalis. The sequence goes on from JAJHSJ010000010.1 coordinate 49,845,583, forward strand.
AAATAATTGTAAGGGGACTTTTTGTAATTTGAAATTGGTTCTACATGAATGATACTTTGAGCTTCCTTTATCTATTTCCTCTCTAACTTTGGCCGTTGCATGGGTGGCGTTGCAAGCCTCCAACTTGTGGTGCTCCTTGTCTCACGGTGTCATCTTGAAGCGTCCATATTTTCTTATCTCCATCTTAAAGTGAGGAAGACTGATTGCATCATCTAGGACTGATCGATCGATTATCATGCCAGTTTCATCATATATTCTTTTCCGCTATCCATATGTGTTGCTGTATTAAAAGGACTCACGTTTCGTAATTTGTTTTGATTCTTTGGACTTTCATTATCTGGGATTAGTAGAGATATTTTAGGAGAAAAAGAGAGTTTTCTTAAGATCCAAGATTCAGAAAATTCCTTAAAAAAAAAAATAATAATAATAATAAAAATGATGCATGTGCACACATATGTGGGCCACAACAAACGAGAGTAGTGTGTTACATTAAGAGTAAGACAAAATCGCATAATTGAACCAACGTGGTCGTCTCTTTCCACAAGCATCATTACCTGAAAAAATTCACACCCAGCAATCCACGCATGCAAGCAAGGCATGCTTACTCATACTTCTATTACATGTCGTTATCTGGGAGATGGAGAGGTTCTGCTTGTTCAAGGGTGTGCGGGACCCTTGAAGGATTACATTCACATACCTGACCTAATCACATTCCGTTCTGACCTTTTTTTCATGAAGGTGTGCATGTGTGTGCTTATGTACCGTTTATTTAAGTGAGAGAGACGATCCACGCCTTTCAGGAAACAAAACTTTATATTGCTCTTTTTTGCATCGGGACATCTGGGCAGTCCAATCGATCGTTCAGAAATGTTATGGTTCCGCCACCAACAATAGGGCTAAGCTGCGGGGCAGCACTTTATATTGCTCTTTTTCGCTTTTGCCAACTGTTATGGTTCCGCCACCAACAATAGGGCTAAGCTGCGGGGCTGCATGATGGGGTGGAGCTTTGTGTCAACCGTGGATTATTCAGAGTCCTCATGAAATCTGACTCTAAATGGGTTGTGGATTGCATTAATGGTGTGTCCTCCAGTGCCTAGAAATGGAAGTATTGGCTTTCTAAGATCCATAGGCTTACTGTTAGGGGCTCCTTCCGTTTCTCTCTCATCCCTTGAGAAGCTAATGGGTCGGCTGATGGTTTAGCCAAGCTGGGCAGTACGGCCCAAGATAGCAGGTCTTTCCAGTAGGTTTCCAGTCTCCCCTTGTTTCGACAAGAAAACAAATGCGTTTGATTTGGAGGATTTATTCAATGATAACAAAGAATTCAATGAGAGAACAATGATCACAAAATATCTTATTTCTGAGTTCATTTATATCCTCTGATTCCCTTGATTCTAAAAAAACAGATTACAATCAATGCAACACAATGAGTGAAATAAAAGATAGTTGATTGCAATTTTGGCAGCATTTCGATGTTTTTTCATCCAATCTCCAGGAGAGAAGAGTTGTGTGGATCTAAGAGGAACCCACAAAATTGCAGAGCATGGAGCTGTAGAGGTCTGCGTAACACTATTCACCCGTTGCGTGGACACTATTCATCCATTGCGAGGACACTATTCACCCGTTGCGCGGACACTGTTCATCCACTATGCGGACACTATTCATCCACTGTGAGGACATTGTTCATCCTTTGCGCTAGCACTATTCATCCGTTGTGCAGGCACTGTTCATCCGTTGCGCGGGCACTGTTCATCCATTACACGGATACTGTTCATCCGTTGCGCGAACATTGTTCATCCGTTGTGCGGGCACTGCTCATCCGTTGCGCGGACACTGTTCATACGTTGCGCGGGCACTATTCACCCGTGCAACTCTCTCTCCCGAACACTCTCCTGACTTCCATCCCCCCAAATGAGGAGTGCGAGGGGGTATTTATAGGCTCCCAAGCTCTTAAATAGTAGTGATCACCACCACTTTTTCCTTCACACAACTTTCAACCTCCTTTCTTAGACAGTGGTGTTCACCAAATTCTTTCTTAAATAGTGGTAATCACCAACCTCTTCCTTAATACAAGGCAATATCCATCCACTCCTTTTTACCAAGATAACCCTCTCCACTCCTTTTACCAATATACCCCCACTCACTTAATTTTACTAAAATACCCTCATTCAGTCATTTTTACCAAAATACCCCCAATCACTTAATTTTACGAAAATACCCCCAATCACTCATTTTTACCAAAATACCCACATTCACTCATTTTTACCAAAATACTCCCAGTCACTCAATTTTACCAAAATAAGGAGTACACAACCCTAGGAAGGATCTGCACCATGGAATTCTCTGACCAACGTAATGGACATGCAATGGAATATTTTTGTGCCTCAACAGATGCCCCCTCGATCCTTCTTTGATTGATTCCTGAAATCAAATGGAGGATCGATCTTTTTCTGACCAAAGAATTGAATGAACTGCAACTGAAGGATGACTGGATGATCATGCTTGCCTAGTAGATCGAATGATCACGGTCGAACGGAAGACTTGAAATGATCACATTCGAATGGAAGTTTTGAATGATCGTGTTCAATCAGAAGACTGAATGATCGCGCTCAAATGGAAGACTTGAAATGATCGCGTTCGATCGGAAGACTAGATGATTGCGCTCGATCGGAAGACTGCATGATTGCGCTTGAATAGAAAACTTGAATGCCCCCATCCAACAGTATCGACCATATGTTTTACTAGAGAGGATAAAATTCTCTTTTCATCGAAACTTGTCACTATAACAGTTGTGGCGACTCCATCTTTGAGTAACTCGACTAGAGAACTATCTTTCAACACCGCTGCTGCTACAACGGTCTCTTTGATCAACTTTGGCAACTCTTTCCTTCAACTCTATATCTAGGGGGTTGTTCTTTAATGTTGCTCCTGCAGCAACAACTTTTTCAATTGTTTCATTTATTTATGATCTGCATAACCCAAGCATTCAAATTATAGTTTTTCCTGCCAAATTAATCGGAATTAGTATCTCAAGACATTATAATTTTTCAATTTAGTTTCATGAAGTATTGATAATTTTGAAATATATTGAAAGCTTCTCCTCTTTTTTAGGCTGATTGTGATATTCGCAATATGATAATGATTTAATCACTTCATCTTTGTGCTTGTCATCGTGCTTCGCATTGCATTTGTTATATTCTTTGTTCGTGCTTTCGAAAATGTCATTTCATCTCCAAAGGTTCAACCGCTGAGTTTTTTTGCTGAGTCTTTTCTAGCTTGTGCTCCTTGCCATAGACTTTTCCTTAGATCTTTGCTGATTCTGAAAAATAGATAAGATTTTTTTTCAATTTTCATTTAATAACTTTCTGAAGGCCATAGAAGTTACTGATGATGATTCCGTTTGTTCTTTGTCTCCATTAGATCTGGTACTCGGAGACTTGTGATATCATTACTAGAACAATGAGAAGTTACCGCATTGGGCCATATAATTGGACCATACTTCATAATTCTTGGCATATGAATTCCTCCGCTGCACATAAGAGATTATTAAAAGACCAAGGTATGGATTACTTTGTAAACATAGATCATGCCCCCTTTCCAGGTCAATGTCGCATAAAGATTTCTTCAGAAGATAATATTTTCAAAGTGAAGCCTGCTTATACCCTTGAAGGATGGATAGTCTTTACTGCTCCTTTAACGAATCGAAAGAATATATCTGAATCTTTAAATTGTTCGGGAGAGAATGATGATTCTTCGCTAGTTTATTTTCTGTCGCCTTTGAGAATCTTGTGCAATAATATTTCTCTATCATCAAGAAGGTAAGAGGCAAAAAGACCTCACAGCTCTTGTCAATATATTAATTGATCTTGAAGATTTGAACTTTTAAGTAAATAATTGTCAATATTTTGAAGGCATTTGTTGTTGTTGTAATTTGAACCTAATTCAAGAGAAACGCATATTTTCATGTTGTTTACTCAATGTTTAAAATTTTCATCAGGCAATTGCATATTTGAGCATATCTAAAGTGAAATATATATCTGCAGCATTTTGATGCTACACTAGACTGGATTAGACTGGACTTGGCTGTCTGACACTATTGGACTAGACTAAACTGGACACAACTTGACTGGACTAACTTGGGCTCAAAGAGCAATTGTAGTTTACTGCCGATTTTGGGCTGGGCTGATAGAGCAATTATAGTTTACCGCTGATTTCGAGCTAGGCTCAGAGAGCAATTATAGTTTACCGCCGATGTTGGGCTGGACTCAGAGAGCAATTATAGTTTACCACCGATTTCGGGCTGGGCTCAAGAGAGCAATTATAGTTTACCGCCGATTTCGGGCTCTTTAAGTCATTGAAGCTTTATATATAGACCTGTTCAGGCGCTCACTGTTGTTATATATAGACGATGATGATAGGTCTTATGCGTAGCTGGACGTATAAGGCTTAGCTAGGCTGCCTTAAATGATAAGCTACCATCGTTATCGTCAACTTTATGTGGTTGGCCATATAGCTTTATTCCGTAAAAAAATAGTGGATCGATAATTGGTAATAATTGGTATTTCGCAGTTGCTGATAATATTCTAAGAATATTCATATCATGTTTAAGATAGTGAATCAGCTTGGCGATGATAGCAATAAGACAATTTTATATGGGCGATTGATGATGACAGCGATAGTTGCTAATTCTGGTGATACCCATCGATACTTGGCGAATTTGCATTTGATGATAATCATCGGCGTTTGACAGTGATTATCAATGTTGTCCTCAATCTTAATTTGCCTGATATGCTTGAGAAGCTTTGCTTGCGCCCTTTTTATTCATTCATATAAAAGGAATACATGACTTTGTCTTTTGTAGTCATTTCATCTTTCTACTTTTCATGACCCCTTTTGATTAAGAAGCATTATTCTAATAATCTTCATAATCAAAATCACCTCATGATGTTGCGATCTTTAAAAAGTATGCTGATGTCACATCACCTCATACCAATCATCCGAGATTAGTATTGCCCCCAGTCTTGAACTAATTAGGCGTGTCTACCTTCATTTCTTCTTTTATATCATATACTTTCCTTTATGGCAATTTTGCCATTATTAATCATTTTCTATGCAGGTGGGCACAACTGCAAGGGGCGTCTACGTTATCCTGTGCAATCAACCCCTTCATCTTTACTTTGCTGTCATATTCTTCCATCACAATTTATCCCATATCAATCATCTTTTGTAGCTTTTTGCTGAGGGCATTACAACTTTCTGTATGATGTGCAAATGTACGGTGATAATGACAATAATCCATTCCTCTTGTATTTTCAAATTCTTTGAGGTATCTCAACTGAGGTAATTCAATACTCTTCATAGCCAACAATTGTTTCAGCATAGGAAGTATGTCTTTTCTTGCAAACGAATATTTCATATGGTCTTTATTTCGCCTGGACCTTTTATATGTCATTATAACTGTACGACCATTTCTATCTTCTTCATCGTTGTCTCTTTCAACGTCCTGATAATCTTCTTTATTTTCTTTTCTCTGAGTGATGTTGGCTGATATGGCTAAAAAGCAAACATTCTTCCAATCATTTTTTCAAGAGTATAGGCCTTCGTAGCAAGATCACGAGAGGTTTTCCAATCTTTACTAATCAGGTTGTGTGCTAGTTCTGGTCTCATGCCTTATAAACATAGTTTTACTTGTTCTAATTCCTACAGATGATGTCGACATGATGCCCCCAAGTTCTTCCATCGACTGATGAATTCTTCAACTGGTTCATTTTCGTCTTGGTGAATAGAGGCCAGTTCGGCCAAATTAACTTCTCATTCAGAAGAGAAAAAGTTTGACATAAAAGCATCATGCATCTGTTCCTAAGTATGAATAGATCCTGGGTTTAAACCTGAATACCATCTGAAAGCTCTTCTTGTTAGAGAAGATCCAAATAATCATAGACAATATTGAGGAACTCTAAAGAAATTTCTCATCTTTGTTACGAAATGCATCATATGTTCTTCTGGTGATCCGTTCCCATTAAATTTTGAAAGTCTGGATGTTTGAAACCAGCGGGAAATGACATTTCTTCTATTTCACGAGGATAAAGTTTCTGGTATTGAAATTTTTTATTCTGACCTCGCTTATTCTCTAGATGAATGGTTTTGATGACCATCTGTCGGATTTCTTCCTGAGTTATATTCTAAGTAATATTAGGCATCAGCTCCTGAAATCTAACCACTTAAGGTTGTGGCCTTTGCACTTGTTGTTGGATGTTGTTCACAACAGTCACTGTTGGAAAATTAGGGACTTCTTCAACTACGTGCTTATCTGGTGAAGGTTGGTTAGGCTGATTGATGTCTGCCGATAAAAAATTTGTTTTCTTATTCTTCAATCGTCTTGTTATTGAAGAAGGAAGCGATTGCTGTAATGCTGACACTGTTGAAGAAGATGAACTATTGTTTGGTTTGAAACTAGTGTATTGTCGCTTCGAAGGACTAGCTGACTCAAATCGTGGCATTCTCAATGCATGAGTTTGCTTGAAATCTTTTGCAGGGGGTGCGGTGAGTGGACATTCACTAATCGCAATGGCCTTCCCTTTATTCTTCTAAACTCGTAATGATTCTGTGGAAGATATCTTTACGGTGGTAGTTAATGGTACCGGAAGTCCTTTTGGAGTAATGGGCCTTTCTGTCTTTCTCGAATGAGATGATTGTATAATCGACATAGGACTGTGTCTCACGACACTTCGTATAATCAACCCTGTAGTTGGCAAGATGATACTTCTTGTGGAAGTAGATCGAACTTTTCGTCTTTTGGATATTACTATCATCTATCCTTCATCGTTTTGTTGTGCTACTGTTGAAATAGAGATCATTCTGTCCATTACATGAAATTCCCTATTCTTGATCACAACGGATTTTGCTTTCTCGGGTGTTTTCTACTTACAGTCCCCCCTTTTGGCTTTGCAGTATACCCTGTTATTCAGAACAAAGTGTCATTATTTTAATTTAAATAAAATTGTACTTTGTTTTTAGAGATGAAGGGGAGGATGTTCCCACTGAGAGTTGCCATTTTGGCATCTATACAGACGCCAAAAAAATGATAAATGTTCTCTGAATATTTTCTAAGTTATCATTGAAAAGAGTCCCCAACAGAGTCACCATTTTGTTTCGACAAGAAAATAAATACGTTTGATTTGGGGGATTTATTCAATGATAACAAAGAATTCAATGAGAGAACAATGATCACAAGATATCTTATTTCTGAGTTCATTTACATCCTCTGATTCCCTTGATTATAAAAAAGCAGAGTACAATCAATGCAATGCAATGAGTGAAATAGAAGACAGTCTGATTGCAATTTTGGCAGCAATCTCCAGGGGAGGCGAGTTGTGCGGATCCAAGAGGAACCCACAAAATTATAGAGCATGAAACTGTAGAGGTCAGCGTAACACTATTCACTGGTTGCGCAGACGCTATTCATCCTTTACGCGGACACTATTCACCATTGCGCGGACACTATTTACCTTTGCGCGGACACTGTTTATTCGTTGCGCGGGCACTGTTCATCCGTTGCGCGGGCACTGTTCACCCGTGTAACTCTCTCTCCCGAACACTCTCCTGACTTCCATCCCCCCAAATGAGGAGTGTGAGGGGGTATTTATAGGCTCTCAAGCTCTTAAACAGTGGTGTTCACCAACCTCTTTCTTAAATAGTTGTGATCACCAACTGCTTCCTTAATACAAGGCAATGTCCATCCACTCTTATTTACAAGATAACCCTCTTCACTCCTTTTTAACAAAATACCCCCACTCACTCAATTTTACCAAAATACCCCCATTCACTCATTTTTACCAAAATACCCCCAATCACTCAATTTTACAAAAATACCCCCAGTCACTCAATTTTACCAAAATACCTCCATTCACTCATTTTTACCAAAATACCCCCAATCACTCAATTTTACCAAAATACCCCCAGTCACTCAATTTTACCAAAATAAGTAGTACACAACCCTAGGAAGGATCTGCACCATGGAATTCTCTGACCAACATAATGGACATGCAATGGAATATTTTTGTGCCTCAACACCACCATCTGGTCCGAGATCATTTTCTTTTGGATAAAACGGGGTTGGGAGCTATTAGAAAGATTATTTGATCTCCTTTGTATAGGATATGATAGGCGGGCCAGTTCCTTTGTCCCTGGTCTTCGTGTAACACCCTGAAAATCGAGGGTCGAGCATAACTCAACACCCGAGTTCCAGAACATCACTTATGCAACATAGGTAATGATGATTAAATGTTGTCTGTATTAGTGTATTGAACATGAGTGAGATTAAGCCAAAACAACATATCATACTCCAGAGACAGTTAAATTGCAAGCGGAAGACTGTGATAGATATATAAAATATACAAAAACTGTGGTGAGTCTCCAGAGTGTGATAACATTACCAGGTTAATAAATTTCAAGTAAATTTCTAAAATATACCAAATGTGTAAGTGTAATGTCTTCTATCCCATGTATCATAGTCCCGTCAATACAATATCAAGTCTTCATAAACCTGTCAGAGAGCTACAAGTAAGAGAACTCCTCCTCCACATCATAGTAATCCGGCTCTGCTTCATAAGCATCGACATCACCTGAAACTCAACAAATCTGGTTGGTGTGTACAACACTGTCCCGAAACGTTGGAGTGAGTGATCAACTCAGTGGACCAATAAAAGCATAGGTTAACATGTTATCAACTTAGTCAAGCAGTAATGATAAAGCAGTACAATCAAACAATTCTAACTACTCTTATTTAATGCAAATATGAAATGACATGATATATGCCCTTGCCAAACCACCCTCATGCGACACCATCTTACGTTCGCGAATGCGTTCATCCCTCAGGGCTCCACATCTACTAGGCACATGCAGTGTGATGATGAGCATGATTACCGAGTAATTATTAGTCCATTTCAAACAGTAGGATTGGAAAACTAAGGTACCTCCCTTGTATCATTCCCAAACATGATCCATTCTAAGGTCGTCAATCCAAGATAATACGATAGGATATTTCAGAGTATGATTGAGGTCACTACAAAAGGCTGTCAGGGCTGTTACGCACATAGGTTACACCGCTCCCCCATCACCTTATCAATGTAGGCCGACAGCACGAATATAGTGTCCCATACCACCATAATCAGTTCACAAGTCTGGTTGTCACTGGTCACTATGGGGAGGCACGTGGCCCCAGCGTAGGCCGACAGCTCGACCACGGTGTCCCATACCACCATGCCCGGCTCATGAGTCTTAGCGAATCGAGGTACCATGGTTAAAAGGGATTTCACTGGTAAGTTTGGTACCCTAGGTTCAAGCAGAGGCGTCCAAACATGGTGAACATACATAAGACAGATCGGGTTACTTGACGAGCTCAGCTAGCTCGAGCGCACCATAAGTTGAACAATATGAAGCGCATAAGCACTTCGTGTGGCCAACCACTATCGCCAACCGAAGTATGACTCGGGTTCGTCGAACACATCTCACGTGGCAAATGAATCTCAGCCACAAATTCGATCCCGTTACCCATTGCCTGGACTATACAATAGCCCCAATCACATTCAATTTCAGATATTTAAAATAGTAATGGATCAAAATTCAAATCATACAATCAAAGACTGATATTATCTGTTTAGGGCTGCCAGGGCTGTTGCACGCACTCGTTGCTCCACTCCCCCATCACCCATGACGGATCATACAACGTAAACATGAATTTAAACATATGCATTACATAGATAAAATCATACAATCAATTGAGCATGTTATGAAGTACAACATAAGCATGAGTTTGTACATATTCAATTCCTAATTACACAGATATCTAAAGAAATCATACACATAGTAAAAGAAGTTGAGAATCATATCTCAACACCCTTAAACATTACAATTTACTAACTACTACTCATTCAGACATTTCAACAAACACTTTAAAATACATACATCAACATACATGACATATGTTGATCACATAGGCATTAGGCCAAATCCTTTCACTAGGGAGTTGCCCCAATCATAACACGCGTACACCCGTGACGGATAGTCATGGAAAGTAGGAATCCAAGTTCCATATTCATTTGAACATTTTCACAAACACTTGGGCTACACATTTCAACATATATAGCGTGTGTGGCCGTGGCGTGATTCAGGGCAAATCCTTTCGTTAGAGGGGTATCGCCAATACAACAATCATATATCCATGACAATTAGTCATGGCGAGCACGAATGAGAATTCTATACTCATTTAGTCATTTTCACAAACACTTAGAATACACTATTACAACATACATGGTGTATGTTAGCAAAACATGTATTAGGGCTATCCTTTCGCCAAGCAAGTATTTTATCCATGTATAATATATTCATACAGGAAATAATCATGGCAAATACATCTCCAAAATTTATACGTATACGGTACTTTCTAGAATACACAATTTTAATATACATAGTGTATATAAGCAAAACATGTATTAGGGCGAGTCCTTTCGCCAAAAAAGTAATTTATCCACATATAATATATTCATACAACAATTAATCATGTCAAACACATTTCCAAAATTTGTACGTATACGGTACTTTCTACAAATACCTAGAGTATGTAGAATTTCATATTTTTTATCTTTAAACGAAACGGAAAACAGACAGCACTTTGTACATGTGCAATTGCATGCAGGTCATGAATCTATCATTATCTGACATTGAAAGCATTGAAAACCATAACCTATACACCTAAAGTCCACACCTTTTGTCGTAGAATCGTAACGAAGTCGATAGGTTTGCTGAGCTTTCGTATTTGGCAGATTGGTAACCTATAGGATGTTTTAGGTTAGTTATTTCATAACCTACAACTATCAACACTCCAAAACAGATTAGGGTTGGGGTTTCTTACCTGGAAACGGAGCCGGAATCGTCGGGAAAACGATTAGAACGAAGTGGTGGAGCATGGATAGCAGTAAGGAAGAGTGGCAGGGAGATTCTCCCACATCTCCCACACTTTCTCTCTCTTTTCTCTATAGGGTTTCTCTCAAATTCGTATGGCTGTGAGAGAGAGGGTTTTAAGGTCCTTATATAGCCTAAAAACTCACCGAAATATACTCCAGGTCAAAGTATACTTTGGTTATAACTAAAGCGGACCTGTTCCAGCTCAACGGAGGGCTTCTAGCGGGCCTCCTTGAACCAAAGGTCGGACTTAAGCTCACTAACACTGGATCTACGTTTAGTTAAGTTTTCATTTCAGTCGGGATTCCAGATCGCAAAAGGCGGACCAGTATCAGTTCAACGGTCAACGGATCTCGATCGGAGATTCCGAGTACGTGGATATGTGTATGAAATTTTTCCTGATCCGAGGGTGTATTTGGGTCAGACTCTGACGGTCTGGTTGCCTAATACTGATCCGCAAGCGAGAGGTGCCAGATTACTATTTGAGATATTTATTTTTAAAGAAAATCAAGTGTTTTAACACTCCTCACTCCGGACTCAAGCGAATTACACTGGGACACTATTTGGATTTGATTTCTGAGATGGTTGTCAAGCCCAGCAAGGCAGTCCTAATTCCTTAACTTTGTGTTAATCGAACTTCCGACGTGCTGTCCAGATCTGATACGGAGTTTCCATGTGCTCCCGAGAGCAGTCGGGTAATGAGATTGATCCTAGATTTTAGGGTAACATAGCGTCAATGATTCTACAAGTTTTGGGTCTTGCAGATCATATTTAAAGTGATTGGTGCTAATTTCACAGGTACTCTAGTTTCACACTGGCTAATCCTCGCCTAATTTCTAAAGGATTTAGTCCTAAGTAATTTCTATCTGAGGTGGTACCTGGGCCTTTGTAGTTTGTATATAAAGTGATCCAAGTTATACTACTTAGCTAGTTTAAGATAGTGTCTAGGGTGAAAGTACTTAGAAAATTTTAAAGAACAAGGTGTTGAAGGGTGGGATTTGTGAAGGAAATGGGTTCACAAGCGATTTTAGCCTTTGGGACTGAGTTTTGACAAGTTAATAAGGTGTTAGGATCAACCCATTGCCTAAGGACGTCTAATCCTAGGTTGGCAAAAATCCGGGATGTTACACTTCGCCCGAAGATCAATATTTGTAAATTTGTCATATCAATGAAATGGTTCTCCTATATAAAAAAAAAATGATGATCGATACCAAAAATCCACTTTGCTCCATGTGGATCGTATCGTCAGAATTGTCATGCCACGGTGATTACCAATCGACAGGTAATTCATAGGAGGACTATGTTAAGTCGCAACAAGCTTTTATACGATTTATTGGGTGCGAAAACATCCTTAGATCAAATTAAATAATGCAATTGAAAAGAAAATCCAAGCAAATATATAACACATGAGATTTTACGTAGAAAACCTTTACGGAAAAAAACCACGGCATAAAGCGACGATCTATCCATTATAATTAGAAAAAAGTTGCAAGAGATGAAATAATTTATAGTAGAAACTCTAGCTTCCCCATACAAAGCCTTGAGAAATTGTGCTCGGCTTCTCTCTACATGTTCTACATAACCCTAATCGAGATTATGAGCACTTTTTATACACTCCATACACAATTAGAAGCCTAATGCCCACACTTCCTCAAACATACGCATGCATTCCGTCAGTCAAACCGATTTGGCACCTTTTGTCAGACTAAGTCGAAGTGACTCACACACATTCGGTCAAACTGAAAACGTGCATCTAGAGATTCACCCTCTAATTCAGTCATATAGGACAAGATTTTGCTCGAACCAAAACAAAGTTTCTCTGCAATAGGATTAAAGGCTCTCAATCAATAATCTCCACTGTGGCTTTAATCCTCTATCTCCACTCCTCTAAGATGCTATCACCATCTCTAATTCTTCAAAGTAACGTCATCATCGTTTCATGCATACTCCATCTTCATTTCTTCTTTGCCAAGCCTAAAGAAGTTGAACGAAACTTGAACTTCTCTACAGGAACAACTTTCGTAAGCATGTCCATCAAATTCTTGCTGGCGTAAATTTTCTCAAGAGTGACATCTCATTCCTCTAATATTTTTCGGATAAAGTGAAGATGAATATCAATGTGTTTAGTTTGGGAGTGGTACACCAAGTTCTTCGCCAAATTGATTGTGCTCTCACAGTCATAATGCACAAGTATGACTTCTTCCTAATGCCCCAACTCACTCATCATCCATTTCAACCAAACAACATCCTTAAATGCTTCATCACTACTATGTATTCAACATCAGATGTGGAAAGTGAAACCATAGACTAAAGCGTCGACATCCAATCGATAGCTCCACCCACTAACACAAACGAGTAATCAGAAGTTGACCTTCTATTATCCACATTCCTTGCATAATTTCCATCCACATAGTCTACGAGTTTCTATTTAGAATTTCTGAAAACAAGGATAGTTCATTGTACCTCGTATATAATAAAGTAACCATTTCACTACTTTCAAATGTTGCTTGTCTAAGTTTGGCATGTATCTGCTCACAACACCAAAAACATGTGAAATATATGATCTAGTATAAACCATAGCATATATAAGACTACCAACTGCATTTGAATAGGACACAAGTGATATATACCACTTTTCCTCATCTAACGAAGTACATAACTCTAAAGAAAGTCAAAAGTCAACAGCATGGGGTGTACTAACCGGTTCTGCCATTTTCAGTCCAAACATAACCATGACATTCTCAAGATATTTCTCCTAAGACAACCATAGCCTCCTCTTTTCCCTTTATATGTGTATATTAATGCCGATAATCTTCTTTGCATCCCTCAGATCTTTCATCTCAAATGTACTAGATAATAGAGCCTTCAATATGTTGGTTTCAAGCATGCTATGGTTGGAGATAAGCATATCTTCAACACTAAAATAATGAATTCCCTATCACTCAATGTTCTAAAATAGATGCAATGATCCAATTCACTTATGATAAATCACCGACTTAACATGAAAGAATTAAATTTCTTATGCTACTACCTAGGAGACTGCTTTAGGCTGTACAATGACCTCTTTAACCATCAAACTAAATTCTCTTTTCCCTGCACCTCAAAACCATCAGGTTTCTTTATTTAGATATGCTCTTCTAATTCCCCATGTAGAAACACAATCTTCGTATCTAATTGTTCTAGTTTTAGATTGTATTAGGCAGGCAAAACCAATACAGATATGATAGATACTTACTTTAACACATACGTGAATATCCCACTGAAGTCGACACCCTCCTTCTATGTATAACCCATCGTTACTAATCTAGCCTTGTACCTATCTAATTTCAATCAGTAAATTCACTTGCAACTGATCGCTTTTTACCCAATTGGTAGGTCCATCAACTCCAACGTTTAATTTTTTTATAAGAGTCCATCTCATCATGCGTCGCACCGTCAACCTCTCTGCATCTTTATCTTCTAGTTCTTCTTGAAAAGTAAACGGATTCCCTTCATCTATAATGAGAGAAAATATAACGTTTGAGTCATTCCCATATCCTACCAGTAACCTGTGATCCCTTGTTGGATTACTCCTGATAGGTGGGGTGCTCCACCTCTTCCCGTACCTCTATCTGCAGCTCAGGTTCTTCAAGTATTTCTCCCTTATTTGTCTCAACAATGATAACCATTTTTTTTTTCCTTTTTCTTGTTCTCATCCTTCCAAAACAAGGAACCTTCATCAAACTTATTGCGACTAAATATGATTTTTCATGAAACTAAATTATACAATTTGTAATATTTTATTCCTCACTGTAGCTTAAAAAGTACACTTCTTAGCCCTTTGGTCTAGCTTATTTCTCTCAACCGACGATACATGAGAGTAAGCATCACAACCAAAAATCCGCAGCCATGACTAATTAACTATATGACCACTCCATACTTCTTCTAGAAATTTTTAATAAATTGTTGTAGAGGGACATCAATTTACAAGATAGCAAGCCGTAGGTACAATCTCAACCCATAGCTCCTTGATAAACGTAGAATTACTCAACAAACTCTAGGCCCTTTCATGTCTTAAAAGTGGCATTAACATTAGATTTATGCTTCATAAAATAACTCAAACCTTCCTAGAGAAATCGTTAATGAATGTATCAAAGAACGATGACCTTCCTCCAGATAACATAAGCAATGCCCCCACATCCAAAGGCACATAGTCCAGTTGACCTTTACTAACATGCTTCCTGATTTTGAAGTCTAACCTTGATTATTTTCCATATATGCAATGCTCACATATATCTAAATCAAAACATTTAAAATTATGAATCAAATAATGATTAAAAAGTACCTTCATACCTCCTTCTCTCATGCGGCCTAAGCACACATCCCCTAAATGTGTCGATGTTCACTTCGTTATAGATGTCGTAGCTCCACCTGATATAATATTTCCAATAAACTTATAAAGGTTTACACTCCTCTATGCATTTATAACTATGAGTTCCCTTTACGAAACCTTCATGACACCTTCATAACCGGAAAACTTACACCCAAGTGCATTTAAAGCTCCTAAATATATCAGATTCTTTTTCAAATTCAGAACGTGCCTCACATCGGTCAAAGTACGCTCCACCCCATCAAACATCATAATGTGAACTGAAACAATTTTAACTCTCGTATAAGCATGATCATTGCTTATAAGAACCAAGCCACCATCATACTCGTTATATTTGTTAAACTAACTCCGATGAGGTCAGATGTCAGACCCTTAACCGAGTATCCATTTTGTTTCGTTAGGTCCCGTGGTCCTACCAGTTGAATTTCGATGACCCGTGACCTGTAGGTAGCATTTGCAATCATCCTTAAATCCCATCCTATAAACTCGACCCGGATAGACCCAAAACCTATACTTTTACCACCGCGTCGGCGCCGCGGTTCCAACGCCGCGTCTCGTGCGTAAATTCGATGTGTACATCAAAAGTTATAGGTCGTGCTTTATTTGGACCCTTGATAGTGTTTTCGTGGGACCCACCTAGCATGTGTGCATGCCACCCTAGGAAGCATGACATCATCCATTCCATGATGGCCTAACTAGCCTAGATAGCTTAGACCCCTAGCCCCTAACAAGCATGGGTTCTTTCTCCCAAACTCATCATAACAACACCCTATCCCATGTGTAATTATAACCCCTCTTTTCAAAAAACAAAAACAAAAACTCATAATTCCTTTCTAGCTACTTCTTTCCATGATCTTTCTTCTCTCCCTCATTCTTCTCTTTTCCCCTAGCTAGAGGAGCCTTGGACATCCCCCATATTCCAGCAACTCTAGTCCCCTTTTCTCTCAAAAATCCCTTTATCTAACCCTCAAAACATAATTTAACCATAGATCTATAACCCTTGGAGCTTAAGGAGCTTGGAGATAGGAGAAACAAAGAGATCTTGTGAGGTGGGTGCCCATTTAGAATACTTTTAAGCTTTTCTTTCTTAAATCTTCTTTTTCTCATTCAAGGGAGCTTGTGGGCCCCATCAAAAGATGGTGGAGGTCCCTCATGTCTCCATGGGTGTGGCCAATGGCCCACCTTATGCATGCATGTTCCATAGATGAGGCCATTCTCCATGGACTCCATCATGGAAATTTCTCTTTGATCCATAGCTTATGAGGTCATCTAGACCCTAGATCCTTGGTGGGGATGGCATCCCCACCTTAGATTTTATTTTTTGATTCATGCATGTGTAAGATCTAGCTTGTAATATGTTATGATGAATGTTGTGAGGTTGTGATGATGAAGAGGGCCTCAATCATGGCGGAGCCCCCTCTCCTATGGCCGGATTTCCTTCCCCCTTTTTCTATTATTGCCTTCTGATGTGTGTGGCCCACTTAGGGACCCTAGGAGGTCCAGACCATCCAATAAGGTGGGACACCCCTTATTGTCCATTTCTTAGACATTGGCGTCCCACTTGCTGTCTATTTGATGCATGCAAGGGGTTTTGAGAAGGGATTTTGGTCTGGATGATTGTGGGGCCCACTAAGGTGGACCATATCACCATTTTGTGGAGTATTTCTGTAACATCCCGGATTTTTGCCAACCTGGGATTAGACATCCTTAGGCAATGGGTCACTCCTAACACCTTATTAACTTGTCAGAACTCAATCCCAAATTCTAAAACCGCTTTTGAACCCATTTCCTTCACAAATCCCACCCTTCACCATGCTCTTTCAATCTTTCTAAGTACTTTCATCCTAGACACTAACTTAAACTAGCTAAGTAGTATAACTTGGATCACTTTATATACAAACTACAAAGGCCCAGGTACCACCTCAGGCAGAAATTACTCAGGACTAAATCCTTTAAAAATTAGGCGAGACTTAGCCAGTGTTAAACTAGAGTACCTGTGAAATTAGCACCAATCACTTTAAATACTATCTGCAAGACTAAAAACTTATAGAATCATTGACGCTAGGTTACCCTAAAATCTAGGATCAATCTCATTACCCGGCTGCTCTCGGGAGCATCTCGAAACTCCGTATCAGATCTGGACCGCACGTCGGAAGTCCAAATAACACGAGGTTAAGGAATTAGGACCGCCTTGCTGGGCTTGACAACCATCTCGGAAATTAAATCTAGATAGTGTCCCAGCGCTATTCGCTTGAGTTCGGAGCGGGGAGTGTGAAAAATGTGAAATTAATTCAAAATAAAATATCTCAAATAGTAATCTGGCACCTCCCACTTGCGGATCAGTTTTAAGCAACTAGACCGTCAGAATCAGACCAAATTACACCCTCGGATTAGGAGAAATTTCATATACATATCCATGTACTCGGAATCTCCGATCGAGATCCACTGACCGTTGAACTGAAACTGGTCCGCCATTTGCGATCTGGAATCCCGACCGAAACAAAAACTTAACTAAACGTAGATCCGGTGTCTGTGAGCTTAAGTCCGACCTTTGGCTCAAGGAGGCCCGCTAGAAGTCCTCCGTTGAACTGAAACTGACCCGCTTTGATTATAACCTAAGTATACTTTGACCTGGAGTCTATTTTGGTGAGTTTTTAGGCTATATAAGGACCTTAAACCCTCTCTCATTATAGCCATATGAATTTGAGAGAAACCCTAGAGAGAGAAGAGAGAAAAGAGAGAGAAAGTGTGGGAGATGTGGGAGGATCTCCCTGATGTTCTTCCCTGCTACTATCCATGCTCCACCACTCCATTTCTTGTCACTTTCTCGGTGATTCCAGCTCCGTTTCTAGGTAAGAAACCATAACCCTAAACTGATTTGGGGTTTTGATAGTTGTAGGTTATGAAATAGCTAACCTAATTCGTTCTATAGGTTACCAAACAGCTATATACATAAACTTAGTAATTCTATCGACTCCATTACGATTCTACGACAAAAGTTGCGGACTTTAGGTGTATAGGTTATGGTTTTCAACGATTTCAATGTCAGATAATGATAGATTCATGATCTGCATGCAATTGTACATGTACAAAGTGTTGTCTATTTTTCGTTTTGATTAAAGATGAAGAATATGGAATTTTAAATACTATAGATATCTGTAGAAAATACCGTATACGTATAAATTTTGGAAATGTGTTTGCCATGATTATTTGCTATATTAATATATTATATATGGATAAAATACTTGTTTGGCAAAAGGGTTCGCCCTAATACATGTTTTTGCTAATATACACTATGTATGTTAAAATAGTGTATTCTAAGTGTTTGTGAAAATGACTGAATGAGTGTAGAATTCTCATTCGTGCTCACCATGACTAATTGTCATGGATTTATGATTGTTGTATTGGTGATACCCCTTTGAGGAAAGGATTTGCCCTAAATCACGCCACGGCCAATATACACTGCTTATATTAAAATGTGTGGCCCAAGTGTTCGTGGAAATGACTAAATGAATATGGAACTTGGATTCCTGCTTGCCATGACTATCCGTCGTGGGTGTATGCGTGTTATGATTGGGGCAACTCCCTAGTGAAAGGATTTGGCCTAATGCCTATGTGATCAACATATGTCATGTATATTGATGTATGTATTTTAAAGTGTTTGTTGAAATGTCTAAATGAGTAGTAGTTAGTAAATTGTGATGTTTAAGGGTGTTGAGATATGATTCTCAACTTCTTTAACTATGTGTATGATTTCTTTGGATAGCTGTGTGATTATGAATTGAATATGTACAAACTCATGCTTGTGTTGTGCTTCATAACATGCTCAACTGATTGTATGATTTTATCTATGTAATGCATATGTGTAAATTCATGTTTACATTGTGTGATCCATCATGGGTGATGGGGGAGTGGAGCAACGAGTGCATGCAACAGCCCTGGCAACCCTAAACGGATAATATCAGACTTTGATTATATGATTTGAACCTTGATCCATTACTGCTCTAACTATCTGCAATTGAATGTGATTGGGGCTATGATTATAGTCCAGGCAATCGGTAACGGGATCGAATTCGTGGCTGAGATTTATTTGCCACGTGAGATGTGTTCGACGAACCAGAGTCGTACTTTGGTTGGTGATAGTGGTTGGCCACACAAAGTGCTTATGCGCTTCATATCGTTCAAACATGTTGTGCGCTCGAGCTAGCCGAGCTCGTCAAGTAACCCGACCTGTCTAATGTATGTTCACCATGTTTGGATGCTACTGCTTGAACCTAGGGTACCAAACTTACCAGTGAAATCCCTTTTAACCATGGTACCTCGATCTGCTAAGACTCATGAGCTGGGTATGGTGGTATGGGACACCGTGGTCGAGCTGTCGGCCTACGCTGGGGCCACATGCCTTCCCGTAGTGATCAGTGAGCAACCAAACTCGTGAGCCGATTATGGTGGTATGGGACACTATATTCGAGCTGTCGACACCTACGGTGAGAACCGAATACGGTGAGACTTGTATTCGTGCTGACTGGCGACGAGCCCTCCATAGTGTCTTCGAGTATACTCTAAGGTCTGCGATTGACGATGAGCCATTCACAGCAACTAGAGCATGAGTTGAGCCGAGTACGGCGAGACCTGTATTCGAGCTGACGACCAGCAATTGAGCTGAGTACGGTGAGACCTGTATTCGAGCTGACGGCCAACAATTGAGCCGCATACGGTGATATCTGTATCCGTGCTGACGGGTGACAAGCCCTTTGTGATGCCTTCGCTACGCCTCTCAAACCATAATATCGTATGAGATTAACTAGGACTGACGACCCTAGAATGGATCATGTTTGGGAATGATATAAGGGAGGTACCTTAGTTTCTCAATACTGCTGTTTGAAATGGACTAATAATTACTCGGTAATCATGCTCATCATCGCACTGCATGTGCCTGGTAGATGTGGAACACTGAGGGATGAACGCATTCGCGAACGTAAGATGGTGTCACATGAGGGTGGTTTGGTAAGGGCATACATCATGTCATTTCATACTTGCATTAAATAAGAGTAGTTAGAATTGTTTGATTGTACTGCTTTATCATTACTGCTTGACTAAATTGATAACATGTTAACCTGTGCTTTATTGTTCCACTGAGTTGATCACTCACTCCCACGTTACGGGACGGTGTTCCGAACACCCACCAGACTTTGTCTGATTGCAAATGACAACGCTACTCCTGAGGCGGAGCCAAACTTTTGTGATGACGAGGATGCTTTCTCGTATATGCGGTTTTCGGGCGGCTTCATGTGAGTCGTGCCTTGATCAACGGGGTTACAGGGATGTTGTTGACTAGATGACACTACACATTTGGTATCATTTGAATTGTACTTGTAATTCTTTAACCTGGTAACCTTATCACACTCTGGAGACTTACCATAGTTTTTATATTTTATATATCTATCACAGTCTTCCGCTTGCAATTTAACTGTCTCTGGAGTATGATATGCTGTTTTGGTTTAATCTCACTCATGTTCAATGCACTAATGCAGACAACATTTAATCATCATTATCTATGTTGCATAAGTGATGTTCTGAAACTCGAGAGTTGAGTTACAACCGACCCTCGATTTTCAGGGTGTTACAATTTCCCTTTATTCAGCAGTTATGGACTGATGTGCCCAATTATATCTTGCTATCCAAAAAATTTCTAGACTGTTTTTTGGATTTTTTTTCATTGATCTTGGCATGGAAGATTGGACTTATTGTAGGCATGTTTTACCCCTATTAAGAGATGATTCTTGGAGATGTGGACCCCACCTTGTTGTATGTTAAATCCCACCTCCAACTGTCCATGAATGGACAACCAATGGAGCACACCCAAGGGCAGGACGGTCCAAAATTCTGAACCGTCTAGCCATGCTTATTGGAGGGAAAACCCATGTATTAACTGATTTTTGGGGATGATGGGTCAATTTTGTGGACCCCACCTTGCTGTACTTTAATAGGAGCATGATCACCACCCCTTTTTTCCCTCTTTTGGGTGGGCCTAGGCCCACTCCATTGGATGTTCCATGCATGGGCAGCAATATTTTTTCCGGCAAAAATTTATTTCTGGACCTTGCTATCCATTTTTATAACTCATGTTTGTGTGTGATGGTGGCCTCTCCCTTCACCCATTTTTTGGCCCACCTTGTGGGGACCCACCTCAGGTGCATGTGGGCCACCTTATTCACTGAATTTTGGGGCATTTTGGATCTAGGCCAGCAGTCCAACTGCTGGATGTCCAGCAATAGGCTGGCCGACCGTCCTCCCCTTGTGGCCCACCTTGATGTAGTATTTTATCCAGGTCGTCCTCCCTGGTGTGGCCTACAGAGAAGTGGTTCAGTCCCTCGTGAGACGTCCACCAGTGGGGCCCACCTTGGGGTTTATTGTGGCTGGCCGTCCAGGCCTCTTGGGACGCCTAGGCCCACTTGGGACGTCCAGGATTTTTTTTTGGTGATGCTCCAGCAACAGCCCCACCTTTATTCTTGTGTCATATCCACACCTTTCATCTGTTGCAACCCATTATGATAACTAAGGGCTATTATAAAATTTATTTTCTCCCAAAATTACTATCTGCTCGACCTCAGCGGACTAAGGGAGCTGGGTGGGCTGAATGTCCACCAAGGGCCTTAAAACGTTTTGGCTATAACTGAAAAATTTATGTGGTGAGGCCCACCAGATTGGGGTGTTGTATACTCCTTGAGTAGATATTTTTTCCTGAGATTTATTTTTGGCTTAATTAGTGCCTTGTTAGGCCCACTTTTAGTTGATTGCTTGGGCCCAAATAATTGGACCAGATTTTTTTGGGATGTCCATCATGCCCAGATGGGCTGGGACGTCTAGCCTTGGTCCAGTCCTTGTGCATGGACTATTTTCACATTATGCTGGACTTGGTGGGCTGAATTGTATGTGTGATTGGGTTCTTGATTGCCCACCTATTTTACCCAGATATGGGCTGATATTGAAGGGTCCATTTGACCCAACTTGGATATGTTTTTGCCTATGTACTTGGGCTTATGGGCTGCCCACTAGGTCCAACATAATGCATGAATTCAGTGGCCATTGTTCTTGGGTCATAGTTTGCCTTTTTGGACCCATGATGTTGTGTGAGGGCTTTGGGCCATTTTCTTGGGGCTCATTATGTGATATATATATATATATATATATATATATATATATATATATATATATATATATGTATTGCTGCTCATTTTATTTTTAAGGAAGTACTTGGGCCGTGGGCCTTGCTTTAGGTAGAATCTTTGTTAGGCCACCTTCTAGGGGACAATGGTGGTTAAATGTCCCCATTATGGACCCCTTTGGGCCCATTTGTTAGACTCATTCGCATCTATTGGTGGTTGAATGTCCACCTTAGACCCTTTAGTAGGCCCATTCTCACCTATTAGGCCTATAGCATTTCTTACTTAGTCTTTGTGGGCTACCCCAAATTGTTGGGCCCCACTAGTAGTTGTGCTCTATCCATTCCATGTAAAATTGTTTAAGTACCTAGACCCTACCTTGTTATGAGGAGAGTACAACTTCACCACATGATGTACTTAGTTATTTTTCATGAGTCATCCCTAACATAGCGGTGAAGACTGCTTGAGTTGAAGTCGGAATATGCCAATATCTCCTAGAGGGGCGGTGAATAGGACTTTTTAAAGATTTATGAGTTATATTAAAAATCCTATCACTCTAATCCTATCATGTATGCAATTTTTAGGATTACTCAAATGTAACTCTACTAGCTTCCAAACCAGGTAGAGGATCCAATCACAAACTAATCAAGATATAGCATTATGCAACTTAGTCTATGTTGAATGTGACTGTGTATGTGTGAGATGTGATCAGATATATGATTATGAATGCATTGTCATGAATCACACATATAGAAAAGCGATCATAAACATAGTCATTTTATAGTGGTTCGACGATAAGTCTACTCCACTCCCGGCTGCCGCACTCAACCCTTGAGTATATCGGATTTCACTAAGGAGGTTTCCCAGGGTTCACCTCAAACCTAAGGTTTTAAATCAGGTTCACCTTCAACTTTTACACGGAGGTTTCTACTCGGTTCACCTCTAACCATGGAGTTTTACTGATTCACTCCTAACCAGATGTTTATGCTCTCCATAGAGCAAAGGTCCACACAACACATCCGAGAGTTTTACTGGTTCACTCCTGACCAGATGTTTATGCTCTCCACAGAGCAAGGGTCCACACAACGCACCCACCACGTACACTCCCACCGGAGGCCTCCTTAAGGACTTCAAAGGGTGAGAACCACTTAAGACCCAATCCTAGAAAGGAATGATCGCAACTATCCTCTTGGACTCTAGATACTTACAGATAAGTTGATAAGTCCCGTTAAGCACAACGCCGAAGATCTCCTCCTCCTTGTTGACGAAGAGTCTTCTGCTCCCTTGATCCGCAACACAAAAGATATACTAAGACTAGGCTTAGGGTTGGGTTAAGGTTAAGATGGAATCCTACTCTCTAAAGGTTTACCTATAAGGAAGGTAGAGTAGTTCTAATCTTATGCATTCAAGTCATCCCAGCTTAATGTTTTGCCATTAAGGTAGTAGCTGAAGGATCCTTGAATGTGGAAGTTCATTCCCCAATCCACTCTACTGAATATCAATGGTGAGGGTGGATTGGAGGATGAACTCCCTTGAGAGAAAGGGCTTAGGGTATAAGATGTAAGTTGAAACACACAAAAGCTCTCTCTTTTCTCTCTTACAGCAACAAAAGACAAGTCCTCTATATATAGGCAAAAAGCTCCAACGGATATAAAATGGTCATATTTTTGACAGAGTTCGATATCATCAAGCAGGTTCGATATCATCGAGCGTATACTCTCAATAGCATCGATGGTCTGCTCGATGACTCGGACTCGATGTCATACACTTTTGAAACTTCTTGCCAATTGGTCGATGAATCGAGACCATGATCAATGTTAGTGGATTTCCAACTATGATTCCATCGAGGACAGGATCGATCCATCGGCATTTGATAAATGAGAGAGACTTGACTTTGAAATATTTCAGGATTTCAAGATTGATCGGGGAACCATCGAGATCATCAGAATTTAAATGTCGATGATATCGAGATCAGAGTTGAGGCATCGATAAATCCAGCTGATTTATCTTGAGCTTGCTAAACAATTTATGGCTTTGTTCGATGCAATCGATCTAGTGTCGATATGATCGATATTTGAATATCGATTCTATCGAAGGGCCCCCGATCATAGTTAAGAACAACCTGAAATATCTGCTGTAAGAAATGCGCGCCCACTATCGATATCATCGATGGACCTCCGATCTTATCGATATTTGAATTCAGATCATATCGGACGGTCATCGATATATCGAAGGAATTTGAGATTTTCATTAAAAAAAAGAGGCGCCAAAAAACTGTCTGTCGATCTTATCGAGCCACTCCCGATGGACTCGAGATTTGAATATCGATGATATCGATAGGTGTATCAATACATCGATAATTCGCCCAGATATGTTATGAAGTTGCTGGACATATTTGTACTTATATCGATGATATCGATATGTGTATCGATACATCGATAAATCCGTCCAGATGAATATTTAGTTGCTGGACACTTTTCGTCCTCTCATCGATAATATCGTTAAGGTATCGAGGACATCGACAGAACAGGTCGATCATATCGAGGGTGTTTCGATAAGATCGACAAGGCGAGAAAAACATAGAGATTTTCCTATTTTGAAAAAGTTTTCTCACCATAAAAACCCTAAGATGTCTATCTTGTCTTAACGGTTTTAATCACCTGATGTTTTGGGACATGGGATGTGAAGCTATGATTTACCTATTGCAAGCTTCCACACATCCGGTTGAGGCAGACGCTTGAAATAATCTTCATATCAAGTTCTGTAGCCAGTCTGACTTACCATTCACGTAACTTGACAAACCAGGGCACAAGTAGGTGCACTTTCAATCTCCCCTTTTGTCAATTACGTGACAAAATACCCAAAACACCCTAGAACACTTCTAAATACACCCTAAATTGTGTGTACATGCATTTACACAATTTTACAATTTTTCTACCGCATATACACATTCTAGAAGTATCTGCTCCCCCTTACTTCAAAACTCTCCCTTTCTTGGTGCAGCTGCTCCCTCTCACACCTACAACAACATTAGATATACAATTTTTCGCTCGGGGTGTTTTAAACTGTTCTCCCCCTTTTTGTCAATCATTGGCAAAGGTATAACAAGTGATATTGACTGAAGAGTGAATTGCATGGGAGAACTAATCGGATAGATGTATACAAATGAAATCATTTTAAAACCATCATCATTTTCATAACCTATGGATGTAGAAAGTAGAACAGTGATATAGCAGTTTAGAATAGCCGTTAAGAAGCGGCACATGCAATCCATAACTTGGTAAGCCAGGGGAAAGGTAATACACATGACACAATTAAGTATTATATTTGGCAAAAAAATATAACCGCCCCAGTCAGCAGTGCATCCCAACCAACAAAACAAACTTTCCAGTTCTAACCAAAATAACCAACCCCATGTATGGGAACCCAAAAGTAACCAACATTAGCCCAACTGTGGGCATATACAAAACAACACGAAATTGTCCTTGTCTAAGAAAGGTTGTCATACACACCAATGATAAAGTGTATATGATAGCATGCATGACCGGCCTTACGGAGCAGAATGAGATGGCATCGTGTCGTCCTGTCGGCATGTCAGCAGATCCACCAGCTGTTGTACAGACTACTGCACTTTCTGGACGACGCGCTCCAAAACTGTCAACTGCTCACATACAGAATGAATATCTCTCTGGATTGCCCCGATTCTATCCATTTTGAACCTCTTGCCATACCTGGCTGATGACGTGGACGGGGCTAGATCAGGTCCAGGAGGTGCATCTTCAGCCATTTCCGCCCCTTCCATGGGATCATCACCTTCTCCTTCAACTTCTTCCGCCTGGATTTCTTCCTCCGGGTTCTCCTTGTATTCGTGAAACTCCAAGTCCATTCTCTGAATATTTCTTTTATTGAAAACTTGGAGCGGGAATACTGGATCAATAGTTGATGGGAACCCGATTTTGTAGCATATTATATTGATAATCCAGGGGTACGACAGTTGGAGGTCTCTAGATGTGTGGAAGGCATTTATCAACTGAGAGACAATCAGAGATGGAAGGCAGATCTTTGACCCACTAGCAACTGAGTAGAGGATCATGGTCATAAGCCCGGTGAGGTCAGATCTGTTAGTACTTCTAGGATAGATGTTCGTTGTGAAGATACCATGTAAGATCCGAAACCTAGGGTTCCATATACCTGGACTTTAATGCATTCCCTTGATACCAAGGGATGTCCCTACCATTGCAAGGTATTTTGTGACCTTGGATCGAATGTCCATGTCATCAAGATTCATTTCTGGGATACCTTCTGGGGCCATGTTGAGTCCGATGGCTTCAGCTATTGTAGCTGGTGTGATAAATGCATCATCACCTCCCAATGATACCATGAAGGAAGGAGGATCAGCCACCGGTGAATGAAACGCGGCTAGAAAATTTCGTGTTCTCTCAAGTTAGCAATGCCCACCAAAATTCAGAACGGGCAGCCAATCTATTGCGGCAAACAGGGGTTCCAATTTCTATGGTTTGAGGCATTCCCTGTCAACCCTTCTCTCTTGAATAAGTTTCCTGCCCATATATTTTGGTGGTCGTGAACTTGCTCCAGTCGGAGGAGGTGGTGTCGGAGATTCGGTTTGGGACCCACCTCATGAAGGCTGTGATCTTTGCCTAGTGGGGATCCCACTTTCCAGGGCCCTCGCCCTATCTCTAGAGGTGAGGACTTTTTGTCGGGTAGATCTTGAAGACTCCCCCAGACCGGATGCTACACCTTTGTCTTTACCCATGTGACAGATAGAGTATTAAATGATTTTGGAAAGACGACAAAAAAAAATGACAAATCGACAAATACCCAAAAGAGAATGGACTCTTGACGTGTTAGAAGGGTATTACCTGATTTGTAGAATGATGTTAGCAATTCGACGTGGCTCCAACTGATTCGGTCGAGAGAATCGAGCAGAGGGAGTGATAGTGAAGCCCTTTGAAAAAAAATGTCCCCCCTTTTCGTTTCACTTGCTTTTATCGGGCGGCATCTTTCGATATGATAGATCGTTGTTTCGATAATATCGAGAGATTGTTTATCGATACCATCGAGTCTGTCTTTGATATCATTCTTGGCCACCTGTCAATCCGTATTCTAAGGAATCGTCGATAATATCGACCTTCTACCGATTTAATCGAAAATGTCCTATTGATAGTCCAATCAACGATGAATGATTCTATATTTTCAGACGATCCTTCAAGTATGCTCTTAATATTTCTATGAAACAACAGTATACTTGGCAAAAGTATGTACAATCGCTGTACACAGCAAAATTATAAACATATAAAATGTTTATATACAAAAGATTGAGGTAATGGACCTCAGATTTATCATTGCAAGCTCAAAATAAAAAATAAAAAATCTCATTTTAGCACATGTTCAGATCTTGAAACATGATTTGTACTACTTCTTTCTTACCCATTTACTTTTGTTAACCAATTTGGGTGGTGATGCACAGGCATTTCTATCCACATTCCCAAGAAGACTTTTGACTTTTTGTATTTCTCTGGTTAATAAATTTCCATGTTGATGACCAGAGTTGGGTTGAGTCCTCTTCGGTGTTATGCATTCAAATTTATAATGACCTGAATCACCACACAAATGACATACTGGAGTTGTTCTGATTTTACTTCCAGAAGCAGCAGATTTTTCATTTTTGGAGCTGCATTTCTAGTCTTTAATTTATGTTTTTCATATCCAAGCCCGCTTTTATCCTTTCCAGGTCTTCCCATTCCTAACAGTTTTTCCAACTTTTCGCCACTTTGGGAAAACTTGTGGTTTATCTTGGCTATCTTCTTGGATTCTTCTAAATCAAACAGGAGTATATGATTTTCATTTTGAAGAAGCATATTTTTGCCTTTTAATTGCTCAACTTGTCTGTTTAGTTTCTCAGACTCGTTTTTAAGAAGAGTATTGACTTGTTCGAGTCTATCATTATCTGAGTGATATTGTTGTAGATCATTGATTAAATGTGTATTGATATCTAGAGTTTTATCTAATTCTTTTTGCAGCATTTCCTTTTTGTTCTCAGATATACCAAGTCTTTTAAGAATGTTGATGCTATGAATATAAAGCTGATTATAAGCATCTTGTAACTTGTTTTGTTCATCTTTTTCTCTTTCTTCATTATCGGATGGAGATTATTCCGTGTCCTGCTGTTCTTTTTCGTTCTCATATTCTGTGGGAATGATCGAAGCAGTGGAGACCATGAGAATTTTCAGTGATTTCTGATCTTCATTGCTTTCTGAGTCACTAGATTCTGAGTTTGACTCATCTGTATCATCCCACGTGGCGGCCATTGCCTTGCCCTTGGTTTTTCTGTTTGGGCATTCAGTTGATAGATGTCCATACTCCTGACAGGCATACCATTGAGGTTCTTTGGTTCTTCTACTAAATTTGCCTGCAGGGAGCTTGTTGTTCACCTTTCTTCCTCTAGAGGGACGACCGCAATTCTTTTGAAAGAATCTCCTGAATTTTTGTGCCAGCAAGGCCACTTCCTCATCATTATCCTCTCTTTCACTTTCACTGTCCTCATGAGTTGTTTTCTTTGAAGTTTTTAGGACAGTGTTTTTGGATTTTTGGGATTGAGTGAAGTGTAGTTCAAAAGTTTGTAGGGAACCTACTAGTTCTTTTACTTTCATCTCGTCTATGTTCCCACACTCCTCTATTGTTGTTACCTTGGGATTAAACCGTTCCGGTAGCGATCTTAGAATTTTCCTACAAATTTTCGGTACCGGAACTTTCTCTCCCAATCCACCCATGGAGTTACAAATGATGTTCAGTTTGGTGAAAAACTCCATGAATGTCTCATGTTCTTCCATTCTGAGACTTTCAAATAGAAAAATTGCTTCACAGTGCTTGTGCCTTCATGGGTTGTTTCCAATAAATCCCATGCTTCCTTGGATGTCCCACACATACTTATCTGATTAAATATATCCTGGGGCACGGCACAGTAGATAGCATTCATAGCCTTGGCTTCAGATGTTTGTCTTTCTTTGTCAAATGTTGTCCACTTTTCTTTTGGTTTGGGCTTTGTGATTGTTGTGCCATTGTCAAGTACGATTTGTTCAGTTGGTGGCACATATCCGCTTTTAACTATATCCCAAACGTCATGATCCAAAGATCTCAGAAAGTAGTGCATCCGAGCCTTCCACTATGCATAATTTGAGCCGTCACATACTGGAGGCCTAGTGACTGATGAGCCCTCTCCTTTGGCCATATTCCAAACTTCAGTCAAGATCACTCTCTAGGCAGTGAAGCCCTTAAAGAGAGACCTGCTTTGATACCAATTGAAATAGCGGTGAAGACCGCTTGAGTTGAAGTCGGAATATGCCAATATCTCCTAGAGGGGGGTGAATAGGACTTTTAAAGATTTATGAGTTATATTAAAAATCCTATCACTCTAATCCTATCATGTATGCAATTTTCAGGATTACTCAAATGTAACTCTACTAGCTTCCAAGCCAGGTAGAGGATCCAATCACAAACTAATCAAGATATAACAATATGCAACTTAGTCTATGTTGAATGTGACTGTGTATGTGTGTGAGATGTGATCAGATATATGAATATGAATGCATTGTCATGAATCACACATATAGAAAAGAAATCACAAACACGGTCATTTTATAGTGGTTCAACGATAAGTCTACTCCACTCCCGGCTACCGCACTCAACCCTTGAGTGTACCGGATTTCACTAAGGGGGTTTCCCAGGGTTCACCTCAAACCAAAGGTTTTAAATCAGGTTCACCTTCAACCTTTACACGGAGGTTTCTACTAGGTTCACCTCTAACCCTGGAGTTTTCCTGGCTCACTCCTAACCAAATGTTTATGCTCTCCATAGAGCAAGGGTCGACACAACGCACCCGGGAGTTTTACTAGTTCAGTCCTAACCAGATGTTTATGCTCTCCACAGAGCAAGGGTCCACACAACGTACCCACCACGTACACTCCCGCCGGAGGCCTCCTTGAGGACTTCAAAGGATGAGAACCACTTAATACCCAATCCTAGATAGGAATGATCGCAAGTGTCCTCTTGGACTCTAGATACTTACAGATAAGTGAGTCCTGTTAAGCACAACGCCGAAGATCTCCTCCTCCTTGTTGACGAAGAGTCTTCTGCTCCCTTAATCCGCAACATAAAATATATACCAAGACTAGGCTTAGGGTTGGGTCAAGGTTAAGATGGAATCCTACTCTCTAAAGTTTTACCTATAAGGAAGGTAGAGTAGTTCCAATCTTATGCATTCAACGCATCCCAGCTTAATGATTTGCCATTAAGGTAGTAGCTGAAGGATCCTTGAATGCAGAAGTTCATTCCCCAATCCATTCTACTGAATATCAATGGTGAGGGTGGATTGGAGGATGAACTCCCTCGAGAGAAAGGGCTTAGGGTATAAAATGTAAGTTGAAACACACAAAAGCTCTCTCTTTTCTCTCTTACAACAACAAAAGACAAGTCCTCTATATATAGGCAAAAAGCTCCAACGTATATAAAATGGTCATATTTATGACAGAGTTCGATATCATCGAGCAGGTTCGATATCATCGAGCGTATACACTCGATAGCATCGATGGTCTGCTCGATGACTCGGAGTCGATGTCATACACTTTTGAAACTTCTTGCCAATTGGTCGATGAATCGAGACCATGGTCGATGTTATCAGATTTCGAACTCCGATTCCATCGAGGACAGGATCGATCGATCGACATTTGAAAAATGAGAGAGATTTGACTTTGAAATATTTCAGGATTTCAAGATTGATCGGGGAACCATCGAGATCATTGGAATTTGAATGTCGATGATATCGAGATCAGAGTCGAGGCATCTATAAATTCAGCTAATTTATCTTGAGCTTGCTGTACACTTTATGGCTTTGTTCGATGCAATCGATCTAGTGTCGATATGATCGATATTTGAATATCGATTCTATCGAAGGGCCCCCGATCATAGTTAAGAACAACCTGAAATATCTGCTGTAAGAAATGTGCGCCCACTATTGATATCATCGATGGACCTCCGATCTTATCGATATTTGAATTCAGATCATATCGGACGGTCATCGATATATCGAAGGAATTTGAGATTTTCATTAAAAAAACAGGGGCACCAAAAAACTGTCTGTCGATCTTATCGAGCCACTCTCGATGGACTCGAGATTTGAATATCGATGATATCAATACATCGATAATTCGTCCAGATATGTTATGAAGTTGCTGGACATATTTGTACTTATATCGATGATATCGATATGTGTATCGATACATCGATAAATTCGCCCAGATGAATATTTAGTTGCTGGACACTTTTGGTCCTCTCATCGATAATATCGTTAACGTATCGAGGACATCGCTAGAACAGGTCGATCATATCGAGGGTGTTTCGATAAGATCGACAAGGCGAGGAAAATAAAGAGATTTTCATATTTTGCAAAAGTTTTCTCACCACAAAAACTCTGAGATGTCTATCTTATTTTAAGGGTTTTGGGACATGGGATGTGAGGCTATGATTTACCTATTACGAGCTTCCACACATCCGGTTGAGGCAGACGCTTGAAATAATCTTCCTATCAAGTTCTATAGCCAGTCTGACTTACCATTCACGTAACTTGACAAACCAGGGCACAAGTAGGTGCACTTTCAATCCCCATGTGTACTTATACCCGATCTTATTATGAGGAGAATACAACATCATCGCATGATATACTTAGTTATCTTCATGACCCATTCTCATGTGCATCATATGTGTGCTTGGTTGAGATGTGATTGGTCATGGTTTATGCCATTGTGCAGGCTGTTATGGGACTCCCTGAGTGATGGAGTTGCCCCTCTTGAGCGCATTGTATCCGCAGGACTGATGCATGGTTGTTTTTTGTGATTCATGCATCTGGTATTGCATAACACGGTTGATATTCGCCGTAACTTTATGTAACGCCCTGAAAATCGGGGGTCGAGCATAAACTCAACTCCCGAGTTCCAGAACATCACTTATGCAACAAAATGAATGATGATTGAATGTTGACTGTATTCGTGCATTGAACATGAGTGAGATTAAGCCAAAGCAGCATATCATACTCCAGAGACAATTAAATTTGCAAGCGGAAGACTGTGATAGATAGATAAAATATATAAATTATGAAGAGTCTCCAGAGTGTGATAACATTACCAGGTTAAATAATTTCAAATACAGTTCTAAAATATACCAAAGGTGAGGAAGTGTAATGTCTCCTATCCCAAGTACCGTAGCCCCGTCAATACAATACCAGGTCTTCATAGACCTGTCAGAGATTACGTGTAGGAGAACTCCTCCTCAACATCATAGTAGTAGTTCGGCTCTGCTTCATAAGCATCGCCAACACCTGAAACTCAACAAATCTGGTTGGTGTTGCAAACACCGTCCCGTAACGTGGGAGTGAGTGATCAACTCAGTGGAACAATAAAGCATAGGTTAACATGTTATCAATTCAATCAAGCAGTAATGATAAAGCAGTACAATCAAACAATTCTAACTACTCTTATTAATGCAAGTATGAATGACATGATGTATGCCCTTGCCAAACCACCCTCATACGACATCATCTTACGTTCGCGAATGCATAACTCCCTCAGTGCTCCACATCTACAAGGCTCATGCGGTGCAATGATGTGCGTGATTTTCGGTTGTTATTAGTCCGTTTCAAACAGCAGTATTGGGAAACTAAGGTACCTCCCTTGTATCATTCCCAAACATGATCCATTCTAGGGTCGTCAATCCTAGTTAGTCTCATACGATATTATGGTTTGAGAGGCATAGCGAAGGCATCACAAAGGGCTCGTCACCTGTCAGAACGGATACAGATCTCACCGTATGCGGCTCAATTGCTGACCGTCAGCTCGAGTACAGGTCTCACCGTACTCGGCTCAATCACTAGCCGTCAGCTCGAATACAGGTCTCACCGTACTCAGCTCAACTCATACTCTAGCTGCTGTGAAGGGCTCGTCGCCAATCACAGACCTCGGAGTATACTCGAAGATACTACAGAGGACTCGTCGCCCGTCAGCACGAGTACAGGTCTCATCGTACTCGGCTCTCACCGTAAGTATCGACAGCTCGAATACAGTGTCCCATACCACCGTATTCGGCTCACGAGTTTGGTTGCGCAATGGTCACTACGGGGAGGCACATGGCCCCAGCGTAGGCCGACAGCTCGACCACGGTGTCCCATACCACCATGCCCGGCTCATGCGTCTTAGCGGATCGAGGTACCATGGTTAAAAGGGGTTTCACTGGTAAGTTTGGTACCATAGGTTCAAACAGTAGCGTCCAAACAGGGTGAACATGCATAAGGCAGATCGGGTTACTTGACGAGCTCGACTAGCACGATCGCCCGTTGAGCTGCACGACATGAAGTGCATAAACAACTTCGTGTGGCCTAACCACTGCCGACAGGCAACGCACGACTCGAGTTCGTCGAACACATCCCACGTGGCAAATGAATCTCAGCCACGAATTCAATCCCGTTACCGATTGCCTGGACTATAATCATAGCCCCAAACACAATCAATTGCAGATAGATAAAGCAGTAATGGATCAAGATTCAACTCATACAATCAAGTCTAATATTATCCGTTTAGGGCTGTCTGGGCTGTTGCACGCACTCGTTGCTCCGCTCCCCCATCACGCATGACGGATCATACAACGTAAATATAAATTTAAACATATGCATTGCATAGTTAAAATCATGAAGCAGTTGAGCATGTTATGAATCACAACACAAGCATGAGTTTGTACATGTTCAATTCCTAATCACACAACTATCAAAGGAGATCATACACATAGTTA
Organism: Magnolia officinalis; assembly: GCA_021015155.1. Lineage (NCBI taxonomy): Eukaryota > Viridiplantae > Streptophyta > Magnoliopsida > Magnoliales > Magnoliaceae > Magnolia > Magnolia officinalis. Next base: position 49,879,930 of record JAJHSJ010000010.1, read on the forward strand.
AAAGAGGTTGAGAATCATATCTCAACACCCATATACATTACAATTTGCTAACTACTACTCATTCAGACATTTCAAGAAACACTTGAACTACATACATCACATACATGACATATGTTGATCACATAGGTATTAGGCCAAATCCTTCTACTAGAGAGCTACCCCAATTATAACACGCGTGCACCCACGATGGATAGTCATGGCAAGCATGGGTCCAAGTTCTATATTCATTCAGTCATTTCCACAAACACTTGGACTACACACTTTAACATATGTAGTGTATTGATCGTGGCGTGATTTAGGGCAAATCCTTTCGTCAAGGGGTTGACTAGTACTTCAATCATGTTCTTACATTCAATACACATGACAAACATAAATCATAAATCCATATTTACTTAGTCATTTCAACAAACACTTAGAATACACTATTCCAACATACATAGTGTATGTTAGCAAAAATGTATTAGGGCGAACTCTTTCGCCAAACTAGTAATTTACGCATGTATAATATATTTATACAACAAAAATCATGGCAAACACATCTCCATATACATACGTATACGGTACTATCTACAATACAGTATTTCTACATACATAGTGTATATTAGTAAACATGTATTTGGACGAATCCTTTCGCCAAATTAGTATTTTATCCATATATCATATATTCATACAACAATTAAACATGTCAAACACATTTCCAAAAAATATACGTATACCGTACTTTCTACAAATACCTAGAGTATGTAGAATTCCATATTTTGCATCTTTAATCGAAACAAGAAACGGAAAGCACTTTGTACATGTGCAATTGCATGCAGATCATGAATCTATCATTATCTGACATTGAAAGCGTTGAAAACCATAACCTATACACCTAAAGTCCGCACCTTTTGTCGTAGAATCGCAACGGAATCGATAGGTTTACTAAGCTTCCATATTCGGCAGTTTGGCAACCTATAAAATGAAATAGGTTAGCTATTTCACAACCTACAACAATCTAAACCCCAAAACAGATTAGGGTTAGGGTTTCTTACCTAGAAACGACGCCGAAAAAGCCGGGAAAAGTGTCAAGAAAGGGATGGTGCAGCCCGTGTGGTGGAAGGGAACGATAGTAGGGAGATCCTCCCACTACTCCCTCACATTCTCCCTCTTTTCCCTCTCTCAAATCCCAAATTCGTATGGCTGCCATGAGAGAGGGTTTAAGGTCCTTATATAGTCTCAAAACTCACCGAAATAGACTCCTGTTCAAGGGTTACGGCTAATATAGGTATTTCGTCACTTTTCCAGCTTAAAAGAGAGGTTCTGGTGGCCCTCCTTGAGTCAAACGTCAGACTTAAGCTCACCACACATGGATCTATGTGGGATTACGTTTTTGACTCGATCAGATTCCCAGATCGCACGTGGCGGACCACTTTCAGTTCAACGGTCAGTGGGCCACGATCCGAAATTCCAATTACATGTAAATGTTCCTGAAATTTTTCTTAATCCGAGGGTGTAATTTAGTCTGATTCTGACGGTCTGGTTGCTTAATACTGATGCGCAAGCGAATGGTGTCAGATCACTATTCCAGATATTTATTTTGTAAAGGGAATAGTATTTTTCACACTCCCTCGCTCCGGATCCAAACGAATGGCCATGGGACATCGGCTGGACCTGATTTTCGAGATGGTTGTCAAGCCCAGCGAGGTGGTCCTAGTTCCTTAACTTCGTGTTAATCGGACTTTCGACGTGCTGTCTAGACCTAATACGAAGTTTCAAGTCATTCTCGAGAGTAGCTGGGTAATGAGTTTGATCCTAAACTTTAGGGTAACCTAGTGTCAATGATTCTACAAGTTTTGGGTCTTGCAGATCGTATTTAAAGCGATTGGTGCTAATTTCACAGGCACTCTAGTTTAGCACTAGCTAATTCTCGCCTAATTTCTAAAGGATCTAGTACTGTAAGATTTCTGTCTGAGATAGTACTTAGGCCTTTGTAGTTTGTATATAAAGTGATCCAAGTTTTACTACTTAGCTAGTTTAAGTTAGTGTCTAGGGCGAAGGTGCTTTGCAAAATTGAAAGCACAAGGTAGTGAAGGGTGGGATTTGTGAAGAAAATGGTTTAAAAAGGGATTTGAGGCTTTAATTGAGCGTTTGAGAAGTTAAACCTGTGTTAGGATTGACTCATCGCCTAAGGACGTCTAATTCCAGGTTGGCAAAAATCCGGGATGTTACAATCTACCCCCCTTAAAACAAAATTTCGTCCCCGAAATTGGCTAAGGGTTATAAGGGAAGATTTCTATTATTTCATTTGCCTAAGACTTATTGATTCCAAGTTTCTACGCGTGGTAGGGTATATACCAGCTGGTTCATTTTAGTCTACCCCCCTTAAAACTTAATTCTTTATCCATTCCTCATACCCTGATGGTTTGCTACCATTTATTTCTTTACCTATTTGGAGTCTCGACGACAATTCCCAACAATTTAGAGTAAGATAGCTGTTTTCATTGTTTGACCAACACGGAGAGACGGTAATAGTGGGCTCGATCCCGATACATCGATCATCTACCGGGCCAGGGTAGGAAGCTCATCGTATCCCTTCCAAATCCTGGTGGATCCTGGTCGTCCGCTCGTCAGAAGAGAGTCCATCAGTAGTCACCCAGGATTGGGAATTGGGTCAAGCCGTGAAAACTTCGCAGTTGTAGATGTCAGTAACTCCGTAATCTGATCACTCTAGAAACGTAGGGAATGTCCACCATAGGAAGGTTAAAATTGTCTATTTCTAAGGTTGCCCTTTAGGTCTTAGTCTAAGAAAGTCATCGTTATTATCTATGTCAAAGGAAATGGTGAATCAAATCGTACTAGATCATCCTAAAACGGTTCCTTATAGTAGAACTTGTTAGGGCTTCTATAATGTTCATACTCCACAAGCACCGTTTCGATCCTGGGCCAGTGGGGTAGGGTCCATCATGTTTCCGCTGCGCCACCCAGGTCAAAGAGGTGTGTTAGGTGACCTAACTAGAGCGGGTCATCATGTTCTACCCCCCTTAAAATTTTATTTTCACCCTCAAGGCTCAAGAGCTATGTCCTGATCCATATGTCGGAACAAGGTGTAATTTAAGACTTATCCTTGATATGAAATGAAATACATTGGTCTACCTTTCATCGACGATGTGTACTATGGCATTGATACCTATGGGTATCGAGAGGAGCTAAAAATGATGGGTAATGTGGTTGATGTCAGGGGCAGGTGTGAGTTTGAGGCAAGATGCCTAATTCTACTAAGGGGTTTTGTCGTGGTCTAGACTTATCCTATTTAATGATGTCTGGCTTAACAGGCAGGCTATCTTTCTACGTTCATAAGCACAATATGTATGCCGACATGGCATGCAATTTGAGACCTAATTCCTAACTAATTATTGCCCATTTGGGTAATTCCTTGGGCCTAAAAGAAAATCTCTATTGGCTATATGTTCTTAACACTTCTCGAAGACGAAGTTATAAACTTTTAGTTGTAAGTGGTCGGGCCAACACGGAAGGAATGTTGTGTAGTGGGTCTGAGTTGGATACATGGACCTCCTGCCTAGCTAGAACAGAAGTTGCCATATCATTTCTTAATCCTAGTCGATCCCGACCTTCTGCTTGATCAGAGCATAGGGTTCATTGGTCACTACCAGGATTGAGAATTCGATTCAAACCGCGAATACCTCGCTTATATGTAGTTTCTCTACTCCGTGTTCCCGATTGTACTAAGTCCTTGAGAATGAAATTCTAAGGGATGTATTGATTGGACCTAACATTGAATCCAAGGGATATATAGGTTTTATGTAATCGTGAATAATTTCTACGTCAAACAAGCTCCCTAAGAGTTACTAAGGAAGCCTAAAGTATTAAGGGGATTCAACAACGGAACGGGGTCTCACTCCAACCTATTCAAGCCAACTAACTACGTCTATCACTCAATTATCTTAGCATTGTTAGTCGTTTACATTTCTTAGTCTAATCAGCAGCCTAGGCTAAACTTATGAGCAGCGGTAATTCACTAGTTGTAATCTAAAGTCTATGCTTATACACCAGATGATTTTATACCCTTTCTAAATAAAGAAATTGTTTTATCGCCTAGGGTCAAAGTTGTTTGATTAGAATTGAGTTGCCCTAACTTGAATGTAATCAAGCTCGAGCATTACACACATGCTCGCACTATCTAAGGAGGTCATAGGGTTCACATTATTAGTTCATGGGATTCCCTATACTGCCAAATTCTTTGAAATCTAAAATTACCAACTTAAGTCCAAAACTCTAAGGGACTGTTTGGCCAGTGTATGAAGTTGTATTATATGGATTGTATCGCTAATCCCACTTCGGGATTGGGAGTGGCATGTTTGGATGGAGGGTGGGTGGGATTAAAATTAAATTTTCATAGGCTTTGGAAAATGAGCCGTCGTGTTGAAAAGTGTGAGATGGGATTTGTGGGTTTGGAAGGTCAAATACTACAACACTCGGCCTATCAATCATGAAAACGAAAAGATCCTAACGAAGCGACAACCAAACACGGACGACTAGGCATCCGAGTCAGGCGACGGAGGAGGGGCACTCTTACTCCTTCTCATGAGAGGAAGAAAGGCGAGGATCGAAAATATGGCCGTATCTAGTTATAAGATGGCCATTGGAGTGGAATAAGGTGTGGGATTGAGATGGATTGTTATGAGCCACAAATAGAGGTCGTGATCGCAAGGCAAGTGAAAGAAAAGAGATGGGAGATGCATGTAACTATAGAGAACAGTTAGGAGCATGAAATGATAGAAAACCAAGTTTTTCTAGGAAGAAAAGAATGGGATATGGGGATCCCACGATTTTGAGAGAAAGTGGGGATTTAAAAACGTCCAAATGAAAGAAAAGGGGAGGACAATAGTTGTATGAGGGAGATTTCGAATGGGCAGTGACGGGGGTGCACGAAAATGAGAAAGGAAGTGATGGGAGGGGTGGTTTGTGCAAAATCTGAGATTTTTGTGAAGAAGGGAGAGCTTGGAGGGGTGTTTGAGAGAGGGGGCAAAACGGGCAAGAAATAGGAGTTCCCCTGAAATTCCGCACGCACCACACGTGTGTGGGAGTCAGGCCGACCATGACCAGACCCGTCCCGACCCGTACGGACCAACCTGACCGCGGTCCAAGGTGGCCGGTGGGCTGCCGCCGCGGGTGGGGTGTGTTCCCCAGCCTCCCAGGGTGCCAAATGCAGATTGATGCACCCTGGGTCCCTCTATATTTAAGTGGGGAGGCCCCGACTCCAATTTACTCAATTTCGGGTAGTTACGGGTCAAACCGGAATATCTTGCAATCCGGAATGAGTTATCTGACGTAAAATATATGAATTTTGGGTAGAACGAGCCAATGAAGCCAACCAACCCACTATGCCGGGTTTGCGCAGCCCAGAAATGCGAAAACCCCTCATTCAATGGTCGTTTCCCTGTTTCAATTTCGTCTTTACTTTTCACTTGATTACTCTTCATCCGTTGGGCTTTAGGAGCTGTGCCCAACACGAAAAGAGCTTAGAATAATTAGGAGGATGGTGTGGTGAAGCCAAATAGGACACGTAATATATATATATATATATATATATATATATATATATATATATATATATATATTTTTGGCTGAAAACCTTGCGCACTAGTAGACATCATGACCTGATGGTAAGTCGCGACTTCTAGGAATGTTAGTTGTAGTTTGATTCTGATTTCTTTCCCATTACTTAGTATCCCTATTTAAAGGGTTGTGAACTCGTTCTTAGTCATTCATTAATCACTTGCAGATTTATTAGAATTTATTTCTATTGTCTGCCTTCCTTTCTCATAGATTCGAGAAGTCTCTGTGAGGAGTCCAGAGGAGCTCTGAGAATTCAGAGTAGTTATCCTCATCGCAGTTGGGATGGGGTGGATTGTAATCTAGACTTATCCATAGATGGCCAAGGAATGTTTTAAGGTCAACCAGTGCGACCATGGTTGAATAGAGACTCGATTTCGGCGTTCGTTTTCAATGAACTTCGCCAATTGGCGAAATTGGGATACCTATGACTGTTTCTACGTTCTATCGCTCCCTCCTAAGTTAGAGTGCGTCAGAGTGCGTCGTGTGACCATTACCCAGGTCCGGTTTAATCCAAATCATGCTCTGATACCAACTTGTAATGCCCTGAAAATCGGGGGTCGAGCATAAACTCAACTCCCGAGTTCCAGAACATCACTTATGCAACAAAATAATGATGATTGAATGTTGACTGTATTCGTGCATTGAACATGAGTGAGATTAAGCCAAAGCAGCATATCATACTCCAGAGACAGTTAAATTTGCAAGCGGAAGACTGTGATAGATAGATAAAATATATAAATTATGAAGAGTCTCCAGAGTGTGATAACATTACCAGTTAAATAATTTCAAATACAGTTCTTAATATACCAAAGGTGAGGAAGTGTAATGTCTCCTATCCCAAGTACCGTAGCCCCGTCAATACAATACCAGGTCTTCATAGACCTGTCAGAGATTACGTGTAGGAGAACCTCCTCAACATCATAGTAGTAGTTCGGCTCTGCTTCATAAGCATCGCCAACACCTGAAACTCAACAAATCTGGTTGGTGTTGCAAACCGTCCCGTAACGTGGGAGTGAGTGATCAACTCAGTGGAACATAAAGCATAGGTTAACATGTTATCAATTCAATCAAGCAGTAGTAATGATAAAGCAGTACAATCAAACAATTCTAACAACTCTTATTAATGCAAGTATGAATGACATGATGTATGCCCTTGCCAAACCACCCTCATGCGACATCATCTTACGTTCGCGAATGCATAACTCCCTCAGTGCTCCACATCTACAAGGCACATGTGTGCAATGATGCGCGTGATTTCGAGTTGTTATTAGTGTTTCAAACAGCAGTATTGGGAAACTAAGGTACCTCCCTTATATCATTCCCAAACATGATCCATTCTAGGGTCGTCAATCCTAGTTAATCTCATACGATATATGGTTTGAGAGGCATAGCGAAGGCATCACAAAGGGCTCGTCACCCGTCAGCACGGATACAGATCTCACCGTATGCGGCTCAATTGCTGACCGTCAGCTCGAGTACAGGTCTCACCGTACTCGGCTCAATCACTAGCCGTCAGCTCGAATACAGGTCTCACCGTACTCAGCTCAACTCATACTCTACTGCTGTGAAGGGCTCGTCGCAATCACAGACTGGAGTATACTCGAAGATACTACAGAGGACTCGTGCCCGTCAGCACGAGAACAGGTCTCACCGTACTCGGCTCTCACCGTAAGTATCGACAGCTCGAATACAGTGTCCCATACCACCGTATTCGGCTCACGAGTTTGGTTGCGCAATGGTCACTACGGGGAGGCACATGGCCCCAGCGTAGGCCAACAGCTCGACCACGGTGTCCCATACCACCATGCCCGGCTCATGCGTCTTAGCGGATCGAGGTACCATGGTAAAAGGGGTTTCACTGGTAAGTTTGGTACCCTAGGTTCAAGCAGTAGTAGCGTCCAAACAGGGTGAACATGCATAAGGCAGATCGGGTTACTTGACGAGCTCGACTAGCACGATCGCCCGTTGAGCTGCACAACATGAAGTGCATAAACAACTTGTGTGGCCTAACCACTGCCGACAGGCAACGCACGACTCGAGTTCGTCAAACACATCCCACGTGGCAAATGAATCTCAGCCACGAATTCAATCCCGTTACCGATTGCCTGGACTATAATCATAGCCCCAAACACAATCAATTGCAGATAGATAAGCAGTAATGGATCAAGATTCAACTCATACAATCAAGTCTGATATTATCCGTTTAGGCTCTGTCAGGGCTGTTGCACGCACTCGTTGCTCCGCTCCCCCATCACCCATGACGGATCATACAACGTAAATATAAATTTAAACATATGCATTACATAGTTAAAATCATGAAGCAGTTGAGCATTGTTATGAATCACAACACAAGCATGAGTTTGTACATGTTCAATTCCTAATCACACAACTATCAAAGGAGATCATACACATAGTTAAAAGAGGTGAGAATCATATCTCAACACCCTTATACATTACAATTTGCTAACTACTACTCATTCAGACATTTCAAGAAACACTTGAAACTACATACATCACATACATGACATATGTTGATCACATAGGTATTAGGCCAAATCCTTCTACTAGGGAGCTACCCCAATTATAACACACATGCACCCACGACGGATAGTCATGGCAAGCATGGGCAAGTTCTATATTCATTCAGTCATGTCCACAAACACTTGGACTACACACTTTAACATATGTAGTGTATTGATCGTGGCGTGATTTAGGGCAAATCCTTCGTCAAGGGGGGGTTGAGTACGTTTCAATCATGTTTTACATTCAATACACATGACAAAAAAATCATAAATCCATATTGACTTAGTCATTTCAACAAACACTTAGAATACACTATTCCAAAATACATAGTGTATGTTAGCAAAAATGTATTAGGGCGAACTTCTTTCGCCAAACTAGTAATTTACGCATGTTATAATATTTATACAACAATAATCATGGTAAACACATCTCCATATACACGTACGTACTTTCTACAATACAGTATTTCTACATACATGTGTGTATATTAGTATAGAACAGTATTTGACGAATCCTTCACCCCAAATTAGTATTTTATCCATATATCATATATTCATACACAATTAAAATGTCAAAACATCCAAAAATATACGTATACCGTAATTCTACAAATACCTAGAGTATGTAGAATTCCATATTTTGCATCTTTAATCAAACAAGAACGGAAAGCACTTTGTACATGTGCAATTGCATGCAGATCATGAATCTATCATTATCTGACATTGAAAGCGTTGAAAACCATAACCTATACACTAAAGTCCACACCTTTTGTCGTAGAATCGCAACGGAATCGATATGTTTGCTAAGCTTCCATATTCGGCAGTTTGGCAACCTATAGAAAGAAACAGGTTAGCTATTTCACAACTACAACAGTTCTAAACCCATAACATATTAGGGTTAGGGTTTCTTACCTAGAAACGACGCCGAAAACGCCGGGAAAAGCGTCAAGAAAGGGATGGATGTGCAGCCCCGTGTGGTGGCAGGGAATGATAGTAGGAGATCCTCCCACTACTCCCTCACATTTCCCTCTTTTCCCTCTCTCAAATCCCAAATTCGTATGGCTGCCATGAGAGAGGGTTTAAGGTCCTTATATAGTCTCAAAACTCACCGAAATAGACTCCTGTTCAAGGGTTACAGCTAATATAGGTATTTCGTCACTTTTCCAGCTTAAAAGAGAGGTTCTGGTGGCCCTCCTTGAGTCAAACGTCAGATTAAGCTCACCACACATGGATCTATGTGGGATTACGTTTTTGACTCGATCGGATTCCCAGATCGCACGTGGCGGACCACTTTCAGTTCAACGGTCAGTGGGCCACGATCCGAAATTCAAGTACATGTAAATGTTCCTGAAATTTTCTTAATCCGAGGGTGTAATTTAGTCTGATTCTGACGGTCTGGTTGCTTAATACTGATGCGCAAGCGAATGGTGTCAGATCACTATTCCAGATTTATTTATTTGTAAAGGGAATAGTGTTTTTCACACTCCCTCGGCTCCGATCCAAACGAATGGCCGTGGTGGCGACATCGGCTGGACCTAATTTTCGAGATGGTTGTCAAGCCCAGCGAGGCGGTCCTAGTTCCTTAACTTCATGTTAATCGGACTTCTGACGTGCTGTCTAGACCTAATACGAAGTTTCAAGTCATTCCCGAGAGTAGCTGGGTAATGAGTTTGATCCTAAACTTCAGGGTAACCTAGAGTCAATGATTCTACAAGTTTTGGGTCTTGCAGATCGTATTTTAAGCGATTGGTGCTAATTTCACAGGCACTCTAGTTTAGCACTAGCTAATTCTCGCCTAATTTCTAAAGATTTAGTACTGTAAGATTTCTGTCTGAGATGGTACTTAGGCCTTGTAGTTTGTATTAAAGTGATCCAAGTTTTACTACTGAGCTAGTTTAAGTTAGTGTTAGGGCGAAGGTGCTTTGAAAAATTGAAAGCACAAGGTAGTGAAGGGTGGGATTTGTGAAGAGAAAATGGTTTAAAAAGGGATTTGAGGTTTTAATTGAGTCGTTTGGGAAGTTAAACCTGTGTTAGGATTGACCCATCGCCTAAGGACGTCTAATTCCAGGTTGGCAAAAATCCGGGATGTTACACTTTATCAGTGTTGTATCCTCCACAGTCATGTCGTGGATGGTCAGATTTGGACACCCAAAATATTAGTTTAAACACTGTGGGCATGTAGGATGTCCTTGGGTGAAAGTCCCATAACCTTCATGGTACTAGGAGATGCTCCAACATTGAGACTGAGTGGATAACATGAGCGTCGATGCCTTTACCATTAGGCCGCATCTCCCGCTGTATCGTGGTCGGTTGGAAAGGGGTGTGGCCTTATCCTCCCGAGTGAGGGGGCATTTAAGCTAAGCTGAGTTTGACCAGCTTGTAAATGGGTCTGCTACCATCTAGCCTTGTTGGTGATTGACTATCCACAGGTAGGTAGTGAGGTCTCTTATGCTCGCTGGGTTGCGTGGCTAGGGAGGCGGCGGTTTATGTGAAGTGTACTTGACCTCGGTGATTTTCCATAGAGGAATTGTACTGTTATGTGAACTTGATATGAGGATATGGCACGATTTCATTGCACATTGGATATGGCACTTGGCTATATAGGCCCGCATTGCTTAGCCTTGGGATGGCTGATGGTATTTTGAATTGAGTTGTATAGCCTTTGGTTGGCAGATGGTATTCTAGCCTTGCATTTGCATAGCCTTGTTGCAGCTGTTGGTATTCATGATCTTGCCTCACATTCAACATACTCTGATATTACATTCATCGCACCTGTCCTACACATACTTACACTGCCCTCTAAGCTTTCTATATGCTTATGCACGATTGATGCGTGCAGGTGATTCTAGGCAGTAAGTAAGAGCAGGAGTTGTCACGGATCTTTTCAAGTTTTGCTTTATAGCCCTTGTATCTTTCTCTTTCTCACCTTGTATTGTAAAAAGTTTTAAATTCTTAGTGGATTTGTAATGGTGTTCTTGTAGTTATTATATATGGTTATGATGTTATGATCTTGGGTATGCTCATTATGAATCAGATTTATGTTATAGAAATCCTCCTTGTAGGATCCCAGGATCGGAACCTAGTGAACGGGCGCCAAGAGCTGAAAATGGGGCACTACGGAGGCTGTCACCGACGGATTCGGCGATCGGAAATTTGTGAGCACGGTCTTCAAGTTTGGGGCACGACATTAGATATGGTATGATGCCTCTATTGAGTGTGAAATATTGTATATTTCCCCTTAGTTATACCTTTATTTTATGAAAATGATAATGTTTAATCAATCTATTTATACGTGTTTTGTCTTACGTGGTGATATTAAGAGCTTAAGGTGAAAAGGATGCTAAAAGCATGGATTTGATGTTCAAGAGATTACTTAAGTAAGGAGTGGATCTTTGGAGATCAAGATTGAAGATTTTAATAGTCTAAGATCCAAGAAAACCAAGTAACGAAGGAAGAAATTAAAGATTATAAAGTGCAACAATCTAGAACTACTGAACTTGACAGTTCGATGCCATCGAACACAACTTTGATGCCATCGAAGCAAGTGTTCAATGCCATCGACGGAAGCCCGATCCCATCGAAAAAATTAGAAAAATCTAGTTTGTTACTAGACATATGGGTGCAATTTTCGATGTCATTGAGGACCTCTTCGATCCCATTGAGGACCAATTCGATGTCATCAAAGCTAGTTCGATGACATCAGACAAATTAGAGAAAAATCGATTTACTCACTGAATAGTTTTTGACATTCTTCGATCCCATCAAAGACATGCTCGATGACATCGAAGCCAGCTCGATGCTATCGAAGGTCGGGCGACGACATTGAAGAACTACGTAGGCGCAAGAAAGTCATGGGAGGACATTTTCCAAATTCAAATCGAACTTGTTTATGAAACTTCGATCCCATTAAAGTCCCATTAATGCTCTCATTGAAGCTACGATAGATGTGTAAATTTGAGGCGGTTTTAAAGTGGATTTGAACAAAGCCTATATAAAGGAATCTTCTAAGTTCTTATAAGCATGAATTAGGGTAAGAAGAGTAGAGCAAGGATTTATGGTGCTTTAAGGAGTTCTCATTATACTCCAATCTTCTTCTTCTTGTTATTTTTTCATTTTTTTTTAAAGAGTTTTAGTTCAATCATGTCTACGGTTAACTAATCTCTTAACTCGAGCTAAGAGGTGAAGCTTGTAGTTTATTTTTATTATTTTTCTTACTTTGATTCAAGTTTATGATCTTCATGTTGAACAGTTCATAGTTTATGGTTTTAATTTAAAGGTATTTTTTAATTTACTTTGATCTATCGTCGACTCCGGCATGGTGGATGCTTGGGAACTTCCTAAATGCTCTCTTATCTATTTTGTGATTATTTGATCTGTAGAATTCTCCTATCTATCATTGACTAAGGGCATGGTAGATGCTTTGAAATCTCCACAATCAATTCATTAGATGATTATGTGGAAACCAATGCTATGAATGTTCAGATTTTTGTTTAAATGCTTATGATAATTTAATTACTGAATCTTCTGACTGGATAGATTAGGACTTCGATTCCAGTTGAGTAATCCATATTGAATCAAATAAGATGACATTAAAATGTCTGCAAGTGGATCCTTGATGCTTGTTCACAACCCAAGTGCAGGGTTATGATGTAGTAATAGCTCGGTGAAAATGAGGTCAAATCCACAGGGAATGGGGAACACGGTCTAGAACTAATCTAAATCTAACTTGGTTGGTCTGGGTTTTCAATCCAACGATTTAGAAAAAGGTTTTAAAATTAAAAAAGATAAAAGACTACAGATCCAGGAATCCACCTATAACAATCTCAATATTAATCTACTTGATTCAACGATAACACAATTGGAATCGAAGTCCTATCCTATCCAATCAGATGATTGTGCGGTTAAAATAGAATTTGAACTTTCATTGGATTAGTTCACACATGAAGATCAATTGCATTGATTGGAAGGGATTTCATCATCCTACCATGACCAGAAGACGATGGTGAACAACGGGATTTACCAATCTCCACAGCTCCAAATAGATTAAGAACATATCAAAAACCTCCGCAGAATCTACTATAATTGAAGTCACAATAAATCATAAAAAACTAGAATTATTCCTCAAATCAAACTAGAAAATAATGAAGTTCAACATAAACTTGAATCAAAGTAAGATAAACATCAAAATAAACTATAAGTTTCAAACTTAGCCTTTAGCTAAGAGATTAGCCTGAGAAGACTAACATCCTAGAAGAAGAACAAAAGAAAAACTAGAAAGATCTACTAGAACCATGAAGAAATCAAGGTGGAAGAACGTTGTCGGCGCTCCGTCTAGGCCTTCTCTCCCTTTCTAAACCCTAGAAGATGCTTTGAAATAGCCTGGGGACTCCTTTAAATAGTTTTGCAATTCAAATTTTCGCACCAAGTTAGAAAAATCCGCAAACTGCCTCAAATTTACACACTCCGCGTAAACTTTGTGTAACACCTTTGATGCGTCGAACAACCTTCGATTGCACCTTCGATGCTATCAAAACTTGTCCAGAATTGTCCGGTAAGTTTAGCTTGAAAAGTCATAAAATTCTCAATTGCATCGAACTAGCTTCAATTGCACCTTCGATGACACTTCGATGGAATCGAAGTCTGATTTGGAATTATTTCTGAACTATGTTTTTTTAGCCCCGTGATTTCAGAATATCTTTTTTTCAGGACAATTTTCAGGATTCCTTTTCTTCACTTCAAATCTTCAATTCTCTTCATTCATCACTTAGTTTTCTTGGATCTTTGGTATGTGAATTCTTCATTAATGACTTCCAAATCTCCAATTCTTCATTATATTCTTGTGATGTCTAAATCGATCCTTTTAAGTGCATATTTATCATAAGCTTCTGAATCACCTCGCATGACAAAAACTTATATAATTAAATCAAATTATCAATTAAATGCCAGGAAAACTGATGTAATTGAAGGCTTAAATATGAAATATTTGAGTCTCAACAGTGCTCTAGTTTTCTTTTATCAATGATTATTATTCACCTTGATCTCTTCTATTCCATATTTTAGTTAGTAGATTCTAGTTCTAGTTATAGTTTATTTCAGAATTCGTATAAAGCAAGTCCCTATGGGTACAACCTCGGTCTCACCAAGATTATTACTACATCACAAACCTGCACTTGGGATGACAAGTAAATAGCCTCCATATTTAAAATCCAATCATGATAGAAGTGACTGATCTTAAACATTGACATCACGTCACAACCACCTAATCCTTCGCTAGATTTTGTTGAATTGGCTTCCTTCAATGAATCATCTGATATCTCCTCCTTCTGATATTTGGGATATGGACGGTCTTTCTTCATATTTCCCATCCTCTGAAAATTCCAACACCTTAACTTGTCTTTTCATTTTGACTTGGATCTATAACACGACTTCCCCTTCCCTTGCTCAGATTTTCTTTATTAAGAAAAAAATGCATTTGTAGAAGTACCTTTCCTCTACTCTTCCTTCTCAATTGATTTGATTGAAAGGATGATATAATAGTCTCGACATCCAAGGTATCCCTACCATAGCATAGAGTATCAACCAAATAGTCATATGACTACAGGGGAGATGTCATCAAAATTAGGGATTTGTCTTCTTCATCAATCTTCACCTCCACACTTGTCAACTTGCAAACCATCTCATTGAAAACATTAATAAGCTCAAAGAGATTTGATCATTCCTCTATCTTTAAAGTGTTGAATTGTTTCTTTAGATATAAACGATTGGTGAACGACTTCGTCATGTAGATGCTCTTTGGCTTTACCCATAAGCCTGCGATAGTCATTTCATTGATGACATTATAAAAGACTTCATCTGCCGAGAACAACTGAATTGTGTTTATTGACCTCTAATCAAGTTCTTCCCAATCCTCTTCCTTCACAGATTTGGAACGAAGCACTTTCCCAAGTAGTGCATGTTGCAGCCCTTGCTGAACTAAGAGGGCTTTCATCTTCAATCTCTATAGTTTAAAATTATATATTTTTACTTATTAACTTTTCTATCTCAAATTTCACATTCGATCCCTTCGATGCCATATTTCCATATTCAATCTAATACCCCAACCTAAAGCTTTAATACTGCTTGTTGACTCGCAACAACATTTAATATCACTTATTAGGCGCAAAAGCAACCTTAGATCAAATTAAACAATGCAATAGAGAAAGAAAAATTAAAGCAAACACACATGACTTTACATGAAAAACTCTTGGGGGAAAAAACCACGACACCAGAATGCCAATTTTATAGAAAAGTGTTTCAAATGTCTATAAAATGGTTAGTTAATGGTTTGTTGGAAAGATCGAAAGGCCCTTCGATGGGACCAAAGTTCCTTCGATATGATCGAACTATCCTCTGATCCCATCGAGTAAATCTAGAAATTTTTTGTTTAGTTGCTGAATTGTTTCTTCGATCACATCGAGCGGTCCTTCGATTCCATCGACAAGCTGTCGATGGGATCAATAACCACTCAAAATTTGTTATTTTCAATAGTGTATTTTATATCAGCTTTGTATATCTTTTAGCCTATCTTATCATATTCCAATTTGGGTCCTAAGGCTATGGGATGATCAAATAAGGTTTACCTATTAAGGTTAGGATCATTTAGAGGCTAGGTTGTTTTGGATCTAAGGTTAGGGTCACCAAGGCACCTTAATTTAGATGTTCTTCACCTATTTCATACTTCAAGTCTTCATGCCTCTCTAGTCTTCAGCTTATAAGTCCTCAACCGACTCACAAACACACAGACACACGTGATTGACAAAGAGGTGAACAAATCTGTGCACTAACAATACATTTATATATTAAAAACTTGTTAATTTTAGTTTCTTACAATTAATCAAACATAGGATTTCTTGAGTAACAAACAATCAGATATAACCAAATATTATATTTTAAGTTGCACAATTTTTCCAAATACAAGTAATAACAAGATATTCTAACCATTTATTTGAATCTCATGTGAAATGGCCCTTTGCTTTATCACTATGATGTAGTGAAAGAAGAGTGTTCTAGAAACAATGGACATTCTAGATTGGTGATATGAATGGAATCAAGTGCAAATGGAACTATGTAAATGGGAAGGCTTACATGCACCTAATCCACTATAGCATTTCTGTGTGAGCTAAGGTGATAGTGGTAACAAATAGATGATTTCTTTGGTGAAGTAAGGTGTGGTAGCAGGAACAAATAGATCGTTTCTCATGGGTGACAAAGCACAAGCATGGGAATTTTCCATACAAAAAGAGATGATATGGTAGTTATGTGGGGCGTACCTCAGATGCATTATTAACATGACTGGACCAAAAGAAGACCAAATGAAAGTGAAAGTAGTCTGTTAAAATTGGGCCCGGTCCTACATAGGGATAACATAAATGGGCTCCAGGTATTTCCAGTTCGAAGAGATTCATTCCGGATATGGAGAAATTATCATTTGAAGTATTGACCATAAAACAATTATAACTTTTATTCGGGCATCGTTAGGAAACACACAGCCTATCGATCTTTATGTAATGATGCTTCTAGGTTTAGGCTAACCTGTGTTGTAGGTTGAGGATGACCGTTTCACAAGAAAATGCATGCCTTTAGTTCAACACTATAATTTTAGAAAATTTTACTATTTTTAGATAAATAAATTCATCACATCTTTTCATTCCTATAGTTTTAGGATTTTTGCCTTTTTTAGAAATTTCTTGTAATAATGTCAAGAATGCTTTGGAAAATTTATTGGACATTTCTATTGTTTTGGTAGATCGGGCATTAGAAAGATTTTTACTATTTTGGATAATTTTGAATTAGGATTTCGATATTTTTTTTCTATATAAGTGATGTAATCAAGAAGTCTTAAGATCATCTCTCAAAACAATTTAAAATTTTCCCTTTTTTTTTCCTTATGAAATTAAGATTTTTCCCATTTTACGAAGATGATGATCTTCTTCTCATTATTTCATGCCCCTCCTTGCGTTAGGTAGAGCGAAAGAACTTAAATAGAGTAAAGCCCTCTCCCCATAGGGCAGATGATTGCCTGGTGTATCAATTAGGTCCACCCATATAATTTCACTAGGATGGATAGCTTTTGTTTATTTACCAGAACCCATGAAACAATATGATCCATTATTTTTTTTTCTACAGTTTATCCAACTGTATATTTATCAAGAGTTATTTTTAATTTTTAATTTTAGAAAATCAATCATAAACCCCTTAGTTCTTCCCAACGAGGCAGGCGACCCAAAAAAATATAAAAGGGGGCCCACATCCTAGGCCAGGAAGAGAAAAGAAAAGCTAAAGAAATTCACACCCTTAGTGGGGTAGGAACCCCTTGATGAGAAGGAGATATCCACTCCTCGGGCTAGGGAGAAGCAGGGAAAGAAAAGGGCAAAAAGTGGGATCCACTATTAGTGCACGCACCTTGCACACATGTTTGTCAATCACGTGACAAGTTGTGTCAAGCAGTCAGATGGGTCCTTAACAAAAGAAGACTAATGATGCAACTAGAGCAGAAGCACAAGCTACAAGTTCAAAGAAAATAAAAGCTTCTACGATCTTGATCATGCCTATAGATGATCTTAACCCAAATAAGAAAACCCACTTAGATCATCTATTCAAGCCGTTCTAAGTTCATATTTTCTATCCTTATACGATCTTGATCGTGCCATAGATGATCCAAATCCAAATAAGAAAACCCACTTAGGAAGTTCCAAAGTTGTTGAATGATTTAAAGGACAAGAATTTAAAATAGAAAAATCTGTCCACATTCCGCAGGAAAAGATGCCACCGAATGGCACCTTCGGTAGCACCAAAGATACCCTCGGTACCACCGAAAGTGCCCAAAACAATCCAGCAGCTTTCAAAGTTAATTCGGTACCACCAACTGGAATTTCGATACCACCGACTCCTACCGATGTACAATGTTCGGTGCTACCAAAAGTAATAAAATTCATCCAGTAACTTCAGGATCTAAATTCGGTACCACCGAGTGATATTTCGGTGCTACCGACTGTAGTTTGGTACCATCAAAGGTCCACTCCGTAGAACCGAAAACTAGCCATTATAGATCCGTTGGGACTTTTTCTTTATAAATACAAAACCCAAAACTTTATGAAAAGCATGGATTAAAGCATTTCAGAGTCCCCAATGCAACTCAAGCTTACCGTAGCCTTCCTAGACTCTATCCACATGAGATTCATGTTCTTTCCATTGTGATTCATCATTTCAATGAGCATTCAAAGCTCGAATTAATGAAGAGCATGATCTGAAGCCTTCATTAGAGTATTGAGACCAAACCTATGGGTATATCCTTAGTCTCAATCATACTCTAGTGCATCCATCAGTTGAATCTCTTAGGAAATCTGTTCACAATCCTTGATAGGAGATTCAACACACTCCCATTACCTTGGTTACATTAATAGGAACATTATACGCAAGGTACTTGATCATGAAGCTGAAACAGCAAGAAAACTACAGCAACATGATCGGTGGAGCATTGGGGTGCTAATTCAAGCACATAAGAGTGAAGATCAAGCAACCCAAGATAAGCCACGAGAGAGGACTCATTCCCACAAGTGTCATTGTTAAGAGTCCATAAGTTAGTCTTTATTCTCTTGTAGGATTGAGGCTAAGAGTTTGCTATCCACAAACTCGATTAGGTGCCTAGTGTGGGAACATGGCCGGTGTGCCTAGTGTGGGACCCTGGCCTGTGTGCCTAAAGATAGGTGCCTAGTGTGGGACCTTGATGTGCCTAAACGTAGGTGCCTTGTGTGGAACCTTGGCCGGTGGGCCTAAACATAGGTGCCTTGTGTAGGACCTTGGCCAGTGGGCCTAAACATAGGTTCTTAGTGTAGGACCTTTGCTCATGTGTAGAGCATAAATTTTTTAGTCCTTGTGTAGGGCTGTAAAGGTTAATGGTGAACTTGATTTAAAAACATTCATAGTGAAATCTGGTACACTCTAGGAAAGAGTGCGTCTGGTGGGAGTGGAGAAGGCAAGTAGCTGAACCACTATACATGCTTGTGTTTAGAATTCTCATTTGCGCATTTGTTTAAATTATGTGTATGATTTGAATGCTTAATTATGCATGCATGATTAAATGAATGCCTAAGATTGATAGGTAACATATTCCACACACACATGTTCACTATGCAATAGGCTAGTCACTTAATTTACATATCTTAAGTAGCCCATGTGATTGGAACCTCTATTGGCTTGGAAGCCTTTAGAGTTATATTGCCTTATTTGCTTTAAACTAAAGGATTGTTTAAGTTAGGCAATTGGAAGTTTTAAATAGGGATAATAATTGAAAAGTCATATTCACCCCCCTTTGGGAGTCTTGAACTATTCCATACTTCTACTATGGCAGTCTAAAATTACAATTTCAATTGGTATCAGATCGGGTTCCTCTTAAAGGGTCTAACAACCTAGAGGGAGATCCTTACGAGAAGTAGGAACAATGATGAAAGGAGAAGGACCAGCCGTGTCTCAACCTCCTCTTTTTTATGGTTCAAATTATCCTTATTGGAAGTCCAAGATGTCTTTCTTTCTACAAGCTTTAGATCATGAAGTATGGGAAGTTGTTGAGAATGGATATGTACCACCAACTGAACAAGTGGTACTAGAAAACAATACGACTATCTCAAAAACAAAACCAAAAGAGAAATGGACTCAATATGATAAAGAAATGAAATCATGTGGAGCTAAAGCCATGAATGTTATTTACTGTGGAGTCTCACAAGATGTGTTCAATTAAATTTGCATGTGTGGAACTTCAAAAGAAGTATGTGATTTATTGTAAACAACCCATGAAGGAACCAACACATTAAAAAGATCAAAGCTACAGTTTTTGACATCTCAATTTAAAAATATAAGAATGGAAGAACATGAGACATTCATGGAATTCTTCACAAGCTGAATATCATATGTAACTCCATGGGGAGACTAGGGGAGAAAAATTTGGTACCTAAAATTTGTAGGAAAATCTTAAGATCCCTACCAAAACAATTTAACTCCAAAGTCACCACAATAGAAGAATGTAGGAATATTGATGAAATGAAAGTTGAAGAACTTGTGGGTTCCTTACAAACATTTGAATTGTATTTCAAACCACCCACAAAGTTAAAAAAAAACAATGTTCTTAAAGTTTCTAAAACCATAATGGAGGAAGAAGAAACTGAAAATGAAGATGATGATGAAGAAGTGGCTCTTTTGGGTAAATGGTTCAAAAGATTTTTCAACAATAACAGCGGAAAATCCTTTAAGGGGAAACAACTGGACAATAAATGCCAAGTAGGCAAACCTTTTAAATTCCAAAGAACCCCAATTTTATAATTGCCAAAAGTATGGTCATATATCCACGGAATGTCCTACAAAGAAGTGCAAAGGAAAAGCTATGATAGCCACTCAGGATGATACCGACAACTTAAATTCAGATTCCAATGAGTTAGAAAGTGATGGAGACAAAAAATCATTAAAGATTTTCATGGCCTCCACCACTACAGTCATTCCCAAGAAACTAAATGAGGAAGATGAACTAGATCTTGAGAGAATTTATTTATTTATTTATTTAAAAAAAAAAAAAAAAAAAGGGGAGCGGTACTACTGTTAGAAGCATAACTTTTGATAATCTGATCAAGAAAATTGAACTTCTAGAAATGAAAGTTCAGAAATTAGAAAGATAAAACTAAAAACTAAAAATAGAAGTGAAACATTCTGATCATACGACAGAACTAACCCGAAAATTCACTTAAAGAAATGAAAAGTTTGAGAAACTCCTGGGCATGGGGAGAAACTCTAAAATATGACAGGCCAAGGATATGAATTAGAATCTTCCTCTACCTAATCAATAATGACAAATTCAACTACTCCAAATCAGAAAAATTCAATTGAATCATCATGCCATCACTATGGAAAGAGAGGACACCACAAATAGGAATGTCTTATATTCACAAAATCTGATGTTACCTCTAGGGCAAATCTCAAAGTCACATCTAAATCATTTGGAAGTCACTCAAAAAAATACTCCTCTGGCTAAAAGAAAATGGTTACCAAATGGGTAATGCAAAACAAATACGAGTGCCCTGAAAATAACTCAGGCCCTTGTAACATCTGGTCCAAGTAAATCAACAAGTTGCCTTAAACCATTATATATATATATATATATATATATATATATATATATATATATATATATATATATATATGGCAATGGGTCAAGAACTTTAAAAAGAGAGATGTTGATAAGTAAAAGTGAGCTAGAAAAATTCTTAGGATTGATATAAAGGAGTTGGTCAAGAAGTAAATCACAATTACATAAAATCGATTCTAGAACACCAAAAAGCATATTCTTTTTTAATCAATTTACAAACTAATTCTTGACTATATAATTTCATTATCTATGAAGTGTGATAAAAGTGCCTTCATGATAAATAACTCCATATAAATCAAGTATCATCCATAACTTTTGAAATCTTCATGAATAATATGATATTTACCCGGAATTAGAAAAGGTTGATACACATATCACAATCAAATGTTTATTGATCAACCACATCTAACG
Source organism: Magnolia officinalis (assembly GCA_021015155.1). Classification (NCBI taxonomy): domain Eukaryota; kingdom Viridiplantae; phylum Streptophyta; class Magnoliopsida; order Magnoliales; family Magnoliaceae; genus Magnolia; species Magnolia officinalis. The sequence continues at coordinate 49,901,653 of JAJHSJ010000010.1, forward strand.
AATGGTTAATGGTTTAAAATGTGTATATCAGAGGATCATGCCTCCAATATGAGCTCCATTGGAAAATTTGAGGATTCCTGCCTCACAATAGAATATATAGTTAAATCAAAGGACTACGCCTTATATTTTGCTCTGAATGTCAGATTTGAAGATTTTTGGACTCTAACCATTTTAGTAATTCCATGCAAGATCATTCACTCCTTCATAAATCATGGAATTCTACCTTAGAACACAACATATGTATATACATAATAGGAAAATCTTTTACAACAAATTGTTTTACGAATATTTCGGTGACACCAAACTTACCTCGGTGCTACCAAAATTGAACCGCATCCAGTTATTTAAATGCATCATTGCTCAGTTCTATTTAGACTGTCACTTCTCTTGTTTCTACCCAAGTTCGGTTAAAGGGCTGTGCAACCAAAATCAACAAAATCTAAGGTATCTCCAAGTGCTTTCCCTTTACATCTCAAAAACTAGGATCATTTACCATAGGTTTATCTTCTCTTAATAAGCCTTTATCATTCCACTTCAATTCTCCGAAATGGAGTCATCTCTGCCTAAGAAAAAAATCGATCCAAAAAGAAACATGACTTTGAGGAATCGACCGAAACTAGGCATAAACTCTGTATTCCAAAACGAGGGCGATCATCTAGCCAAACATATAGACCCTCATCTTCATAAAGCCCTAATTCTTCTAGGACCATTACTGCCAGATTTTTTAAGCAAAATATTGTGTGCGCAAAAATGTGGATGTGAGTTGTCTTGAAAATTTTAAGGTTTAAGAAATTCTTTCTCACCAAGGATGGCTACCGGCCCTATCCTTTGGGAGACCAGTAAATGAAAACTTGGCTTGATTATTTTTGTCCCATTGCACACTATCTAGGGGTGTTGAAGTTGATTGCGATGGTCAAATAGTTAAAATCACTTCATACCGCATATCAACTCTTATAAGGATACCATTGTGTTCCAAACAACCTACTGAATTACAATTAGATAGAATAAAAAAAGGTTGTTTGAAGATCAAAGGAACTCACTATATGATCTATATGTGCTTGATTGGAAAATCTGTGATTTAAACCTCATTCTGTCTTAGGATACTTTGTTATATGTACTCATTGTTTTAACATATGATTTCAGCAGAACATGGTCAAGAACAAAGGGAAGGGAGATGCAAAAAGAGATACCTCATCTAGAAAAATTAGAAACTATACTCCTAACCTACATTCTACTATCAGGGCAAATGAATTTACCTTTAATCGATTGATCAAATCTCATCTCATAAAACCATACAGGATAGACATCTATCTAGGATCATTAGGGTGGGATAACATTCTTTACTTAGGAGGAGAAATACAATAAGACCTTGTTCATCAATTCTTGAATTCTTGTCATAATACTCAAGATAATCCTCCATCGCTAACTTCAATTACATGAACCAAACCAAGGAGATCACTCCTTTGATGTTGGGACTACTTTTGAATCTTCAAGTCACACATATCTCACCAACTAAGCATTGCTTAAATGATCCAAGTGTCTGGAAAGAATTGACCAGAACACTGAGTGATGACTCAATGATTCCTAGAAATAGAAGAAACTACCTGTCTTCATTGCATCTGGACTCAACCACAAAAGTGCTCCACGATATACTGAGTACAAATGCATATCCTTGTGAAGTTTCTAGGGATATGCTCTCACCATTTGTTCTAAATACACTATGAGATATTTATCGGAGAACTGAAATATGTCTACCCACCCTCATTTTGAAACAATTAATCCTCTTATCAAAGGTATTCATCATATAAGCCTTCCTTTTTCAAGTGTCATCTGTAAACTCTCCCAGTTTCTAGCACTACCACCTACTCGTGATACAATATATCCTGCAGTGTACTTTACCATGAAAACCCTAGTCCAGTTAAAAGTATTTAAAGCCCATCATGAATGCAAGAGTGACAAAGATGTTTAAGACACTCCCATGACCACTACTTAGGGTCCGTGTCGCACCCAAATGCCAGCTCCAAGCCAAAATGATCTTGTTCGTCAACTCCTTAAAGGACAGTCCAATATGGAAGCTCACCTCCAATAGTGTGAGAATCGTCTCGCTAGAATTGAACTACGTTTTGACGCTCTTCAACACACTAGAGAGCACATCACGGAGCTACTTCTCACTCGACTCCCTCACATTCCTTCTTATAAGGGTGGGCCTTCAAGATGATGCTTCAGGGGGATTCATGTTGCTGCTACATCATAATATTATTTTTGGATGATTATGCCCTTAAGGGCTTGTTTGTTTTTTGGATGATGGATGAATTTGCCCAAGCTTGGTGTAGTAATTTTGATGAATTTATCATGATATCTTTTCTGCTCATATCATTTATTCTACCTCATGATTAATATTTTTTTACATATGTCATTCACATAATGTTTATATATTCTCTACTGTTGGATACTAACGTTATGTGATTTCTGTCTACTCTCTCCTAACTGCGTTTTTTCATAAATTGTTATTAACTTACTTCTTGGTATATCCTTTGTCAATGACTGACAAAATGGGGGAGAAGAACCTACCCACCAAAACAATTCATTGTATACTATAAAATTACTATTTCCCTGTCACAGGTTGTTCATGGAAGAAATTAAAGGGGAGCAACATGCTTGTGTGTATTACATGTCAACACTTTGAGTTGTAAACTTTCTATTTGAACATGTAATCTTTATTGTTTTGGTATGTCATTGGTATAGACCATGACACTGTCATAGGTTAGCTTATTTTTGTCACGTAATTGACAAAGGGGGAGATTTTGTGCACTCACCTTGCATACATGTTTGTCAATCACATGACTAGTTGTGTCAAGCAGTCGTATGGGTCATTGGCAAAAGAAGACCGACGATGCAACTAGAGCAGAAGCACAAACTACAAGTTCAAAGATAAAAAAAAGGCTTCTACGATCTTAATCTTGCCTATAGATGATCCTAACACAAATAGGAAAACCCACTTGGATCATCTATTCAAGTCATTCTAGGTTCATATTTTCTATCATTCTAGATTTGACTTTAGGAAGTTCCAAAGTTGTTGAATGATTTAAAGGACAAAATTTTAAAACAAAAAAATTTGTCCATATTCGGCAGGAAAAGGTGCCACCGAATGGTACCTTCGGTGGCAATGAAGATACCCTTGGTACCACCGAAAGTGCCCAAAACAGTCCAGCAACTTTCGAAGTTAATTCGGTACCACCAAATAGAATTTTGATACCATAGACTCCTACCGATGTACAATGTTCGGTGCTACCCGAAGTAACAAAATTCATTTAGCAACTTCAAGATCTAAATTTATTATCACCGAGTGATATTTCGGTGCCGACTGTAGTTCGGTACCACTGAAGGTCCACTCAGTAGAATCAAAAACTAGACATTATAGATTTGTTGGGACTTTTTTTTTTAATAAATATAGGACCCAAAACTTTATGAAAAGCATGGATTATGGCGTTTCAGAGTCCCTAGTGCACCCCAAGCTTACCCTAGCCTTCCTAGACTATATCCATATGAGATTCAAGTTCTTTTCATTGTGACTCATCATCTTAATGACCATTCAAAGCTCAAATTAATGAAGAAGATGATCTCAAGCCTTCACTAGAGTATTGAGACCAAACCTATAGATATATCCTTAGTCTCAATCATACTCTAATGCATCCATCAGCTGAATCTCTTAGGAAATCCATTCATAATCCTTGGTAGAAGATTCAACACACTCCCATTACCTTGGTTACCTTAATAGGAACGTCATATGCAAGGTACTTGATCGTGAAGCTGACACAACAGGAAAACTACAGCAACAAGATTGAGGGAGTATTGGGTTGCTGATTCAAGCACGTAAGAGTGAAAATCAAGCAACCCAAGACAAGCTATAAGAGAGGACTCTTTCCGACAAGTAAGTGTCATTGTTAAGAGTCCATAAGTTAGTCTTTATCCTCATGTAGGATTGAGGCTAAGAGTTTGCTACTCATAAACTCGATTAGGTGCCTATTGTAGGACCTTGGCCAGTGTGCCTAAACTTAGGTGCCTAGTGTGGGACCTTGGTCTGTGTGCCTAAACATAGGTGCCTAGTGTGAGACCTTGGCCAGTGTGCCTAAATGTAAGTGCCTTGTATGGACCTTGATTGGTGGGCCTAAACGTATGTGCCTTGTGTGGGACCATGGTCGGTGGGCCTAAACGTAGGTCCTTATTGTAGGACCTTTGCTCATGTGTAGAGTATAAATTGTTGAGTCCTTGTATAGGGCTGTAAAGGTTAATGGTAAACCGGATTTAAAACCATTCATAGTGAAATCTGGTACACTCTAGGAGAGTGCATCTGCCAGGAGTGGAGTAGGCAAGTAGTCGAATCACTATACATGCTTGCGTTTAAAATTATTATTTGCACATCTGTTTAAATTATGTGTATGATTTGAATGCTTAATTATGTATGCATGATTAAATGAATGCCTAAGATTGATTAAATGAATGCCTAAGATTGATAGGTAACATATTCCACACACATGTTCACTATGCGATAGGCTACTCACTCAATTTACATATCTTAAGTAGCCTATGTGATAGGAACCTCTATTGGCTTGAAAGCTTTTAGAGTTATATTGCCTTACTTGCTTTAAACTGAAGGATTGTTTAAGTTAGGTAATTAGAAGTTTTAAATAGGGATAATAATTGAAAAGTCCTATTGACCCCCCTCCATGACTCTTGAACAATTCCATACTTTTACTATAGCGGTCTAAAACCGCAATTTTCATCCACAATAGGTCCCTACAGTGCATGTGGGTTGTCCAATTTTCTCATCACCTAACCATGTGTAGTATAGAAATATAAATGTACCACATTCCTTTTTTCCAAGCTCCAACATATCTTATCATTCATGCAAGGAGTTCCCAGGATGTCAAAAATTTGACTTTTCACCATGATGAAGTTGCTTTCATCTCTTTCATTTTTGTGATATCCCTGTCTTTTTTATGTCCATTAAAAAGAATGAGGGGATACCACCTCCAAGTTCAAGCTGTTGAGATGATAGGAAAGCATTGTGTCCCCCATCCTAAGAAAGACAATCTCAAGAGATCCAGATGAAAAGACAACACACTGAATTAAATAAGATAATAATTTCAAGAGAATACATGGAAAAATCTTGTGTATATAGTTGACGAACAAATGGGTTGAGGATGTTTCTCTACTAAGGAATTTATCATAGTTTCATGCTTAATGATCCATTTTTAGCTCATTATAATTCTTAAGCATCAAGATTTGTAATTGAAAATCATCATGGTTGGATTAATAGAGGTAGGCTCTATATATGAAAAGTATCAAGTACACCAACATGGGTGAGGGCGAAAAGATTAGGCGTGAAATCCCTCTATATGGTGAATATTGGGGCTCCTTGGAGGGTTTCACCTAGGTCCGTCTTATAAGAGGTTGTCCTAGGGGCAAAACCCACTTCAGAGGAGGGTATTCTTGAGATAGAGGTTATGCAGTTGAGGGCGCAAGACGAAGATCACCTGCGAATCCGAAAGTGCACAAGTCAATCGAGGTTAGGAAGAAGAAGGACGAAGGAGAAGGCTATAGTTTATTTGTGGGAAACTTTCTGTTTGAATGCAATAATGGAGACCTCGATAAGATTTTTCAACAATATGAGAAAGTCATCAATATTTAGATTCCTAAACACCCTAATTTTATTAAGCCTAGAGGCTTTACATTTGTCATATTCCTATACGAGGATGATGCAAACGTGGCTAAAGGGGTGTTAAATGGGAAGATAATTGATGGTAGGAACCGAAGGGTAGAGCATTCAAGGGAGATGGGCATGAGCTACACCCGAGCAGGAGTCCTGGGTGACAAGAGGTTGGATATCCAAGACTAATGGCACTGGAGAGCTTCTACCAGCCCACTTTCGAATAGGTGGTTCGGGGTCCCGGACAGACTTCTTAGCAACCCAAGAATTAGGGAATCTGACAGATCAATTGTCACGCCCCAAACTCGAAAAACGGGCTCACAAAATTCCCGATCCATGAATTTGGCGCCGATAGCTTCCGTAGTGCCCCATTCTCGACTCCCGGCATTCATATGCCAGATTCCGATCCTAGGATCTTATAAGAAGGATTTTCAGTATAAATTTTTTTTTTTTTTGTAATGGAGCATAACCACAAGCATAACCAAGTCACAAAACTATATCACCACATATCCACTATATCAGAAACTTTAAGAACAACGCAGAAAGGGAAATACAAGGTGATCAAAACGCTCCAAAATAGTTCGATACACGCTTTTGCCTCAACGCTGCTACGATCCAACGACACCTGCACGCAACGGTCGTGCATAAGCTTACAAAAGCTTAAAGGGTAGTGTAAGTATGTGTGCAAGGCAAGTGTCAAGTATTCAATACCAGAGTAATGTGAAAATATGCGAGTAAGTCCATGAATACTATCAGCCGTACCAAGGCTATATGATGCAAGGCATGAATGCTATTGGCCATACCAAGGCCATGCGATGCGAGGCCTACGTAGCCAAATGTCATATGCGAGATGCAATATAAGCATGTCAGTCCTTATCAAGTACATATATCAGTACAGTTCCTTTTTGGGACATCACCGGGGTCTAATACACTTCACACTAACTGCCGCCTCCCTAGCCGAACAGCCCAGTAAGTGGAAGAGACCACACTATCCACCTGACCAGTAATCTACGAATACTTACCCGGCTCGTTGATAGCGGACTCATTTGCGAGCTGGTCAAACTCAGTCTAGCTTACAACCCCCTCACTCAGGCGGATAAGGCCACACCCCCTTCCAACTGACCACGACACAGTGGGAGACGCGGCCTACTGATATTCGGCACTCGGGCGCTCATGTATCCACTCACTCTTAACGTTGGAGCATCTCCTACTAGAAGAAAGGTTCTGGGACTTTCACCCAAGGACATCCTAAGTGCCCATAGTGCTAAAACCAAGTATTTTCGGTATCCGATACGACCATCCACAATGTGCCTGTGGCGCCCATGGCCTTGATATCGTTAAGGCATACAATGATCAAGTCATACATATGCAAGATGCATGAGTCACACCATACAGTCATGCAATAATCTCGCGCGTACCACGCACTCATGTGGTTAACTCCGATCAATGAGTCCCGTGAATAGTCTGCTCAATGGCATATGCTATGATCAGTCACTTCTCATATCAAGCATACATATGATGTGTATGGGCATGAATCATAGAGTTACATTAAGCATGTTAAAAGGTGATGAACTATCCTCACAACGAAGATGGACCTAGACGGCCTACACACAACCAGTATGGGCCTATCAATGGGTCCTAAGGAGAGTTATAATGCTGACATTTAACCAACATTATTCTTACAATGTGGACGTCAAACCATCATTGCTCCCAAGGCATGGCCCGTCATGAACATCATCACACAACCATGGTGGAATCACTCATTGGAGTGGACCTTAAGGACATCCCGTTTGACCCATGGGCCTTAGATACATCAAATGGGCTGCATCATATGGGCCTTATATTCAACAAGTGGGCCGCACCAATGGGCCTTATGTACATTGTCATAGGCCATAACCCATGGGCCTTGAATACGTCACAATGGGCCCTCATATGGCAAGTGAGCCACATCACATGGGCCATATGTACATCAAATGGGCAACACCAATGGGCCCCATGTATATCAAATAGGCCACACCCAAATATAAGTGGTGATAATGATTTCCACCCTTAAAAATTCCCAAGGCCCACCATAACATTTAATTTTCGTCCAATTTAATCATAAGGTCATATGGACCTGAATTAAGAGGAAAAACAAATTTCATGTTGATCCAAAATTTCTATGATACCAAGGGCATTTCAATGGTAGAAGTTCAATGCTCACAGTGTCGTGTGGTCCACTTGATAAATAGATCTGTCTTATTTTGTTTCAGGCCTTAAAAATGAGTTTGCCAAAAGGTTGGACGATTTGGATGCAACACATGCATCATGGTGGGTCCAATAGATGGACGGCGTGGATGAAATAGGTGGGGTCCATAGAACTTGGTGAAGCCACTACAGCAGCTAAGTAGCTGGATTGAGGTACACCAACCGTCCCACCCCCAAGGGGAGGTGTGGGATACAATACATACATCAGTGGGTCCCACGTGGGGCCCACCATAACGTTTATCTTCCATCCAATATGTTAATAAGGTCACACAGACCTAACAAAGAGGAAAACAAATTTTATAATGATCCAAAACTTTTGTAACCGCACAAGGGTTTCAATGGCAGTCGTTCAATCCCACTGTTCCCTATGATGTGGGCCACCTGAGCCGTGCATATGGCTGATTTTGGGAGGGGGGGCCACTGCCCTAAGCGGCCTACCAAATGCATGATGTTGATGTTCACAGACATCACGGTGGGGCCCAAGGCCGGGACCCATGTCCTATCCACTCTTTATGTCCCAGCATAGTGAGCAGTAGCGTTCTACGCTGCTGCATATCCTTTCTCTTTTTATTTTTTTTTAATTTTATTTTCCAAAAGTTTTTCTTAGGTGAGGCCCGAAAAAGGTGGATCCACTCCACCCATTAGATTTCATGGCCCGAGATAGACCAAACAAGCCCAATATTCAACGTGTTTTGGTGTGTACAAACATTAAAGTGGGTTTTAACGGTAAAAACAACTATTTCATATGCTATGGCCCTCCAGAAAATCATATTGGCTTCATTTTTAGGCTGAACGTCTAAAATGAGTTGAGGAATGGAATGAATGGCATGGATTGGATTGATACATTAAGGTGGGGCTTGTATGAGTGGCCTACCCAAAAGCCTTAAATATATATATATATTTTTTATACACCGACTATCGGTTCACGCTTCACTACACGTCCAACGTCCAGGGATGCTGGACGGATGGTGTGGGCATGCATTTCATTAAGGTGGATCCCACGTGTGGGGACCATGGCTGGTGGGTCCCACGTGACGTGGCCCACTTGATTTGGGTCAACCTTATATTTGTGTTTTCCCATCTCCCTAAGGTAGGGCCCACATGGTTTGGACGGTGTAGATCCTACGCGTCCATCAAGTGGGTCCTACGAAGGTGGATGACTTGGATAAAATGCATACATCAAGTGGCCAACAACAAGGGAAAAGAGAGAGATCGAGTGATGGAGGGACCCCGACACTATGGGCCCTCCCTTCCATGATTTACAACATACATCAAGTGGGTCTCATTACATATGGGCCCACCGACCAAAATCAACGGTGGAGATCCTTTCTCCACTGAAATACAAGGTCTAGATGACCCTATCCATGTAAGGAAAATAAACATCATGATGGGGTCCATGGAGAATGGCCCCATCATGGAATGATTATGAGAATCAAAGTGGGCCATTGGCCACATCTAGGGTCCAAAGCGAGATCCATACCATCGATCGGTAGGCCACACTTGGCCCATCATCAAAACAAGAAATCTAGGCCTATAGAAACACCCACCATTCGATCTTCTTGGTCCGATGGAACGCCGATCTCCTTGTGTCTCACTTTGATGGAAGGTGATGAGGATTGAAGGGATATGATAATAGATCTTGGGGTGGGAAGTGGGCCACACAACACTCTTTCTCTCCTCGAAAATGCCTAGACATCCACTCTTTTTTTTTCTTTGTTTCTTGGAAAATGTGAAGAGAAAGAGAGAGAGAGAGAGAGAGAGAGAGGGTGGTTGTAAGAGAGGTGAATGATGTGAGGTGATAGTTGTACTTGGCATGTATGGGTGTGTAAGAGAGAGGGTGAGAGAGAGTTGACTTTGGGATTGCTCTTGTACTTGACATGAGGTGATTGATTGATTGATGAGTGATTGATTAATGGGACATGTTGTAGAGATTCTCTTGGGATTGCAAACGCGCAGTGTTTTCCTCGAACTGAACGCGGTCCCACATCTCCTGGCCAGGGTATAGGATCAGTCTGCAAGACACGGCGTTAGAACCGCGGTGACGGTGCGGTCACAAAGTACAAGTCTCGGATTGAGCCGACTCAAATCTACAGGATATGACTTAGGATCGTGAGCAAATATTCATTATTGGTCGCAAGTTGCCAGAATTTGACAGGAAGGATCGCGGGAGTCGACGGAAGAGTACGGACTAGGATACGGGTCTTACAGCTCTCCCCACCTAATAAAAATTTCATTCTCAAAATTTATACTACCATCGCGGTTAATCATAACTTATAAGGGAATAGAAAATATAACATCATATATAATCCAAACACAATACATCATACAATCAAACATAAAAAAGATGGGGATAGTGCTCTCGAATCTCTGCATCATGCTCCCAGGATGCCTCATCCACACTATGATGGCCCCACCGCACCATCACCAAGGGAATGACCTTGGTCCGGAGGACCTGCTCCCTCCAATCGAGGATACGAATTGGCTGCTCAATGTAAGAAGCGTCCTCATGAACCTCCAATGGCTACAACTCAATAACGGGAACGATGTCTGACCCACACTTCCTCAACATAGAAACGTGGAAAACGTTGTGGACATCAGACAACTGAGATGACAAGGCAAGCCGATAGGCCACGTCGCCAATGCGCCCGGTGATCTCGAAAGGTCCTATAAATCTCGGGACAAGCTTGGTCTTCGCTCCAAAACGAACCACACCCTTCATGGGTGAGACCTTGAGATACACATGGTTCCCAACGACAAACTCCAAGGGACGACACCGATGATCAGCAAAAATCTTCTGTCGGCTCTGAGCTGTACGCATAGACTACCTAATGATATCGATAGCCTCTGACGTCTGCTGCACAAGCTCGGGACCTAGGAGACGCCGCTCTCTAACCTCGGTCCAACAACTCGGAGATCTGCACGGTCTGCCATATAATGCCTCAAAAGGAACCATGCCAATGGTCGCCTAATAGCGTTATTGTATGCGAACTCAGCCAATCACAAGTGCTCGTCCCAACTACCCGAGAAATCAATCACGCAGGGCCGAAACATATCCTCAAGGATCTGGTTGACCATCTCGGTCTACCCATCTGTCTGCGGATGATACACGGTGCTGAGCTGCAACACAGACCCCATCGTCGTCTGAAAGCTCCTCCAAAACTGTGACGTGAACCTCGAGTCTCGGTTAGAAACGATCGAAACAGGAACGTCGTGCAATCTCACATTCTCATCAATGAATAACCTAGCAAGCTGGTCTAAAGTTTAGGTCGCATGAATTGCAAGAAAATGTGCTGACTTCGTCAAACGATCGATGACAACCTAGATGGTGTCATGACCGCGCTAAGTCCCAGGCAAACCCATGATAAATTTGGTAGATATGTGCTCCCACTTCCACATCGGGACACTCAACGGCTGCAATAGACCAGGGGGTCTCTGATGATCGACCTTAACACGTTGGCATGTGTCACACTCGACCACAAAACTGGCTATCTGGTGCTTCATCCTCGCCCAAAAATACTAACGCCTCATATCGCGATACATCTTCTCGAGCCAGGGTGGATTGAGAATGCGATTAATGTGCCTCGATCATAAGATCTCAGCGTAAATCAAGAATATCCGGGACATATAATCGGTCTTTGAAGCGAAGTCCACCGTCAGAACCAATCTGCCAGTCTGACTAACTCTCAGACGCTGCCTCTTCCCGATAACTCTGCACTAACTCATCTGCCTGCTGAGCCTCGATCACCCTTGCGACAAGAGAGGGTTGAAATGACAGGCTCGATAACTACACAATAGAAGACTGCAAGCCGATCTCGAAGTTAAAAGCTGACACATCCTCAAGCATCCTCCACTCCTGAATCATCATGTGTGCCACCAGGCCTCGTGACTTACGGCTGAGGGCATCCACCACCACGTTCTCCTTGCCTGGGTGATATTTGAGGCCAAAATCATAGTCCTTCAGGAGTTTCATCCAACACCTCTACCTCATGTTCAGCTCGGACTGAGAGAACAGATACTTCAAGCTCTTGTGGTCAAAGAAGAGCTCGAACTTCACTCCATAGAGATAGTGCCTCCACACCTTGAGTGCGAAGACAACTGCTACCAGCTCCAAATCATGCATGGGGTAGTTCATCTCATGGACCTTGAGCTGGCGAGAAGCATAAGTCACCAGCTTCCCGTGTTGCATCAGGACAGCACCAAGCCAACTCGCGAGGCATCGGTAAATACAACAAATCCATCACTCCTAGAGGGAAGAGTGAGAAGAGGAGCCGATGTGAGGTGGTCCTTCAGTCCATAAATGCCTGCTCATAAGTGTCGCTTCAAACGAACTCGGCACCCTTCCAGGTTAACTTGGTCAACGGGGCTGCAATGCGAGAGAGTCCCTCAATGAAACGTCGGCAGTAGTCCGCTAAAGCAAGGACACTGCGGATCTCAGATGCATTCGTGGGCTGGCCCCATTGACGCACGACATTAATCTTCGAGGGGTCCACTGTAATGCACTGCCTCATCACCACATGACCGAGGAACTTCACCTCCTCCTTCCAGAACTCGCACTTCTCCAGCTTTGCGTAAAGCTGGTGTGCACGGAGGGTCTACAAGGTAATCTTCAGATGTCATTCATGCTCCTCATGGGTCCTCGAATATATCAGAATGTCGTCGATGAACACCACAACAAACTGGTCGAGATATGGATGGAAGACCTCGTTCATCAATTACATGAATACTGCAGGTGCATTGGTCAATCAGAATGACATGACCTGGAACTCAAAAATGACCATAGCGCGTCCTGAAGGTTGTCTTTTGGACATCCTCATCTCGGACACGAACCTGATGATAACTGGACCGTCTATCTTCGAAAAGAACTGCGCCTCCTTAAGCTGATCAAACAAATCATCGATCCTCGAGAGCGGCTACTTATTCTTGATCGTGACCTTGTTAAGCTCGTGGTAATCTACGCAAAGCCTCAACGAGACATCCTTCTTCTTCACGAATGGTACCGGCGCTCCCCACGGTGAACTGCTTGGACGAATAAAGCCTAACTCATGCAACTTGTCCAACTGGTTCTTCAGTTCCTATAATTCCAACGGTGTCATACGATACGGCCTTCGAAATAAGCGCGGTACCGGGCATGAGATCAATCTGAAACTCAGTGTGCCGACGAGGTGGTAACTTCAGAATCTCATGGACACATCGGGAAAACCACAAATAACTGGCAGTTGATCGATACTCAAAGCAGCTGACTCCTCAATAGCACACAATAACAGGCAAGAAAGTTGTTCTCCTCTAGGCTCAGCATCAAACTGGAACTCTGGCACGCCGGGTATAATACTACAATGGGCAGGACGAGCAAAATCGGTTTAATACTACAATCTTCTACAAGGGCGTCGATACTGACAAACCCTCACAGGCAGACTCCATCGGAAAACCGCTCAATCGGCAAAAATCATCGGCCACAAAGGAATGCGATGCACCTGAATCAAATAATACACGTGCAATGCATGCAGAAACAGGGAGAGTACCCTCGACGACTCCTCCTGATGACTGAGGGCCTTACTGGGCAGCATAAAATCTGCCCTGGGCCTGTTGGAGTGGTACAAGTCCCTCTGAGGTCTCTGCTGCTGCTGCTGCTATGGTGGCCTGATCTGTCATTTTGTTGGTGCGGTGGAGGTCTTGGAGGTTGGTGTTGCGGTCACTGCTGCTGCTATAGGGGCTGTCGTGGAGGTTGTTACGGTGCCCTCGGCTACTGCTGCTGCGGATGGGGACACTCCTGCCTACGCTGTCCTGTCCTACTGTAACCAAAGCAGGTACCTGAAAATGGTCCCGAAGGTGGTGTTGGGGGTGCCACTAGTGCTTGGAATGCTAGGCAGGTCATGCGTGGTTGTCGTGGGTGATGCTGCTGCTGCTGTGAACTACTGGAGGGAGCCTTCCTCTTCTGATCTCCTCTCTGGTCTCGGGTCCCCTGTAAACCGACCCAGTCTGACTTGTAGATCTGGGCCCTCTACACGATCTGCTCAAACGTCGGAAGTATGTATCCGATCACACGACTCCTAAGAGCAGGACGCAAACCGTTCTGAAAACGGCGGGCCTTCCACCCCTCATCATCAACAAGGTACGTCACGAATCTCGAGAGCGCGATGAAACCTGTATCATACTGGGACACAGTCATGTCTCCCTGGACCAGAGTCTTAAACTCTAATGCGTGTTGTTGTCGTACATGCTCGGGAAAGAACTTTCGGTTAAACCAGTCTACAAAGTCCTCCCAGGTCCACTCGAAATTGGCTGCTACCGCTCAGGCGACAGATGCCCACTAATGCTGAGCCTCACCCTGGAGAAGAAATACAGCTAATGGGACCTGCTGTTAGGTTATACATCTCATGCTGTCAAATATCTTCTCCACCTCGGATCACCATATCTCTGCTGCAGTAGGGTTTGGCTCTCCCCGGAAGCGCGGGGGATCGTGCTGTTGGAAGTCCTTGAGAAGGGTGCTCGCACGCTCCTGCTCGGCCTCGACTGGTGTAACAGTGGGACGCCTGCTCTGCCCCTAAAGAATAGCGGTCATCGCCTGTAGCATCTTCTGCAGTTGGGCGACACTCACAAGTATGGTCGGATCCGCACCAGTTTCAGGTAGAGGAGTGACATCCTCGGGCTGAAAAGCAGGAATATCCGGTGGTGGAACAAAAGTCGCAGGTGGTAGAGCGGGAGTAGCAGGTGGTGAAGCGGGAGTCGCAGGTGGTCGCTCTTCTAGGCGGCATGTCCTATAGGAAAGAACAAGGGCCTATCAGCCTTAAGAATTCTCGAAGGCATAAACATTAAGGGTCTATGTCAGAAAATTATTAAGTTATTCAGACTCGAAACCTATTAATTCTAAGTTCATAGTAGATATGTGATGTGATCCTCAGGTATTCTCAAGTTATACTCTGATACGAACTTCTGTCATGTACCAAACTCGAAAAACAGGCTCACAAAATTCCCAATCGCCGAATCCGGCGTCGACAGCCTCCGTAGTGCCCCATTCTCGGCTCCCGGTATTCATATGCCAGATTCTGATCCTTGGATCCTACAAGGAGGATTTTCAGTATAATTTTTTTTGTAATGGAGCATAACCACAAGGATAACCAAGTAACAAAACAACATCACCACATATCCACTATATCAAAAACTTTAAGTACAATGCGGAAAGGGAAATACAAGGTAATCAAAAAGCTCTAAAATAGTCTGATACAAATTCCTGCCTCACCGCTGCTGTGATCCAATGACACCTCCATGCAACGGTCTTGCATAAGCTTAGAAAATCTTAGAGGGTGGTGTTAGTGTGTGCGCAAGGTGAGTGTCAAGTATACAATACTAGAGTAATGCGAAAATATACGGGTAAGTCCATGAATACTATCAGTCGTACCAAGGCTATATGATGCAAGGCATGAATGCTATCAACCATACCAAGGCCATGCGATACGAGGCCTACGTAGTCAAATGTCATATGCGAGATGCAATACAAGCATGCCAGTCCTTATCAAGTACATATATTAGTACAATTCCTTTCTGGGACATCACTGGGGTCTAATACACTTCAGACTAACTGCCGCCTCCCTAGCCGCACAACCCAGTAAGTGGAAGAGACCACACTATTCGCCTGACTAGTAGTCTGCCAATACCTACCCGGCTCATCGATAGCGGACACATTTATGAATTGGTCAAACTTAGTCTAGCTTACAACCCCCTCACTCGGGCGGATAAGGCCACACACCCTTCCAACCGACCACGACACAATGGGAGACGCGGCCTATTGGTATTTTGTACTCGGGCGCTCGTATATTCACTCGGTCTAGACGTTGGAGCATCCCCTAGTACGAAAAAGGTTCTGGGACTTTCACCTAAGGACATCTTAAGTGCCCACAGTGCTAGAACCAAGTATTTCTGGTATCTGATACGGCCATCCACGATGTGCCTGTGGAGCCCACGGCCCTGATGTCGCTAGGGCGTACAATGATCAAGTCACACATATGCGAGATGCATGAGTCACAACATACAGTCATGCAGCAATCTCGTCCGTACCACGCGCTCATGTGGGTAAACTCCTATCAATGAGTTCCGTGAATAGT
Organism: Magnolia officinalis; assembly: GCA_021015155.1. NCBI lineage: Eukaryota > Viridiplantae > Streptophyta > Magnoliopsida > Magnoliales > Magnoliaceae > Magnolia > Magnolia officinalis. The sequence goes on from JAJHSJ010000010.1 coordinate 49,917,709, forward strand.
CTGCCCAATGGTATATGCTATGATCAGTCGCTACTCATATCAAACATACTTATGATGCGTGTAGGCATGAATCATGGAGTTTCACTAAGCATGTTATAAGGTGATGAACTATCCTCTCAACGAGATGGACATGAGCAACACCCGAGCAGAAGTCCTGGGTGACAAGAGGTTGGATATCCAAGACTAATGGCACTGGAGAGCTTCTACCAGTCCACTTTCGAATAGGTGGTACGGGGTCCTGAACAGACTTCTCAGCAACCCAGGAATTAGGGAATCTAACAGATCAATTATCACGCTCCAAACTCGAAAAACGGGCTCACAAAATTTTCGATCAATGAATTTGGCACCGATAGCTTCCGTAGTGCCCCATTCTCGACTCCCGGCATTCATATGCCAAATTTCGATCCAAGGATCTTACAAGGAGGATTTTCAGTATATATATTTTTTTGTAATAGAGCATAACCACAACCATAACCAAGTCACAAAACTACATCACCACATATCCACTATATCAAAAACTTTAAGAACAACGCGGAAAGGGAAATACAAGGTGATCAAAATGCTCCAAAATAGTCCGATACGCGCTCCTACCTCAGCGCTGCTGCGATCCAACGACACCTGCACGCAACGGTCGTGCATAAGCTTACGAAAGCTTAGAGGGTAGTGTAAGTGTGTGCGCAAGGGAAGTGCCAAGTATTCAATACCAGAGTAATGTGAAAATATGCGAGTAAGTCCATGAATACTATCAGCCGTACCAAGGCTATATGATGCAAGGCATGAATGCTATCGGTCATACCAAGGCCATGCGATGTGAGGCCTACGTAGCCAAATGTCATATGCGAGATGCAATATAAGCATGTCAGTCCTTATCAAGTACATATATCAGTACAGTTCCTTTTTGGGACATCACAGGGGTCTAATACACTTCACACTAACTGCCGCCTCCCTAGCCGCACAGCCTAGTAAGTGGAAGAGACCACACTATCCACCTGACTAGTAGTCTGCCAATACCTACCCGGCTCGTCGATAGCGGACTCATTTGTGAGCTGGTCAAACTCAGTCTAGCTTACAACCCCCTCACTCGGGCGGATAAGGCCATACCCCCTTCCAACTGACCACGACACAGTGGGAGACGCAGGCTACTGATATTCGGCACTCGGGCGCTCATGTATCCACTCCGTCTTGACGTTGGAGCATCTCCTGCTACAAAAAGGTTCTGAGACTTTCACCTAATGACATCCTAAGTGCCCATAGTCCTAAAACCAAGTATTTTTGGTATCCGATACGACCATCCACGATGTGCTTGTGGCGCCCATGGCCCTAATATCGTTAAGGCATACAATGATCAAGTCATACATATGAAAGATGCATGAGTCACACCATACAGTCATGCAATAATCTCGCCGTACCACGCGCTCATGTGGGTAACTTCGATCAATGAGTCCCATGAATAGTCTGCTCAATGGCATATGCTATGATCAGTCACTTCTCATATCAAACATGCATATGATGCGTATGGGCATGAATCATAGAGTTACATTAAGCATGTTATAAGGTAATGAACTATCCTCACAACGAAGATGGGCCTAGACGGCCTACACACAACCAGTATGGGCCTATCAATGGGTCCTAAGGAGAGTTATAATGCTGACATTTAACCAACATTATTCTTACAATGTGGACGTCAAACCATCATTGCTCCCAAGGCATAGCCCGTCAAGAACATCATCACACAATCTTGATGGAATCACTCATTGCAATGGACCTTAAGGACATCCCGTTGGGCCTCGACCCATGGGCCTTAGATACAATAAATGGGCTGCATCATATGGGCCTTATATTCAACAAGTGGGCTTCACCAATGGGCCTTATGTACATTGCCATGGGCTATAACCCATGGGCCTTGAATACGTCACAATGGGCCCTCATTTGGCAAGTGGGCTACATCACATGGGCCATATGTACATCAAATGGGCCACACCAATGGGCCCCATGTATATCAAATAGGCCCCAAATATAAGTGGTGATAATGATCTCTACCATTTAAAATTACCAAGGCCCACCATAACATTTAATTTTCATCCAATCTGATCATAAGGTCACACAGACCTGAATGAAGAGGAAAAACTAATTTCATGTTGATCCAGAATTTCTATGATACCAAGGGAATTGCAATGGTAGACGTTCAATGCTCATAGTGTCGTGTGGTCCACTTGATAAATAGATCTGTCTTATTTTGTTTCAAGCCTTAAAAATGAGTTTGCGAAAAGGTTGGACGGTTTGGATGCCACACATGCATCATGGTGGTCCCATAGATGGACAGCGTGGATGAAATAGGTGGGGTCCACAGAACTTAGAGACGTCACTACAGCAGCTAAGTAGCTGGAGTGAGGTACACCAGCCGTCTCACCCCCAAGGGGAGGCGTGGGATATAATACATACATCAGTGGGTCCCACGTGGGGCCCACCATAATGTTTATCTTCCATCTAATATGTTAATAAGGTCACATAGACCTGACAAAGAGGAAAACCAATTTTTATAATGATCCAAAACTTCTGTAACCGCACAAGGGTTTCAATGGCAGCCGTTCAATCCCACTGTTCCTTGTGACGTGGGCCACATGAGCCGTGCATACAACTGATTTTGGGAGGGGGGACCCACTGCCCTATGGGGCCTACCAAATGCACGATGTTGATGTTCACAAACATCTTGGTGGGGCCCACGGATGGGACCCATGTCCTAGCCCCTCTTCACATCCCAGCGCAGCGAGCAACAACGTCTTGCGCTGCTGATGCTTCAGCAGTAGGCGCTGCTGCATGTCCTTTCTTAAAAAAAATTATTTTTCTAAAGTTTTTCTTAGGTGGGGCCCGCAAAAGGTGGATCCACTCCACCCATTGGATTCCATGGCCAAAGACGGACCAAACAAGCCCAATATTCATCGTGTTTTGGTGTGTAGAAACATTAAAGTGGGTTTTAACGGTAAAAACCATTTTTTCTTACGCTATGGCCCGCCAGAAAATCTTATTGGCTTCATTTTTAGGCTTAACGCCTAAAATGAACTGAGGAATGGAATGGATGGCATGGATTGGATTGATATATCAAGGTGGGGCCTATATGAGTGGCCCACCCAAAAGCCTTAAAACATATATTTTTTATACACCCACTATCGGTTCACGCTCTATTACACGTCCAATGTCCAGGGACGCTGGACGGATGACGTGGGCATGCATTTCATTAAGGTGGGTCCCACGTGTGGCGACCACGGCTGGTGGATCCCACATAGACGTGGCCCACTTGATTTGGGTCAACCTTATATTTGTGTTTTCCCATCTCCCTAAGGTAGGGCCCACATGGTTTGGACGATGTAGATCCTACACGTTCATCAAGTGGGTCCGACGAAGGTGGATGACTTGGATAAAATGTATACATCAAGGGGTCAACATCAAGGGAAAAGAGAGAGAGAAAGAGAGAGATCGAGTGATGGAGGGACCCCGGCACTATGGGTCCTCCCTTCCATGATTTACAACATACATCAAATGGGTCCCATTACATATGCGCCCGCCGATCAAAATCAATGGTGGAGATCCTTTCTCCAACAAATGCAAGGTCTAGATGACCCTATCCATGTAAGGAAAATAAACATCATGATGGGGTCCGTGGAGAATCGCCCCATCATGGAATGATTATGAGAATCAAAGTGGGCCATCGGCCACATCTAGGGTCCAAAGTGAGATCTATACCATCGATCGGTAGGCCTCACTTGGCCCATCATCAAAATAAGAAATCCAGGCCTATAGAAAAACCCACTGTTCGATCTTTTTGGTCCGATGGAATGCCGATCTCCATGTGCCTCACTTTGATGGAAGGTGATGAGGATTGAAGGGATAGGATGATAGATCTTGGGGTGGGAAGTGGGCCACACGACACTCTTTCTCTCCTTGAAAATGCTTGGATGTCCACTCTTTTTTTTTCTTCTTTGTTGCTTGGAAAATGTGAAGAGAAAGAGAGAGAGAGAGAGAGAGAGAGAGAGAGAGAGAGAGAGTGGTTGTAAGAGAGGTAATGGATGTGAGGTGATAGTTGTACTTGACATTTATGGGTATGTAAGAGAGAGGGTGAGAGAGAGTTGACTTTGGGATTGCTCTTGTACTTGACCTGAGGTTATTGATTGATTTATTGAGTGATTGATTAATGAGACATGTTGTAGAGATTCTCTTGGGATTGCAAACGCACGGTGTTTTCCTCGAACTGAAAGCGGGCCCACATCTCATGGCCAGGGTATCGGATCGGTATGCAAGACGCGGCGTTGGAGCGGCGATGGTGCGGTCGTAATAGTACAAGTCTCAGATTGAGCCGACTCAAATCTACAGGATATGACTTAGGATCATGCGCAAACGTCGATTCTTGGTCGCAGGTTGTCGGAATTCGATGGGAAGGATCGCATGTGTCAACGAAACAGTACGGACTAGTATACGGATCTTGCATCAATGGGATAGTATAAAGACCACTGCAAATCATATGGCAGTTGTTAAAAAGTTGAAAGAGGTAGAACTCGGCATGGTGGGTATGGCTACTAGTAGCGATATTTCTATCATGTAGCTGATTAAACAAAATAGATATTCGAAGTTTGTGGCTTCAACGATTAATTTTGCTACTCTCCCACTCTTGTTTTCTGATTGTATTTAAGATGAGAACAGAGTTGATAAGTCTCTTTGCCAGTCGATGAGCCTCGTGGTGATTGAAGCCTGGTTCCCAGATGTTGTTGTTGGGAGGAGATGGTGTCTGGATTAGAATATATGGTATATCGGATCATGCTTGGTTTAAATCTGTTATTCTAGACCTAGGTAATTACTTTAGAAAAGTGTTGCAGATCGATACTAGAACTAGTTATTGCATTTTTTAGGTTTTTGCACTGGTGAAGGTCATATTGTATTCTAGGGTAGATATAAAGAAAGTTTTGAAGTTGGAAGTGGGCGGTAGAGCCTATCTAGTCTTTGAAGAAATCCAGCTAATCTCATTTGAAGTTTATGCAGAACTAGAGAGTAAGGAAAGGAGGATGGTAAGGGATGTAAGTGAAGGCACCGAAGGCTAGGTAGGGAGATGCTTCATGAGGCAGGATGGTTGGATTTTTTCCCTCTAACAGTTTTTGAAAATGTCCATGTGGCTCCCCAGAAAGATAGGATTGAGGACCATCCTCATGAAGGGGTCCTTAATGTTCAAGTGACTGCTGAGAGAAATCTGATTGTGGATAAATATACTAATCACAATGAAAAGGGGTCTCGTAAGGCTCCTGAGGATCCCTAGATAGCTGATATGCAGTGCACCTAGGAAGAGAATTAGGGTCCCTTGCGTGTAGGTAGAAACGTTGATGAATAACAAGGGTCGAGGGAGATTGACCCCTCACATCAGGCTTACCATGTAGAGTATCAACTTCTAGCAAATTAACCCTCTCAGGCAAAGGAGTAGGGACCCTTGCCTGGTGGTAATAATTTCCAACAAGAGCAACTGGAACAACAAAGAGTAATTCAGTGGGAACAAACCCTTCAAGATGTGCAACAACTTTTCAGCATCGACCACTCTCCAGGGAAGATACCAGGGATGAGAAGAAGCAAAGTCCAATTGGGGACTCTCGAAGATTGGGAGGAGACTCCTATGGGTGGCCTTCAATTCTCGTCCTAGTCGCTTGTAGCCAACTTTATGGAAATTGAAGATACACCACAATCCAAAAGGCCACCTCCTCTAAGGGGTTAGTTTGGGGGAACTAGATATAGTAGTGGACCTGTCTCTATATTTCAGTAGAGGTATAAAGAATAGGAAGATAACAACTAGTCAGGCATAATTTATGGGTGAAATTCCTCAGCAAGAAGGCTTGGTAGACATGGAATGTTGTCAAGGGAGATAGGAGAATCAAGCTAATAAGGAAGGTGAGGTAGTGGAGGTGGTAGTGGCTCCAAATGTAGTGTCTGAAGTTCTGACATGTGCTAAGAGTCCCTGTCATCTCAGCAAGAAAGCTTGACAGACACTTCAATGGAAGGGTGCAAGTGAGGACCTAAGTAAGGAGTTGTTCAGGGGATTGGAGTGGGACATCAAGGAGCCTTAAGCGTAGGGTTGTTAATTCAAGTTGTTTAACGAATGGATAATGAGATCGTATGGAATGTTCAGGGGGTAGGGAATGAAGCTATGATTAGGACAACAAATAGAATGATCAAAAGCTATAACCCTATGATGGTGATGCTCTTTGAGCCAATGCTCCGGGAGGAGAAAAGAGTGCATACAGGTCTTAATTTGGGATTCCATTTATCCATATCTAATGGGGGGATAGGAGGTGAGATTTTGTTGTTTTATTAGAATTCTATGTCTATTAATGTGGAATCCATGACTGACCAAATGATGGAGCTAAAGGTGAATATCTAAGGTCTCTCTTAGGGCTGTACACGAGCCAAGAAAGGTCGAAAAGCTCGTTTAATTTGGCTCATTTTAGCTCGGCTTGAGTAGAGTCGAAAGATGACTTGAGGCAAGCCAAGCTTTATATGACCCAACTCATTTTGAATACGAGCCAAGTTTAGTCATAGTGAATCTTAACTCGACTTAACTCGAACTCGATTCGGTTCGAAGCTCGAGATCGAGATCAACTCGACTTGAATATATATATATATATATATATATATATATATATATATATATATATATATATATATATATATATATTATTAAATTTTTTTTTAAAAAAAAGTTAAAACTTAAACCCTACCCTACCCGTTCATCCCTTTATTACCATTTCCCTTCCTTACCCAACCCATCGTGCCCGAGCTCCTCTCTCTCTCTCTCTCTCTCTCTCTCTCTCTCTCTCTCTCTCTCCCTCCACACTCGGCCACTCGCCTGAGCTCAACTTATCATCTATCCGACTCATCTCAACCGTACAGCTTGCACTCAACCACTCGCTCTCTCTCTCTCTCTCTCTCTCTCTCTCTCTCTCTCTCTCCCCCTCAGTACCACCAACAAGGTACCTTTATAGCTCTATCTAATATTTTGTATATATTATTTATTGAATATTTGATTTAGGAATTGAGTTAGGTTAGTTGGGTCCGATGGTTGGGTTGGGTCCGGATCTGGTTGGGTCCGATTTCTAGGTCAATTCGGGTGTGGGGAGGGTACTGGGTTGGGTCAGGTTGGGAGCTGGCTTGACTCAACTCAAGTTAAGTTCGCCTCGACTCGATCTACTAGCTCGCCTCGAGCTCGACTCGAAAGGTTTGCCAAACAAGCCAAGCTCTAAGAGCATGGATGAGTCAAGTCAAGCTTGGCCCACCTCGACTCGACTTCGACTCAATGCACAGCCCTAGTCCCTCTACATATATCCTCCTCATGGTTGTCTATGCAAATTTTCTTAGATCTAGAGAAGGTTATTATGGGGAGAATTGGTGAACCTGGCTGGTTATAACATAGGATCATGGGCTATGTGTGGCGACTTCAATGGGATAGTTGACATCTCCGAAAGATTGGGCTCCAGAATTATAAATATTATTAGGACCTCAAAATTTTCTAAAGCATTGAATCTAGTATATTTAATGAAAGTGACTATTCGGGCAATCGGTTTACGTGGATCAATAATCAATCGGGCAACTCTAGTGTTTGGGCTAGGCTCGATAGGGTAGTATGCAATGTTGAATATTGGTCTAATGCTTTCCCTCAGTTCAGGTTCACTCATTGCCCAGAGTGGGTTCAGATCATTCCCCCCTGCTCCTCTCCTTCCCTTAAGTTCCTCTAACCGTCCCAAGACTTGTTTGTTTTCAAAAGATGTGGTTGCAACATAAGTCCCTCACTACGTGAAAAAGGGGAAAATAAGACAAATTTTGAGACAATTGTGAACCGTCTCTAAAATCCCTTGGTTTAAAGACAACTATGAACCATCTCTAAAATTTTATACGGCTCTTAGCAGTCTATAATATGAACCAAAATCGTCTTATAGATGTCGAATGTCCACAAATCATTTAAGAAGGTAAAAAACCATCGGTAACTGCAGAGAAAAGATGGTTATCGACTGTCTGGAATAAAAGACGGTCCTTAGCTGTCTTATAGGCAGTCTCTGAGACTGTCAATGACCGTCTACATTAGAGACAGTCCTTAGCCATCTTATAGTGGTCATCTGAGATGGTCAGAGACCGTTTGCATTAGAGACGGTCCCTGGCCGTCATATAGTGGTCATCTGAGATGGTTAGAGACCGTCTGCATTAGAGACGGTCCTTAGCTATCTTATAGTAGTCATCTGAGATGGTCAGAGACTGTTGACATTCGAGACAGTCTTTAGCTGTCTTATAGTGGTCACTTGAGATAGTCAGAGACCGTCTAAATTAGAGACGATGATTAGCCTTCTTGTAGGCCCAAAAATGCCTTAATGTCGGGTTACTATGGGGGCCACCTTGATGTATGTATTACGTATCCAAGCCTTCCATTAGTTTCCCACTCTACATCCTTTTAATTTTATTAAAAATCGAGATTTTAGGAAATGAAGTTCGAAAAAAAATCAAGATTTTGATAAATAATTGACATTCTGAAATAGAAAATTGAGAAGTTTAAAAAATTTATGAATTTGAAAAAAAAATAGTAGAGAAGCTTAGAAAAACAATTAACAAAGTTTGAGAAAAATTGAGATTTTGAAAAAAAAAAAACTGTGATTTAATAAAAATCTAGATTTTGAAAAAAAAATTAAGAACTTTGAATAAAGTTGATAATTTGTAAAAATAATTAGATTTCCAAATAAATGATATTTTGAAAAAGAAAATTGAAAATATTAAAAAATTTGTGAAAATTTTCTCTACTTTGAAAAAAAAAAAAAAAAAATCTTTCGAAAAAGAAATTGAGATTTTGTATTTCATTTTTTTTTTTTTTGAAAAGTTTGATAACAAAAGTGAGATTTTGATGATGTCTTATATATCCATGCCGTCCATGTGTTTCTCCAGTCCATTTTTGGGCGGGGAATAAACAAAAGTGTAGATTTAAATCTTAAGTGGACCACGCCAACGGAAAGAGTGGTAATATAGTGCCTTGCCATTAAAAACTATAAAAAGTCCGTCATAAGGTTTTAATAGTGTTTATTTGCAATCCAACTTGTTGATAATATAAAGAAGATCTAGATGAAGGGAAACTACAAAGATAAAATTAATCCAAAACTTTTGTGGCCTTCAAAAGGTTTGTAATTGTGGACATTCAAACACTATTATTTCTTATTGTGTGGTCCACATGATCTTTAGATTTAGCTCATTTTTTAGATTAATCACTAAAATGATATTAAGAAATGGATGGATGGCATGGATAAAACACATACATAATGGTGGGGCCCACAGAGCACCAACCATTAGCCAAACATAAATGAGTTATACCGTCCCAAATGGAATTGCGTGCCAAGTTACTCTGGTAAGCTTTTTTCGTACCAAGTAAACTCACTTGGGCCCACCGAGAATGTATTTGGTTCATCTGCACCATCCATCCATTTCTTCCCTTACTTTTAGGGGTTCAGCCCAAAATTGAAGCATATCGAAACTTAAAGTGGACCATGACAGAGGAAATAGTTGGAATAATGATTTGACTGAATGTCAACAATTCAATTTCATGTGCATCCAAATGCACCGTTATAGATTTGATAGATATTTCTTGTTGTAATTCATATACTGGGTATGACATTCTTCTTCTTTTAATTTCATTTGAAGCGTGCGTCTAAAAAAGGAGGTAGATCGAAGGCTCAAGTTGACCACATTATTGGAAACAATGGAGATTAAGCGCCTACCATTGATCTATGGTGTGGTCCACTTGGGATTTCGATCTACCTCCTCTTTTGGATCATGCCCTAAAAATAGTTCTCAAAATAAATGGACAGTGTGGATAGACCACATACATCAATATGGGGCCCACGGAGCGCCTAATAGGACTGTCTATTTCCCGCTTTGTCTCCTGCCTGAAAAAAGTCCCCCACACCCAAAAAAGACCCCGCGCCCAAACTCTCTCTCTCTCGTTGAATCCTTCATCTTCCAGCAACCCACATCCCACATCCCTTTGCTTCTCTCATCTTCTAGTAATTGCAAACCTGTTTAAACCACTAGATTCTCTCTCTCTCTCTCTCTCTCTCTCTCTCTCTCTCTCTCTCTCTCTCTCTCTCTCTCTCTCTCTCTCTCTCTCTGAGAACTTCCATTGATTTGGGATTTTTTTTCTTTGACCTTAAAATGATCTGGGTTTTTCTTTTCAATCCGAAACCATATCTGTTATTTTTTTTTATTCTTCTATTTTTTTGTTTTATTTTTGTAATTTTAAAAATCTGTCTGTGTATTTGTTGTTTGTCTAAGAATTTCCTTTCATTTGGTTTTTCTTTTCAATCTTGAAATCGCATCTGCTTTTTTTTTTCTTCTCACTTTTTAGGTTTTGTAATTCTTTGAAATCTCTCTCTCTCTCTCTCTTGTTAGGTATTTTTGGGAAGTGGTGAGACTTTTCACCCTATAGAAATTGAAATTCATGATCAACTGCACTTCATGGATCCATCTTCAACTCAATCAATCTCTCTATTGAAGAAGATGAATGGGGTACATTTCATCTCGCTTTCTCTCTCTCTCTCTCTCTCTCTCTCTCTCTCTCTCTCTCTCCACATATATATATATATTGATTTTTATTTATGTTTTTATTTTATTTGTGGTTGTGGACATTTTGATCTGATTAATGAAGTTGAGTGTTTCTTGGAATTTCAGTACATGTGAGAAAATTCCTGATTTGGACTTTGTAGAAAGAATCCTGATTTGGGTTTTCTTTTTTATGTTAAAAATACAAGCAATCTCAGGCTACATACTGCAGAGAAGTTAAACAATTGTGGGACGAGAGTTATTAAATACTCTATAAGGCGATTGTGCGTTTTCTTTAGATTAAACCTTTTCTATTTTACATAGATTTTACTATCCAGAAAACCTTTTTGCCCCTGATTACTCTTGTTATATGTGATCACAAAAATCTTATTTTTCTTGTCAATTGTCACTTGTGTAGAACATCCAAGCCATTCAATATGTAGGGTCTACCATGAACGTCACCTTGGACAAAAATCAGTAGGGTCCACTAACAGGTGTTGCCTAGCTAAGTAAATAGGTCAACCTGATTTTTACAGCAGGTGATATTCCATCTTTTCATAAGTGGGATGTCAGCAAACATGACAGGTTGGTGAGAAGGAGGGGACTGTGTGAATCATTTCTCCTATTCATTATGAAGGGAAAAAAAAATCATTCACTAAGTTAGGAATTGTGTATGGAATAGATCCAGGGATTTGCGCTTCTCATTTACGGTTCCTCAAATTTTGTAGCTTTAGATGTTCTAATCATTGTTTGCTTACATCATTGAAAAAAAATAAAAATCATGTGTTTGCATACAAGGCAAGGGTGATTTATAGCTTGTGGACATGCTCTTATTTCTTCTCATTTAGGCACACATCCATCCATATATATGGATGGATATAGCAAATGAATGTAATTTGAGAGCGAGTGATATGTATCAATTTTCAAGAGGCAAAACTAGGTTTTTGAGATGATTTTATTTGTTTCTTTTTTTATGTTTACATTTGTTATTTTTTTTTCCATGAATTTGGTACTTGAATAAGTAAAAAATACAAGATATACTTAACTAATTGCACAAAGTCATCAGCTGATGGCAACTAGTGCAAATGGAAGGAATGCAGTTATACATTTTAACATGACAGTCAGTTGACTTAGGAGCTCACAAACATAAGCCATGACCTGATTAACTTTTCTAAAATTTGCAAATTTTAGAAAATATATGAGAAGGTTTTCGGTAGTTCTAATATTTTTCTCTTATCATTTGATTATTTATTTATTGTCTTTTGAAAGACAGCTTTTTCTCTTGTTATTTGATTAGATAGTTCCATCTTTTTTCAATGCATAAACTGTCAGATTGATTTTCTTTATCCTTACTGTAGGTATGATGACCAACGAGCTCGGATTCATAAATTAATGGATGAGTTTGTGCAAGTCTTTTCACGAAATGGCGAAGAAACAACATCTAGATTTCCAAATTTGGTTAATATAGTCAAGGAATCATGTAAGCCTGCTGCCATGACTTTCATACTGGATGCAGAGGTAACACATTATGTTGTTTGTATGTGCTCTTTAGTTCGATTTGGAGTCATTCGATTTGAAATTACTGCATTGGAGTTTTTTTTTTTTTTTTTTTGAAATAGAGTATACATTGGAGTAAATTGTAGTGATAAATAATCCGTCATTTTTTTTTTGTCATTGGGTAGTTGTAGTAGATAGAAAGAATGGAAGCAAGCCGATGGCCTTTCAACAACTATCCATGCGAGAGAGAGGGTGTAAAGATTCCTTGACTACAATGGATAGTATAAAGGTGGAGTTTGAATTCCAATTTTTTATACTCATTCAAATTTATTATACTGCTCAAGTTGTTTATATTCTCAAACTTAATTCTCAGAAGTGATCCTTGCTTTCAAAATTTGTCAGATTTGAAGGACGTATTCTATGAGGAAAAGTTGGGTTATTTTGAATTTGCGAAGGAAATAACTGTAATTTTAAAAAAAAAAAATTTAACCTTCGCTTGTATGATCTTTTTTTTTTTTTTTTTAGAACTCTTATTTTTTCTATTTTGTAGGTGGAAGCTGATCATGCATGTTTGAATCTATAGTCCGTGCATGTGCCCGTAAGTCTTAAATTTCTGTTTCCTTTAATTACCTTTTTTTGTCCTTGTGCCAAACAGTTCACCGTTCGGATGCATAAGCCAATCAAATTATCATTATAAGGAAGTAGCCCTCAAATTGCAGTTGAGTTTCTTTCTAATCTAACTTTAAAGTAACAAATTGCAATTTAGCAATCAGACCCTCAATGTGAATAGCTGCAATTTGATTCGATGGCACACACCCAAATCGTCCCACCATGAAGATCACCTAGCCCCAAAATCAGGCCAGGCCACTCATCAGATGTGCCATACCATTGGAATCAATGGACAACTGTCGATCTAACTCTACATCTGGGTGTGGCCCACCTGGTGAGTAGATCAACCTGATTTTTTTTTGGGTATATTCATCATAGCTGGTTTACAATTTTCTTAGCTAGAATATCCTACAAAAGTGGCCTGACAGGGGGAAAGATAGTACAAAACCACAATGTTTTGAATTATAATTGGTGTTTGGTAGTCTTTATAATTTGAATTACAATTTGAGTGAGTGATCAAGCAACTCGACGATCTTATCGAGTTGTGATCGAGTAATGCATGGTACTGAGTTTCCTAGTGATTCAGCTTAAATCGAGTTGACTCAACTGAGTTTTGAATCAAGTCAGTCAATTTTAGAACTATGGTTTTGAACATAAGAGATATGTGGTTTTTTAGTGTGACAGGGATGTTGCGCAACACACCAACAACGCAGTGAACCAGGATCCAATCTCCAGTCTCACCCACAAACGATAAACAAGAAGAAATATAAACTAGAAGAAGAATCAAAACATTCCAAACAAACCACAAGACAATATATATGTGGAAAAACCCCGAACAAGGGTAAAAAACCATGGGTACAAACTTCCACTATGAAGAAAACAAGATTACAAGCAAAATACTAACCTTTTCCCTTGGATGTACAGAGAAAACACTTTGTCCACACTTTAGAATAAATCTCATAACCCTAAAAAAGCCCTAGGGACCCCTATTTATAATTTAGGCAACTTCCCTTTCGCACCTCTGTGAAAATCGACTAAAAAATCCATAGTCCGTGCAAAATCCGGAAACGAATCTGCGTAACCTCGACTGGTCGAGCATGGGCCTCGACCGATTGGGCACCTTGGAACCCAAAAACTGATACTCGCTGAACTTTGAGTCGAGTCAGTCCTCGACTGGTCAAGCGGGCCACTCGACCGGTCGAGCAGGGCACTCGACTGGTCGAGTGACCCTGTCTAGATGTGGCTCCACATCTTAACAATCTCCCACTTGGAGACACATCACCATAATCCTTCGTCTTCTACATCGGCATGCACCACCTCCCCGTCTTCAAGCCTAAAGATCAATCAAAGCTGAACAGAGCTTCAACTTCTCCCGTGTGACAGCCTTGGTCAGCATATCTATAGGATTCTCACTTGTATGAATCTTCTCTAGAGCAATCGATCCATCTTCCAGTAACGAATGTATGAAGTGATATCTGATGTCAATATGCTTGGTCCTCAAATGAAAGGCTGAATTCTTAGCCAAATGTTTCACACTCTGACTGTCACTGTACAACTTGCAATCTGCTTGCTTCTTACCCAACTTTTTCATGAAACCTTGCATCCACACCATCTCATTGCATGCTTCTGTAGCTACAAAATATTCTTCTTCCGTTGTACTAATAGATACTATCTTCTGTAACTGAGAGACCCAACTGACTACATCACTACCCAGAGTAAAGACATAACCTGTAGTGCTTCTTTTGCTATCGATATCTAAAAAGGCCAAGCTAAAGTCCTAGAGGCGGGGTGAATAGGACTATGCCAAATTAAAAACTTAAATGCAAAATTAATCAAATACAAATAAAGATAGCACTTAAAACAATCTCACAATGCAGAAATGAATAACAACCTCAAATGTATAAGTATTGAGAGGTTGATACAGATGTTGTTCTAAGGACAACCTTACACCAAAAACCAATGGTTAATGGTAGGACAACCTGATTCTTAGAAAGGTCTGTGTATCAAAATCTCAAACTGATACAGAGGAATAAATAAATAAATAGAAAAGAATTAAACTAAGCTATTACAATTCCCACACTTGCGTAAAAAGATTACAACATTCTTCCACAAATGCATAAAAGGAAATTACAACATCCACACAATGTCACAATCAATTAATCACCACAAGACCAGAAATTATAGTGGTTCCCTTGTGTGTACACCAACTGTTTAGAAAAACAGCCACACAACTACTCCACTCCTAATATCTTCACACTGTGGATATTAGCGTTCACTATGCAATAGGTTTTTCAAGGTTCACCTAAAACCTTCACAATTGTGTCTTTCAAGTGGGTTTACACAATTCAAAAAACCCCACACTCTGAGTTTTCTGGATCACCTCAGACAAACCAAAAGAAAGAGATTATTCTGGCACAATCTCAAAGAAAACAAAAGAAAGAGATTTACAAAATTGTAAAATACTTACCCGGATATTCTCCTTTGATGAGGTCCGGTAGAACCAATTCGAAGTATATATTCAACGTAGATGTTCAATGTCCACACTCACTTATGAAAGGTTCTAAGTTCTAAATGATTTTTAGATTAAATCACCTTGGGCTTGCTTGATTTGATTTTGATTCCAAGAAAGGGGAAAATAAAAATCCCTTCTTCAAAATATGATTGGAATATAGAATCACAAAATCAAATATAAAAAGCTAATTAAAGAAAATATTAAATGAGTACTAAATAGCTTAAGAGTATCACTAACTTATCTCTCAGAGTGGTGTCTTGATTTTGCTTGAATTGAATGAAAAACTCTGAAAATCGTGCTCTATTTATAAGTGCAGAAACTGTTCACTCGACTGGTCCAGGGGACAGCTCGACTGGTCGAAGGACCAACAGACTTTTGAAAATTCGGGCGCGATAAGATAAAATTGTTCCACGACTAGTTGAGTGGCATCCACGACCGGTCGAGTGGCCTGCACGACCGGTCGAACCCTGCTCTCGACTGGTCGTGTGGGACCCAATTTAGTTGCTGGACTTTGAGTCGAGGCTGCTCGACTGGTCGAGCACTATTCACTCGACTGGTCGAGCAGTCTCCAAGACTGGCCGAAGATCCAACAAAAAATTCTGAAAATAAGTAACAAATCTTGAACTAGTAGAGGAATTTCTTAAACTAGTCGAGCCAATACTAAGACTAGTCGAACATAGGTTAAGACGAGTCGAGAAATAGCCTATATACTTATAAAGTGACCCAATTAAAGTATGTAATCAATATGACCTAACATATGGTTAATCTAGGGTCATTCATACCTTATAAGTGATGTTTGAACATTGAAACATCTTTTGCTTCAGTTGATAGTTGATCTTGACATACATGAAGCTTGACATCTTGAAGTATGTTGAAGCTTGAACTTGTAGCACTTTGAAGCTTGAATTTGAAATGCTTTGAAGCTTAAACTTGAGATACTTAACTTGTATTTCATCTTGAGCTTTAAGTACCAAAGTAAAGAACTTTGTCTTGACATGGATGAAGCTTTGAAACCTTTAACTATTGAAGCTTGAAAAATTGAACTAACACGTGGTGTTGAACTTGACCTTGAACTTGTATATCTCTTGATCTTGCATTTAAAGTTCTTGAGGTAAAGACCTTTATTCTTGTACATGAGATGCATGATCTTGAATATGTAGATGAGCTCTGCAAGACACAGATTCCAAGAGGTTTTGACACTACAAAATTTGATAACCATAGGAGCTAGAAAACATAGCACTTATAATATCTCCTGCCAAATCTGAATCAACGTAGCCTTGTAGCTTGATTTTCGATCCACCATAACATAGCCCTATATCTATAGTACTTACCAGGTATCTGAGGATCCACTTCACAGCTTCCTAATGTTCCTTCCCGGGGTTGTTCATGAACCTACTAACAACTCCCACTGCTTGAGCAATGTCTGGCCTCGTGATCACCATAGCATACATGAGACTCCCAATAGCTAACGCGTATGGGACTTTAGCCATGTAGTCTCGTTCCTCCTGCGTCTTTGCACCTTCCTCCTTAGAAGCTTGAAGTGGTTGCCTATGGAGTGCTAATCGGCTTAGCACCTCCCATATTAAATCAATCAAGTACCTTGGCTATGTACTCTGCCTGTGACAAGACCAATTTCTTGTTTTTCCTGTCACGCTTTATCCTCATTCCTAGGATTTGTTTTGTAGCTCCTAAATCCTTCGTGACAAATTCTCTAGACAGTTGTCTTTTGAGATCTGAGATGTCCTTCATGCTTGAACCGACCACAATCATGTCATCAACGTACAGAAGAAGGATGATGTACGACGTATCAAACTTCTTCAAATAGCAACAGTGGTCTGCATGACATCTCCTAAAACCGTTTTCCGATATGAAACTGTCGAACTTCTTGTACCATTGCCTCGGGGCCTTCTTCGGGCCATATAGACTCTTCTTCAATCTAAACACCATGTTCTCCTTTCCCGGTGCCATGTATACTGTCGGTTGATGCATATATATCTCATGAAGAAAGGCTATCTTAACATCTAGTTGCTCTAAATGTAAGTCCTCTATAGTCACTATACTTAAGACCATGCAAATCATAGACATTTTCACCACTGGTGAAAATATTTCAGTGAAGTCGATACCTCCCTTTTGTTGGAATCCTTTCACAACCAATCTAGCCTTATACCGTTTCGAACCATCATGCTCCTCCTTCAGTCTGTAAACCCACTTGTTATGAAGAGCTTTCTTACCCTTATGTAAAGTGAGTAGCTTCCATGTACGATTAGACTCAAGAGAGTCCATCTCATCATCCATGGCCTACTCCCACTTAACTTGTGTATCTGACTGTAATGCCTCTTCAAAACACTCTGGTTCACCATTATCTGTCAGCAGGAGATAATGTAAGGAGGGTGAGTATCGGACTGTGGGTCTCCTCTCCCGAGTAAACCTCCTCACAACCGGTGTCTGTGGCTCTGCCTCATAATGCTCCTGTACATGATCATCCTGTGGCGCTATAACGCCCATGTTCGGTAACTCTTCCAACTCTACGAATTCTTTCTCCTTGGCCTTATTTTTCCTGTACATTGTCCTTATGCATCACTTTTTCATTGAAGACTACATCTTTGCTTGTAACGCCCTGAAAATCGGGGGTCGAGCATAAACTCAACTCCCAAGTTCCAACGCATCACATATGCAACAAAATGAATGATGATTGAATGTTGTCTGTATTAGAGTAGTGAACATGAGTGAGATTAAGCCAAAACAACATATCATACTCCAGAGACAGTTAAATTGCAAGCGGAAGACTGTGATAGATATATAAAATATAAAAACTATGGTGAGTCTCCAGAGTGTGATAAGGTTACCAGGTTAATGAATTACAAGTACAGTTCAAATTATACCAAATGTGTAGTGTCATCTAGTCAACATCCCTGTAATCCCGTCGATCAAGACATGACTCACGTGAAGCCGTCAGCATAGCATATACGAACAAGCATCATTGTCATCATAAACGTCCAGCTCCACCTCAAGAGTAGCGTCGCCATCTGCAATCAGACAAAGTCTGGTGGGTGTTCGGAACACCGTCCCGTAACGTGGGAGTGAGTAGCTAACTCAGTGGAACAATAAAGCATAGGTTAACATGTTATCAATTCGGTCAAGCAGTAGTGATAAAGCAGTACAATCAAACAATTCTAAATACTCTTGTTAATGCAAGTATGGGATGCAGTCATGATGTATACCCTTGCCAAACCACCCTCATGCGACACCATCTTACGTTCGCGGCATGCTTTCATCCCTTAGTGCTCCACATCTTCCAAGCACATGCAATGCGATGATGAGCATGATTATCGAGTTATTATTAGTCCATTTCAAACAACAGGATTGGGAAACTAAGGTACCTCCCTTGTATCATTCCCAAACATGATCCATTCTAGGGTCGTCAGTCCTAGTTAATCTCAGACGATGGTGTATTTTCTAGGTCACTGCAAAGGCTGTCAGGGCTGTTACGCACAAAGGTTACACCACTCCCTTATTACCTTTTTAACGATTCATCACTATACAGATACAGGCCTAGTTTCATACTGTATACACTGCGGTAAAACTCGTCACCTCACCGCAATTCAGAGTATGCTCGAGGTCACTACAAAGGGCTGTCAGGGCTGTTATGCACAATGGTTACACCACTCCCCCATCACCTTATCAATGTAGGCTGACAGCACGAATATAGTGTCCCATACCACCATAATCGGTTCACTAGTCAGGTTGCTCACCAGTCACTACGGGGAGGCACGTGGCCCCAGCGTAGGCCGACAGCTCGACCACGGTGTCCCATACCACCATGCCCGACTCATGAGTCTTAGCGGATCGAGGTACCATGGTTAAAGGGGATTTCACTGGTAAGTTTGGTACCCTATGTTCAAGCAGTAGTGTCTAAACATGGTGAACATACATAAGACAGATCGGGTTGCTTAACGAGCTCGGCTAGCTCGAGCGCACAACAAGTTGAACGATATGAAGCGCAAAAGCACTTCGTGTGGCCAACCACTATCGCCAACCGAAGTACGACTCAGGTTCGTCGAACATATTACACGTGGCAAATGAATCTCAGCCACGAATTCAATCCAGTTACCAATTGTCTGGACTATAATCATAGCCCCAAACACAATCAATTACAGAATAGTTAAAGCAGTAATGGATCAAGATTTCAAATCATACAATTAAAGTCTGATATTATCCATTTAGGGCTGCCAGGGCTGTTATGCACAATGGTTACACCACTCCCCCATCACCTTATCAATGTAGGCCGACAGCACGAATATAGTGTCCCATACCACCATAATCGGTTCACTAGTCTGGTTGCTCACTGGTCACTACGGGGAGGCACGTGGCCCCAGCGTAGGCCGACAGCTCGACCACGGTGTCCCATACCACCATGCACGACTCATGAGTCTTAGCGAATCGAGGTACCATGGTTAAAGGGGATTTCACTGGTAAGTTTGGTACCCTAGGTTCAAGCAGTAGTGTCCAAACATGGTGAACATACATAAGACAGATCGGGTTGCTTAACGAGCTCGGCTAGCTCGAGCGCACAACAAGTTGAATGATATGAAGCGCAAAAGTACTTCGTGTGGCCAACCACTATCGCCAACCGAAGTACGACTCAGGTTCGTCGAACACATCACACGTGGCAAAATGAATCTCAGCCACGAATTCAATCCCGTTACCAATTGCCTGGACTATAATCATAGCCCCAAACACAATCAATTACAGAACAGTTAAAGCAGTAATGGATCAAGATTTCAAATCATACAATTAAAGTCTGATATTATCCATTTAGGGCTGCCAGGGCTGTTGCACGCACTCGTTGCTCCACTCCCCATCACCCATGATGAATCATACAACGTAAACATGAATTTAAATATATGCATCACATAGATAAAATCATACAATCATTTGAGCATGTCATGAAGCACAACACAAGTATGAGTTTGTACATATTAAATTCCTAATCACACAGCTATCTAAGGAAATCATACACATAGTTAAAGGAGTTGAGAATCATATCTCAACACCCTTATACATTACAATTTACTAACTACTACTCATTCAGACATTTCAACAAACACTTTAGACTACATACATCAACATACATGACATATGTTAATCACATAGGTATTAGGCCAAATCCTTTCACTAGGGAGTTACCCTAATCATAACACGCATACACCCATGACGGATAGTCATGGCAAGTAGGAATCCAAGTTCCATATTCATTCAGTCATTTCCACAAACACTTGGGCCACACATTTTAATATAAGTAGTGTATATTGGCCGTGGCGTGATTCAGGGCAAATCCTTTCGTCAAAGGGGTATCGCCAGTACAACAATCATATATCCATGACAATTACTCATGGCGAGCATGAATGAGAATTCTATACTCATTCAGTCATTTTCACAAACACTTAGAATACACTCTTTTCAACATACATAATGTGCATTAGCAAAACATGTATTAGGGCGAGTCCTTTCGCCAAACAAGCATTTTATCCATATATAATATATTAATACAGCAAATAATCATGGCAAACACATTTTCAAAATTTATACGTATACGGTACTTTCTACAAATACCTAGAGTATGTAAAATTCTATATTCTTTATCTTTAATCGAAACGGAAAACAGACAGCACTTTGTACATGTGCAATTGCATGCAGATCATGAATCTATCATTATCTAACATTGAAAGCGTTGAAAACCATAACCTATACACCTAAAGTCCACACTTTTTATCGTAGAATCGTAACGAATCCAATAGGTTTGCTAAGCTTTCGTATACGGCAGTTTGGTAACCTATAGAATGAAATAGGTTAGCTATTTCATAACCTACAACCTATACAACCCCAAAACAGATTAGGGTTAGGGTTTCTTACCTAGAAACGAAGTCGGAATCGCCGAAAAAGCGATGAGAATGGGGTGGTGCAGCTTGTGTAGTAGCAGGGAATAGCAGTTGGGAGATTCTCCCACTTCTCTCACTCTTTCTCTCTCTTTTCTCTCTTCTCTCTCTAGGATTTCTCTCAAATTCATATGGCTGTGAGAGAGAGAGTTCTAAGTTCTTATATAGCCTAAAAACACTCTAAAACAGACTTGTGGTCAAGGTATACTTAGGTTATAACCAAAGCAGCACTTTTCCAGCTCAATGGAGGACTTCTGGCGGGCCTCCTTGAGCCAAAGGTCAGATTTAAGCTCACCAACCTTGGATCTAGGTGGAGTTAAGTTTTCGTTTCAGTGGGATTCCCAGATCACGCGTGGCGGACCAGTTTCAGTTCAACGGTCAGCAAATCTCGATCAGAGATTCCGAGTACATGGATATGTGTATGAAATTTCTCCTGATCCGAGGGTGTAATTTGGTTTGATTCTGACGGTCTGGTTGCTTAAAACTGATCCGCAAGCGAGAGGTGCCAGATTACTATTTGAGATATTTATTTGTAAAGAAATTCAAGTGTTTTCACAATCCTCGCTCTGGACTCAAGCGAATTACACTGGGACACTATCTGGATTTGATTTCCGAGATGGTTGTCAACCCCAGCGAGGCGGTCCTAAGTCCTTAACTTCGTATTATTCGGACTCCTGATGTTCGGTCCAGAGCTAATACGGAGTTTCGAGATGCTGCTAAGAACAGTCGGGTAATGAGATTGATCCTAGATTTTAGGGTAACCTAGCGTTAATGATTTTACAAGTTTTGGGTCTTGCAGATCATATTTAAAGTGATTGGTGCTAATTTCACAGGCACTCTAGTTTAACACTAGCTAATTTTCGCCTAATTTCTAAAGGATTTAGTCCCGTATGATTTCTGTCTGAGGTGGTACCTGGGCCTTTGTAGTTTGTATATAAAGTAATTCGAGTTATAATACTTAGCTAGTTTAAGATAGTGTCTAAGGTGAAAGTACTTAGAAAATTTAAAGAACAAGGTGGTGAAGGGTGGGATTTGTGAAGGACATGGGTTAAGGAGCGATTTTAGACTGTGGGATTCAGTTCTGACAAGTTAATAAGGTGTTAGGATCGACTGCCTAAGGACGTCTAATCCCAGGTTGGCAAAAATCCAGGATGTTACATTGCTTCTGATGATTTTCCTATTTTCTTTATCCTAAAACCTGTAGCCAAAATCATTCTGCCCATAGCCTCTAAACGTGCACCTCCTGGACTTCGCATCCAACTTGTTTATGTGCTCTACATCAATGTGAACGTATGAAGTACAACCGAACACTCTGAGATGTGCAAGGTTCACTTCTTTCCCAGTCCACGTTTCTTCTGGTAGCCCACCATCCATTGGTGCTGAGGGACTTCTATTGATGAGATATGCGGCAGTATTCATAGCATCTACCCAAAACGTCTTGGGCAACCCTGCATGTAACCTCATGCTATTGGTGCGCTCAAGGATTGTCCTGCTAATACGCTCAGCTACACCATTCTGCTAAGGTGTCCCTGAAATCATTTTCTGATGTTTGATTTCATTTGCTGCACAATACTCCTCAAATATCTTATCACAGTACTCTCCCCCATTATCAGATCTGAGACATTTTACTATTTTACTTGTCTCGTTTTCTACCATTACTTTCCACTTCTTAAATACATCAAATACATCAGATTTGTGCTTTAAGAAATAAACAACAGTTTTCTACTAGCATCATTAATAAAGGAAATAAAATAACGTGAACCACCAAGAGATGATACTTATGCCGGTCCCCATACATTAGTGACAAGCTCTAACAGATGCATCTTTGGAGCGCGTCCTGTCTTCTTGAAACTTATAATCTTCTACTTGCCATACACGCAGTCCTCGCAAAATTCCAAGTTAATAAACTTCAGTCTTGGTAGCTTCCCTTTTGACAATAGCACTTTCATCCCTTTCTCACTCATATGTCCCAACCTCTGAAGCCATAATTGCCCATTCACTCCAGTTGATGCGACTGCGAGTGAACTATACGATCTTGAAGTCACATATAAAGTACATTCCTTCTTGCCTCAAGATATCACCAAGGCACCTTTTATGATCTTTTAAGAATCACTAGTGAATATCGTCACATATCCGGTATTGGCCAACTACCCTACTGAGATCAAATTTCGTTTCAAACTCGGTATCCTTCAATTTTAAAGTCATTCCGTCTTCTGATTTATATGAACGTCTCCCTTTCCAACAATACTACACGGCTCATCATCACCCAGGTAGACTCTCCCGAAGTCACCTAACACACAATCACGCAGAACTTCATTACACGAAGTGGCATGAAACAAAGCACCCGAGTCTATGACCTAAGACTCATTCCTCACATCAAGAGACAAGATCAACATCTCTGTGTCACTCTCCTCAGATAGATTCACTGAATCTTTTCTGCCTTGAGAGCTTCTTTCTTATTTCTTAAGCGCCCTGCAATCACGTTTCATGTGCCCCTTCTTTGTTGCATTGCCAACACTTGTCTTTGTCTTTCGGTCCCTTGGACTTCCTCCTTGACTTAGAATGTCCATGTTTATAGCCTCCTTTGTTCAGCGATCTTCCTCTTCTTTCAACGTTTAGAGAATTTCCCGAATCCCCTGAAACTCCTGATGCCTTTCTTCTAGATTTTTGGCTGAGAATTAGACCGACCACATCATCAAATTTCAGTTTTTTCGACCATGAAGAATTGGTCACAGCAATCACTAAACCATACCAACTGTCTGACAAACTGGACAAGATCAATAACACCCTAACCTCGTCCTCAAAAATATTGCCAATGGATTCCAACTGGCTCGTGACTGTATTGAACTCATTTAAATGTTCAGCCATGCTCCAACCATCTGACATCTTCACGTTGAATAGTTATTTCATAAGATGAACCTTATTAGACGTTGAGGGTTTTTCATACATCATAGCTAGGGTTTCCATTAATTCTTTTGTGGTTTTCACCTTGGATATATTGAAGACGACGCTCTTAGACAAAGAGAGTCGGATCATTCCTAAAGCCTTCCGATCCAATAAAAACCATTCATCATTTGTCATCTTCTCTAGTTTCTTCTCTTTTCCTCATAGAGGAATATAAAGGTCCTTCTGATACAGATAATCCTCTATCTACATCTTCCAAAAGCTAAAGTTTGAACCATCAAACTTCTCAATTTTAGTCTTCCCTTCTTCCATCATCGCTACCAATAGAACTAAACCAATAGCTCTGATACCTGTTGTTGTACATCATGCTAACAACGCAGTGAACCAAGATCCAATCTCCGGTCTCACCCACAAATGATAAACAAGAAGAAATATAAACTAAAAGAAGAATCAAAGCATTCCAAACAAACCACAAGACAAGATATACGTGGAAAAACCCCAAACAAGGGTAAAAAACCATGGGTGCAAACTTTTACTATGAAGAAAACAAGATTACAAGCAATATATTAACCTTTTCCCTTGGATGTATAGAGAAAACCCTTTGCCCACACTTTAGAATAACTCCCATAACCCTAGAAAAGCCCTAGGGGCCTTTATTTATAGTTCAGGCAACTTCCCTTTCGCACCTTTACCAAAACTGACTCAAAAATCTGCGGTCCGTGTAAAATTCAGAAACGAATCTGCGTAACCTCAACTGGTCGTTCAGGCTGCTCGACTGGTCGAGCATGGTCCTCGACCGGTCGAGCACCTCAGAACCGAAAAACTGATGCTCACTGGACTTTGAGTCGAGCCAGTCCTTGACTGGTCGAGCAGGGCACTCAACTGGTCGAGCGGCCCTGTCCAGATGTGGCTCCACATCTCAATAAGGGATTGTTACCAAGTGAATGTACTTTGGTTTGGAGTGAAGTGAGCCAAGCAGTAGTGAAAAAGGAGTGGGAGAAAGCTAGAGAAGCAAAGATAGCCATTGAAGAGAATGAGAGGAAGTTGGACAGAGAAAGAAAGGCTAAAGGAGATTCTTGTTACTAAGAAATTGTCTTTGCTACAGATATGTCGTCGACTGCTTCTATAGAGCCACATCACAGGCAACTAGAGAGCTAAGGATCTTTCTGTCTTAAAATGTATTTTTAACCATTAGTCTTTGTTTATCAATATATCCTGCCTTATGGGGTGTCTGTTTAAGTTTTCTTTATGTCTGCGTTGCTGACAGGGTTCATGAATTGTCATGTTTATGGAAAATTGGAAACATGGATCATGACCGTTTAATAGACGGCCGAGAGTGAAAGATATTGTGTCAAGCTCAATTTCTTTCAATCCTAACCATCCATGAGATTTTCCTTATCTTGTACTGAAAAGTCCTAGCTATATGTCCTAGAGGGGGGGTGAATAGGACAATGCCAAATAAAACTTATAACAGCGAAATTAAAAAGAATATGATAGCCAAAGTAAATCACAATGCAGGAAAGTAAAATAACCTCAAATTTTAGATCTTAAGAGGTTGATACAAATGTTGTTCTAAGGATAACCTTACACCAAAAACCAGAGTTTATGGTAGGATAACCTTATTTCTAGAAAGATCTTTGTATCAAATCTCAAACCAAAGAGGAATAAAGAAATAAATACAAACTGAATTGAAATAAATTGTAATCACAAATGTATTGTTCTAGGGACAGCCATACACCATAAAAATGGCAAGGCAACCTTGCTGGAACAACTTTTAAAAGAAATTGAATATCAAGCTGATAAAGGAATAACAGAAAATAAATTCTAAACTATTACAAAATTCTCACAATGCTTGAATTAAATGATTACAACATTCACCACCATACATACATCCCACAAAAGAATAATTAAAGATTAGAAGTATAAATCATTCAACCACAACACAAGGGATTATAGTGGTTCGCCTGTGTGTTCACCAACTATTAAACAATAGCCACACAAAATGCTACTCCACTCATAATATCCTCACACCGGGGATATTAGCGTTCACTAACAAAATAGGTTTTCCCAGGTTCACCAAAAACCTTTACAATTGTGTCTTTGTCTGTGGGCTTACACAATTAAAAAAACTCCACTTCTGAGTTTTCCTGGCTCTCCTCAGATAACCAATACAACAAGATTTTTCTGGTAAATCTTGAAAGAAACCAAAACAGAAAGGAATTTACAATTAAATGTAAAATACCTGATTATCTCCTTCATTGTAGCAGCCCGGTAGAACCAAATCAGAGTAGATGATTGAATGTCCAAGTTCAATGTCCAGTACTCAATTACAATGGTTCTAATTCTAATAGATTTTAAATTAAACCAAGTAGGGCTTGCCTTAATTGATTTTGATTCCAAAGAAAGGGAATAACAATTCCTCTTATCAAATTAGATTGGAATAGCAGAAACAAAATCAATTAAATAAAGCTAAGGAAAGAGAATATTAAATAAGCACACTTAGCTTAGATGGAGCACAGAATTATCTCTCAGAAGTTCGACGAAGATTGGCTTGAATGGATTAATTAATTCAATGATTTCTTCTGAGATTCGTGCTCTATTTATAGGTGAGCAGATCGCGTGTTCGACTGGTCTAGAGAGCTCTTCGACTAGTCGAAGCAATAACAGATATTTGAAAAATCAGGCGCGATAAGCTTTGACCGTTCTACGATTGGTCGAAGGACTCCTTCGACTGGTCGTAGGTCACCTTCGACTGGTCGAAGAACTTAAAATTCATTGCTGGACTTTGAGTCGAAGACTTTCGACTGGTCGAAGATGCAGTCGACATTGTTCCTTCGACTGGTCGAACAGATTCCTGGACTAGTCGAGCCTAACAGAAATTATCTGATTTTTGTAACAAACTTACGACTGATCGAGGAATTTCTTAGACTGGTCGAAGCAACTCTAGGACTAGTCGAAGAAGACCTAGGACTAGTCGAAGAACAGACCAAACTTATGTAAAATAAACATTCGATTTATGTATCCAAAGTGACCTACTTCTAAGGTCAACCTAAGGTCAGTCAAACCTTAACCATGAAGTAAGGACATTGAAACATTAGGAACTAGTGACCTTGAAGTATGAGCCTTGAAGTCTTGATGTAGTTCAATCTTGAAATCTTGATGTAGCTCAATCTTGAAAGTGTCTTGAGTTCTTTATGAACAGCCTTGTACTCTTCTTGAAGTCTTACAGCTTGAGTCATGTCTTGTGAGTAGTTCTTGCATTCAAGTTTGATCTTTGTACTCGTGAGCTTTGCTTGTTGTGAGCTTAGCTTGTTCATGAATGTTGATCTTTGAGAGAGCTTCACTTATGCAAGATATATAACAGTGATTTTGGCACCACAAATTTGACAACAAACAGGGATATAAAATATAGCACTTACATGTACTATATCTAAAATGTGTGGCAATTGCTTTTACTTTTACATGCATGTATGCAAATGTTTGGCAATTGTTTGGTAATTGCTTTTGCATGCATGTATGCAAAGCATATACTGAAACCCAATCAAAACATGGATCAGGATAATTCTAGGCCGACTCATTCAACCATACCTTTTGCAGTAGTGGCTAATTCTGGTAAGATGCTTGATTTTCAGAGGAAAATAGTAAAGATTTACAGGTTTTGATGAGAAATGAGAGTCCATCATGGAATTTCCCGAAACAATGGTTTTGTAAGTGAGTAAGAGAATCGAAAATGTGGTGGATGTAGTTCAAATGCTTCACAGTCAGAGAGGTAAGAGAATGCCAAATTCCGATCAGTTGATCAGGAGAAAAAGATGATGTATCACAACCAGATTCATGCCCACAAGCTCTAGTCATGCAGATTCATGCAACTTTTGTCAGCATTCTGGTCATTGAACGCCCTTTCATTGCATTATGTTTTCAAACAAGTCGTAATCAGGTAACCAGATCTTTCTCTCAAGAATATGACTTCCTGGAATTGTTGTTTCATATGTCACTATGTTGTTGTTTTCTTGATAATTGTATGTTCTTTTTTGGAAAAAAATGTACGCAGATGTTTGGCTATTGCTTTTCCATGCATGTATGTAGATGCCCAAGGACATTCTAGCAAGTCAAAAAAGAGCACGCTACTTTGAGAAAGAAGCTCAAAACTTATTTTTAGGTGTCACTCCCTCGCCGACATGTCTGTTGGGAATAACCGCATTGTTTGCAAGGTAATTTTCTCAATATTTTTTTAGGTTTCCATGCACACATTACATATTCTCAAGCACTAAAAAAGCATTACCAAGAATCCATAATCGGGGCCATTGATAGATTCGCCGATAGGGGCCGCAACTTTCTCATCCTTTGTGCAGATGGCGGCGACTATGTAGCAATAGCAGGCTGCCTTTATGCAACAGCAGCAGACTCGCACGCCCTCATGATGGAAACCCTCCGAGACCGGAATCGTGAAGGGGGGGGGGGGGTCGCGTGATGCAGAGGCTCGAGGTATGGACATGTTTGATCGCTTTTTGATGTTGTCATATGGATGGTTCATATAGCCCAATCATAAGGCAAATGGACCATGGTAACCATCATTCCACATTCAATAGGAAAAATTCACATAACACAATTTATGGGATGCAGCCTATCCATGTGCTCCATATAAATTATTGTGACCATTTGCAGTGTATATGGTAATAACCATGTTTCACAGAACTTCTAGAAAATTTTAAATATTTTTCCATGAACAAAGTCGCATTGGTGACTCAGCTTTAACATAGGAATCTTGTTAGGCTCATGGGTTGTTGTTTGCAGGGCAATGAAAACTACTCATTTATGAATACCTTCTCTATTGTTGCATCAAACAAAATACTTTTAATTTAATTAATTGCATTCATTTGTATTGAAGTTGGCAGTGAAGTCAATTGTTGTAGCGGCCATTCGAACCCTCTTTATCTTTGCCCCCTTCATTGGCTTTCAAGCTTATTCATATTTCATTATTTAATGTGGAAGCTTACCGGAAGAGCTGAGGCCTTGGTGCAAAGAAAGAGTGCCATATAAAAAGGTTTAGTTTTTAATGTTTTTTCATGCAGAATTCTCCTGTATTCATTGATGATTTCATTGAATTGAAGTTGGGTTTCTTTGGAAATTGGTTTGGGATCTGTTTGATAGTATTTTGATGTTTGTTGAGTTGAATTATTGAAGAAGCGATGACCAAGAAAAGGAGGTGGTTGATTGATAAATAGCCCGATGGCAGTAGTAGAGGTGATTCGAGTGGGAGCCATGATCTTGAAACACAACTCAAGTTTGATGGTACAGATTCCAAAGAACTCAAGTGGGTTTTTCTTTTTCACTTTCCCTTTTTTCCATTCTTTCTGGAAGATGACTCTGAAATAGCATTTGGTTGTTTTGTTTCTTTGAATTTGGCTCTCCAATACTAGAAAACGGTAACTTTCATTTTGGGTTTTTAAATTCATAGGGCCTCAAATGTAGAAATTCAAAACCTAAATCCAATTTTGGATTTTTGGATTCAAATTTGTTTAATAGTATTATAATTTTATTTTTTTTTAAAAAAAAAAAAAAAACATACATTGCTATGGCTATTGACCGTAGCTCTTGATCTAGAAACTGCAATTGTTGCTAACTTCAACCTATTGCTACGGCTCTTGTTCTAGTTTTAGTTATAAATATAATCTGTAGCTGTATGTACTTTTGAACTATGGAAAGTATGGCTACGGATTTAATTTGTAGACATATGCTCTATAGCTATGGATTAAATCTGTAACTAATTGTCATAGATCTTTAGCTACGACTTTAATCTGTAGCCTTTGCCCGTTTTTCTGGTAGTGTTTTTTAAAGACGTTAAATGAACGCTAGTGACGTCCACAGACCGTCAGTGTTTTAGACGGTTTGTAACCGTCTAACATCAGAGACGGTCCATAACAGACCTTTTACTGTCCATCTTTAATGACGGTCCATGACCGTCCTTCTTTACAGACGATCCATAACCGTCCTTTTAACGTCCATCTTTAATGACGGTCCATGACCGTCCTTTAACTAATACAATGCGACAAAATAGGATGGCCCATGCGACAGTTCAAAACCGTCATTTATTAAGATTTGAGACGGTTTTCAGCTATCCTTTTTTCACTGTTTTAGCGTAGTGCCTCCTAGTGAAATCAGCCTAGGGGCCTAAAGGATTGCCACAACTTATGAGAAACCTATTGGTTAAAATGCAAAGGCTCAAGCAAGCATTGAAAAAGTGGAATAGAGAAATAGTGGGCAATGTTTCACAAAACATCAAGAAGGTGGAAGAGACAGTGAGCAAGTTAGAAATTTTAGCGCAAGCAAGACCAGGCCCACCTCAAGCTTTTGGAGGAGATATTTTGGAAGCAAAAAAGCCCGCAACAACTAGTTAGAGGAGGATTGAAATATGAAGTTCTTCCACACGATAGCTAATGAGCATATCAGGAGAGCTACAATATATGAGATTCAGTTGGATATTGGGAAAAATATTATAAATATTGGTAAAATAATAGAAGAAGTTGTAAATCACTTCTCTAGCCTCACAAATAAGGATAATATTGCTTTAATAGAGGAGCCTTCGCTTGTTGAAGTGAAGCAAGTCACTCTATCCATCCTTAAATATGGAGCGCCAACACTGGATGACTTCTTTAGGGCTTTCTTCATTGGGTGTTGGGATATTATAGGGCAAGATTTGCTCAATGAGGCCAAGTTTCTCTTCAAGGGAGGAGCATTTCCAAGGGCTTTTACCTTATTGCTTATTTGTCTCATCCCAAAATCACCATCGCCTATTAGGTTTGCGGATTATCGACCTATTAGTCTCTGCAATTTTGTGTACAATTTTTTTTCCAAGAATATTGTTGTTAAGTATAATTCATTGCTGCCTAAGATTATCTCACGCGAGCAAGGAGCTTTCATTTAGGGGCATTCGATTGTAGAAAATATCACTATTGCCCAAGAGCATTTCAAAGATATAGATAGAAAGGTGCGGGGAGAAAATTTTGAGATCAAGTTAGAAATGGAAAATGCTTACAACAAGGTCGAATGAGGATTTCTTCAGACTGTGCTTAGAAATTTTAGATTCAGTGAAAGTTGGCTAGTGCTAGTTCGAAAGTGCTAGAGAAGTAGCTAGTTTTCGGTGTTGGTTAACGGGAAAGCAGTTGGTTTCTTTAAAGCATCAAGAGGGCTGAGGCAAGGTGACCCATTATGACCCAATATATTTATCCTCACTACAATAGTATTAAGTAGGGGTCTTCACATGATCTTGGAAAGGGGCTTCTGTCAAGGGTATAAAGTTCGACAGGGTTGTCCGATTATTCACACCTACTTTTTGTGGATGATTTTATCCTTTCCTTAATAGGAGTTGTATATCATTGATCAAACCCAAGGGTTGACAATCCTAAGTATAGGCTTGCGATGTAGTACTAATGCGATAAGACCAAGATCGATGGATAGGGAACTTGATGAGAATATCTTAAGATTTTAATTTAAGAAAAATGGTTGATTCGGGTTTTTAATCCAGCGGGATAGATTTATAAAAAAAAATATTAAAAAGGACTAAGGATCCAAGAATCCCCAATAATAGATTTTCAATTCAATTCATCTTCTTGAGTTGATAACTCAACTAGAACTGGATTTCAATCCATTCTAATAGGAAGATAGCACATTCATATCAATAAAAAGAAAAACATCCATCATAGATAAGAATCATGATAGGCTTAATCTCTCATGAAGATCTTAGTAATCACGTCAAAAGGAATTGAAAACATCTAATGTACCTGGAGGTGACAAAAGACCAAACAATTTTAAAGACTGATTCATTCCCAAATCTAGGAATTCAATCATATCCAATCACAATTCAACATAAAAATGTTAACTTTCGTTGAAGAAATGAATTAAACATCAAACACCCGTCAAAAGGTTCATCTCTTAGCCTTAGCAAAGGTTTATTCAAGCATGACTAATATCTTAAACAAAACATAGAGAAAAACTAGAAAATAAAAACTAGAACCAAAGGATTAAGAAGGAAGGATACTCCTAAAGAAGCTCCATAATTCTTAGGTCTCTCTCCTCTACCCTATTTAGCACCAAGTAAAGCTTAAAACACCTCTTTGAATTGGAAAAGTTCGCACCGACTTGAAACTGACTTCAATTTTCGTACTTTTGTTACACTTAATTTGGTACAGCCGACTGTGGCTTTCCATCACACAGAATTTCATTTTGGTCATATCGAATTAACTTCTTGGTTACATTTGAATTTTTCCAATTTTCATCTGAATACTACATCTTACTTAGGTTGCACTAAACATGGCTTCAGTCGCACCAAATGTCCAGCCGAATTATGTTTGAAAATCACAGTTTCTTGCTAGACTGTTCTATGAACATTCGGTTGGACCGAGCCAATCCTAGGTGGGACCGAATAGTCTGTTATTTCTGGGATTTACACTGCGTGATTTTTTAGTCTTTTCTCCACCTTTTGTACTTGGTTTTTGTGCATCTTTGGCATGTGATTTCTTCTTTAATGACTTCTAAATCTATAAGTATTCTCTTAATTAATATTTTAAGCTTTAATCTCCCTATTTAAGCATAATTTCATCTTTGTTTCCTGGATTACCTCGCTTGTACAATTAAGACATTAGTTAATAAATTAAGTACTTCGAATGCATAAAAATTAATGTAATTAGGAGGATAAATATGCAATATTTAAATGTTATCAATCGCTCAGAGTGGTGATTCAATTCATGTAACGCCTCAGATTTTTGCCAACCTGAGGTAAGACGTCCTTGGGCAATGAGTCGATCATAATACCTTAATTGAGTTCTCAGAACTCAATCATAAAGCCTCAAATCCCTTTTTAACCCATTTCCTTCAAAATCTCACTTTTCACCACCTTATTCTTCAAATTTTTCCAAGTAATTTCATATTAGATACCAATCCTAAAGTTTAAATGATGAAGAATAATAATGAAATTAAAATTTACTATAAATAGTGAATATATAAATAAATTAGGTTTTTTACCAATAACCTTTTAGAATATCATGAAATAAGTAGGTGATTTGGATAGAGCAGCTCCTCCTACCCCAAAATCATATATTGCATGTTAAACAACTCATTCCAGTTTATAAAATACACCTGTTTCAAATATCGGGTAGCGAAACCACATCAAACGGACTCGGGGGCCCAAACAATGCAAATCGGGAAGGATCCGAAGTGGGTCCCGCGAACATCCGGTGTCCCAGGGACGGGGGGGGAATAACATCTCCAGTTTGGGGAGGCATCCCCCCACTTTCTAGAGACCGGGGATGTATCATCGGCCAGCGGGCCCAGCAGGCCACAACGATCCGGGCGGCCCGTTTTCTCCCATTTTCTGCAGTATTTTCGTCTAACTTCAAAAAGTCATATCTCCCTCGTTATAACTCTGATTTAGGTGATTAAAAATTTAGGTTAAATCTTGATAAGTCTAGTTTCATATACAAATAAGTGAAAAATATAGTAAAAATTTGAATGTAGTTGAATATAGGTCGTTGTGACAACTGTCCGAAAATTATTACTTTAGATAGCTGCTGCTTCTATAATTTTTAAAATTTTTCTACAATACGGAATCTAATGAAATTTGGTAGAGATGAAGTAGAATTGATGATGAACTATTGAAAATATAATTAAAATAATATACTAACTAAAAGTGCCAGAAAGGGGCTTAGAACTGCCCTATGACCATATTTTGTCGTTATTAGGGCATAATTTAGTTAAGTACTAAACTAAACAATCTGTGGAATTGGCTTGAACTACTTTTTACACGAACTGCAAGACCGAAAACCATTAGAATCGTTAACCCAACATTACCTAGAATCCGAGGATCAATGTCAAAACCCAGTTACTCTCGGAAGCACATTGAAACTTCATATCGGACCTATACCGCACGTCGAAAGTCCGACTATCACGAAACTCTACGGTTATGACCACCTTACTGGGCTTGACAACCATCTCAGAAATCAAGTCCTAATAGTATCTAGAAACGCATAACTTGAGGCCGGAGCGAAGTGTGTGAGAAACGCGAATATCTTTAGAAAATGAACTAAGATTTAAGTGATTTGGGCCGTTCGCTTGCGGGCCAAATTTAAGGTTTCAGACCGTCAGAATCTGACCCAAATACACCATCGGATCAGGAAATTTCCCTACACAGGTCAGTGTACTTGTGGTCCTGATCGAGTGACGACAACCGTTAAACTGAAACTGGTCCGCCACGGTCGATCCACAAATCCAATCGGACTGTAAACTTACCTGGCATAGATCCAATGTCAGGGAGCTTTCTCTGGACCATATACAAAAAAAGGGCCTCTAGATGTGCTCCGTTGGACTGAAACAGCTGCTATTTGACTATAACCTAAGTATACCATGGCCCTGGGGCCGTTTTCATCAGTTTTGGACCTATATAAGGGCCTAAACCCACCCCATTTCCATTTCATACGATTTTCCTAACCCTAAAGAGAGAAGAGATAAAAAGGAGAGAAAGGTGAGGAGAAGTGAGGGAGAGTGAGAGGTAGTTGTTGGGATTCGATCCCGCCGCTCCACGTGTCGAATCGTCTCTTCCGTGTCGCTACACCATCGCTTTTAACTC
Organism: Magnolia officinalis; assembly: GCA_021015155.1. NCBI lineage: Eukaryota > Viridiplantae > Streptophyta > Magnoliopsida > Magnoliales > Magnoliaceae > Magnolia > Magnolia officinalis. The sequence continues at coordinate 49,952,387 of JAJHSJ010000010.1, forward strand.
CGTTTTTGGGTAAGAAATCCTAACCCTAATCTGTTTTAGGTATCCAAATAGGTAGATCGACGAAACAGCTAAACTATTTCGTGATCCAGGTAGCCGTTGTGTCGTAGACAATGACGCAGTGTTCAAACTGAGCTCGGTACGGGTTTACCGGTGAAAGGTGTGGACTATAAACGTTTAGGTTATGGTTTTCAATGCTTTCAATGTTAGTTAATGATTTATGACTAACTTGATTGCTATCACAAGTTTTTATATACGATGTTTTCCGTGTATTACACATATCTTTAAACTATATTGATTTTTAATGCATTATACGTGTTTATTGAAATGTTTGAATGAATATGGAATTATGATTTGTGCTTGCCATGATTATTGATTGAGAATATATGATTGTTGTACGAGTGGCAAGTCCTTTGTGAAAGGATTTGTTATAATACCTGTTATAACTACTTTATTATATGATGTTGATATGTGCAGTCTAAGTGTTTGATATAATGTCTGAATGAGAAAATTCTTGTTGAAATATGTTTAATTAGGGCATTGAGATAACCTTATCTATAGTTACAGTTTACTTCATGTAATCTATCTCACTATTACGTGATTTATGGATGAATATTTATGTATGATAACATGTGCACTATGTGTTTGTTAAAATGCCCAAATGAGATTTATATTCGAATTGACTGTCACATGTTGTTTTGACTATCACACATGAATGCCTATTGTGTTCGAATGCGATTGGGACTACTACGTAGTCCAGGCAATCGGTAATGAATCCGGAATTAGTGGCTGAGGTCATTTTCGCTACACAAGACATGTTCGATGAATCCGAGTCATATGTTGTTTGTCGACAGTGGTTAGGCCACGCCTAGTGCTTACTAGCTCCATATCGATAAATCCAATGTGTGCTCGTACCAGTCGAGCTTGTCAAGCAACCCGATTAGTCTAATGTATGTTCACCATGCATGGATGCTACTGCTTGAATCTAAGGTACCAACTTACCAGTGAAAAGCCCGTTTAACCTTGGTACCACGATCCGCCAAGACTCATGAGCCGGGCATGGTGGTATGGGACACCGTGGTCGAGCCGTCGGCCTACGTTGGGGCGACAAGCCTCCCTGTAGTGACCAGTGATCAAACCAAACTCGTGAGGCCAATACGGTTGTATGGGACACTGTATTCGAGCTGTCGGCCTGCGCTAAGGTGACGAGCCTTTCGGGAGTGACCTCGAGTATACAAGAGACAACTCTAAGGTGACGAGCCTTGTCGTAGTGACCTTGAGTATAAAATAGGCCTATGATCAAGTGACGAGCCTCTCGTAGTGACCTCGAGTATGAATTAAGTCTATGCTGAGGTGACGAGCCTCCCGTAGCAACCACTAGTATAAACTCGCGAACTTGCCTATCGTATGTGACTAACTAGGATTGACGACCCTAGATGGATCATTGTTTGGAAAATGATATAAGGGAGGTACCTTAGCTTTCCAATCCTACTGTATGAATAAACATAATTAAGAACTTGGCTAATCACGTACATGCATCGCATTTGCATGTGCCTTTGGCGTTGGAGTTGAGCACAGATGAAGGGGTGCATGCCGCGATCGTGAGATGATATCGTAGAGGGAGTGCAGGCGAGGGCATGCATCATTATAGCATATCATCCCTACATTAACAAGAGTACTTATGCATGATTGTTGTACTGCTTTATCATTACTGCTTGACTGAATTGATAACATGTTAGCCATTGCTTTATAGTTCCACTGAATTATCTACTCATTCCCACCTGGGACAGTGTTTCAAAACACCACCCAAACTCTAGTTTAGATGCAAGTGATGGTGAAGCGTAAACAACGGAGTTGGACTTCATAGGTGGGGAGAAAGGATTCTCCTACGTTCAGCTCTCAGGCGGGTCTACTGGACCTCGTGCTGATTCAACAGGATTACAGGGATTTATGGATTAGTTGGACAGTTACATTTTGGTATTTTGTATAATTTGACACAAAACCTGTATATATTCAGCCCTGTTACATATTCATACTCTGGGATTTAAAACTCACTTATATACTTTATATATCTATCACAGTCTTCCGCTTACTCAATTTAGTTATCCCTGGAGTATGATATGTTGTTTTAGTATAATCTCACTCATATTCGAATGCACTCATCGTAATCATCATAATCTATGTTGCATAAATGATGCGTTGGAACTCGGGATTTGAGCTTTGCTCGACCCCCGATTTTCAAGGCGTTACAAGATGGTATCAGAGCATGATGTGGATTAAACTGGACCTGGGTTATGGTAACACGATGCACACTGACGCACTCTGATTTAGGAAGAGGGCGATAGAATTTAGAGACGAGATTAGGATCCCAAGGTTTCACCGACAGAAGAGACCGAATATTGTAACTTAGTCTACAACGTATCTTCTATCACCTGAATCGACCTAGGTCGCCTCTAGGCCGGGTTTGAGTCATTAGTTGACGAATTCCAAATCTGAAACAGATCCGAATGGCGCGAATACGGGCGCGTTGGACCATAAAAATGGACCCAAACCAAGAATTTCAGAACGAAGTAATGAGATAACTAGGACCTTGGGAATGAGGATTATATATACCACAATGACCATCAAATGGTGGGGCATTTAGAGTTTTGGGCCTAGAGTCGGTACTCCTACATTTCGAAAAATTTGACAGTATAGGAAACCCAAAAAATTAATAACGTGAACCCTAAGACCTCTCTAGCTGGTATGGTCATGTGTGAGGTTCTCGAGCGCAGTTAAATCAAGTTCGGGTAACTCAATTCCAATTAGACAACTTTGACCCTAAGCGATAAAAAAATTTTCCGTATTAGAAATGGTACGAAATCATCCAGCGTATGAGCATAGACTTTGGATTACAACTATTGGATTAGCACTACTCCTAAATTAAGACTAGGCTAATGGTTATACTAAGGAATGTAAAAGGACTGAGTATGCTAAGATAATCGAAATATAACTTAGTTGTCTTGATTAGGTTAAAGTGAGACCTCGTTCCGTCGTTGAATCCCCTTAGTACTTATAGGCTTCTTTCATAACTCTTAGGAAGCTGTTTTGACTTAGAAACTAATCACGTTCAGAGAAAACTTATATATCCCTCGGATTGAACGTTAGGTCAAATCAATACGCCCCTTAGAATTACCTTCCTAAGGACTTATTATAATCGGGAACACGGAGTAGAGAAACTATATATAAGTGAAGTATTCGCGGTTTGAATCGAATTCTCAGTCCTGGTAGTTACCAATGAACTCAATACTCTGATCAAGCAGAAGATTGGGATCAACTAGGATTAAGGATTGATATGGCAAAATTTATGTCATAACTAGGCAGAAGGTTTATGTACCCGGCTTAGACCCACTACACAACTTTCCTTCCGTGTTGGCTCGACCACTTACAACCAAAAGTTTATCACTTCGTCTTCGAGAAGTGTTAAAAATATATAGCCAATAGAGATTTTTCTTTTCAGGCCCAAGAAATTTCTCAAATGGGCAACATACAGTTAGGGATTAGGTCCCGAATCATAGACCATTCTAGCGTACATATTGTGCATATGAACTTAGAAAGATAGTCTACCCATTAACCTATTTTCTCCAAATTCCTAATATACTAATAATGTATAGATTATCTTACAGTATTAAACTATACATGATTAAAGAAAGTAAGTCGGGACCGTGATAAAAGTCATTCCCTAGTATAATTAGGCATCTTGCCACAAACTCACACCCATCCCTGGAATCAACCACAACACCAATCATTTTAGCTCATTTCTATAACCATAGGTACCAATGTCATAGCACACATCATCGATGGGAGGAAGACCAATGTATTGAGAGATCGTTTCCCATTTCATGCCAAGGATAGGTCCTAAATTACACATTATTCCGACATACGGATCAGAACATAGATATTTGAGCCTTGAGAGTAGAAATAATTTTTAAGGGGGGGGGGGGTAGAACATTATAAGCCCAATCTAGTTAGGTCAGCTAATATATCTGTTTGATAAAGGTGGTGCAGCGAAAGCTTGGTGGGCCCCTGCCCCACTAGCCCAGGATCGAGGAAAATTGATCTAGACTTTGCGTAGGGATAGGTCACTAAATAGGATCTGAATCTTCCTTAGAATATAAATAATGAAGTCATTGAAGGAAAGAAATTAGGGTTCACGTATTAAACTAATTCATATTAAAGAATAGGCCTAACAATGGGTACGAGCTGAATTACAATAACCGAGGTCAGTGTATCTACAATGTGCTCGTTGAATACGGAGCCAATAGGAGCCTTAGCCAATTTCAGGGTGAAAAGTTTTAAGGAGGATAGACTAAAGTGAGCCAGACTAGCACAGATAGTATACACTCTACCACGCATATAAACTTGAAGTCAATAAAATTTAGGCAAATGAAAGCATAAAATCTTTACTTATTACCCTTAGCCAATTTTGGGGACGAAATTATTTTCAAGGGGGGTAGATTGTAACCCCCCGGATTTTTTACCAACTTGGGGTAGACATCCTTGGACAATGAGTCGATCATAACACCTTATTTGACTTCTCAGAACTCAATCCTAAAACCTCAAATCCCTTTTTAACCCATTTCCTTCAAAATCTCACCTTTCACCACCTTATTCTTCAAATTTTTCCAAGTACTTTCATATTAGACACCAATCTTAAAGTTTAAATGATGATGAACAATTATAAAATTAAAATTTACTATAAATAGTGAATATATAAATAAATTGGGTTTTTAGCCATTAAAATTTTGGAATATCATGAAATAAGTAGGTGCTTTAGATATAGCAGCTCCTCTTACCCCAAAATTATATATTGCATGTCAAATAACTCATTTCAGTTTACAAAATACACACGTTTCAAATATCAGGTGGCGAAACCACATCAAACAGACTCGGGGGACCAAACGAAGCAAATCGGGAGGGATCCAAAGTGGGTCCTGCGTACATCCGATGTCCCGGGGGGATAACATCTCCGGTTTGGGGAGACATCCCTCCACTATCCAGCGACCAAGGAGGGCATCCCCGAATTGGGGATGCATCACCGGCCAGCGGGCCGAGCGGGCCACAGTGGGCCAGGTGGCCCGTTTTTTACCATTTTCTGCAGTATTTTCATCCAACTTAAAAATGTCATATCTCCCTCATTATAACTCCAATTTAGGTGATTAAAAATTCAAATTGAAGATTGATAAGTTTAGTTCCATATAAAAATAAGTAAAAAATATAATAAAAATTTGAATATAGTTGAATATAGGTCATTGTGACAACTGTCCGAAAATCATTAGTTTGGACAGCTGCTGCTTTTAGAATTTTTTAAAATTTTTCTACAAACGGAATCTAATGAAATTTGGAAGAGGTGAAGTATACTTGATGATGAACTACTAGAAAAATAATTAAAATAATATAGTAACTAAAAGTGACAGAAAGGGGCGTAGAACTACCCTAGGATCATATTTTGTCATTATTAGGACATAATTTAGTTAAGTACTAAACTAAACAATCAGTAGAATTGGCTTGAACCACTTTCTATACGAAATGCAAGACCCAAAACCATTAGAATCGCTAACCCAACATTACTTAGAAACATAGGATCAATCTCAAAACCAGTTGCTCTCGGGAGCACATTGAAACTCCGTATCGGACCTGGACCGCGCGTCGAAAGTCCGACTACTGTGAAACTATACAATTATGGCCATCTTACTGAGCTTGACAACCATCTTGGAAATCAAATCCTAATAGTATCCAGAAACACACAACTTGAGCCCGGAGCGAAGTGTGTGAGAAACGCGAATATCTTTAGAAAATGAACTCAAATTTAAGTGATTTGGGCCGTTCGCTTACGGGCCGAATTTAAGGTTTCAGACCGTCAGAATCTGACCCAAATACACCCTCAGATCAAGAAAATTTTCCAACATAGGTCAGTGTACTTGTGGCCCTAATCGAGTGACGACGACCATTGAACTGAAACTGGTCTGCCACGGTCGATCCACAAATTTGATCGGACTGAAAACTTAACCTGGCATAGATCCAATGTCAGGGAACTTTCTCTGGACCGTATGAAAAAAAAGGGGGGCCTCCAAATGTGCTCTGTTGGACCGAAACAGCCGCTATTTGGCTATAACATAAGTATACCATGTCCCTAGGGCCATTTTCATTAGTTCTGGGCCTATACAAGGGCCTAAACCCACCCCATTTCCATTCCATACGATTTTCCTAACCCTAGGAGAGAGAAGAGAGAAAAGAATAGAGAAAGGTGAGGAGAAGTGAGGAGAGTGAGAGGTAGTTGCTGGGATTCGATCCCACCGCTCCACGTGTCGAATCGTCTCTTCCGTGTCGCTACACTATCACTTTCAACTCCATTTTTGGGTAAGAAATCCTAACCCTAATCGGTTTTAGGTAACCAAATAGGTAGATCGGCGAAATAGCAAACCTATTTCATGATCCAAGTAGCCGTTGTGCCGTAAACAATGACGTAGTGTTCAAACTGAGCTCGGTACGAGTTTACCGGTGAAAGGTGCAGACTATAAACATTTAGGTTATGGTTTTCAAGGCTTTCAATGTCAGTTAATGATTTATGACTAACTTGATTGCTATCACATGTGTTTAGATACGATGGTTTCCGTGTATTACACATATCTATAAACTATGATGATTTTTAATGCATTTTACGTGTTTGTTGAAATGTTTGAATGAATATGGAATTATGATTTGTTCTTGCCATGATTATTGATTGAGAATATATGATTGTTGTACGTGTGGCAAGTCCTTTGTGAAAGGATTTTCTATAATACCTGTTATAACTACTTTATTATGTGTATGTTGATATGTGTAGTCTAAGTGTTTGATATAATGTCTGAATGAGAAAAAGCTTGTTGAAATATGTTTAATGAGGGCATTGAGATAACCTTATCTATAGTTACAGTTTACTTCATGTAATCTATCTCGCTATTATGTTATTTATGGATGAATGTCTATGTATGATAAAATGTGCACTATGTATTTGTTAAAATGCTCAAATGAGATTTATATTTGAATTAATTGTCACATGCTATTTTGATTATCACACATAAATGCCTATTGTGTTCGAATGTGATTGGGACTACTACATAGTCTAGGCAATTGATAATGATTCCTGAATTAGTGGCCAAGGTCGTTTTCACCACACAAGACACGTTCGATGAATCTGAGTCGTACGCTGTTTGTCAACAGTGGTTAGGCCACGCGGAGTGCTTACGTGCTCCATGTCGATAAATCCAACATGCGCTTGTACCAGTCGAGCTTGTCAAGCAACCCGACTAGCCTAATGTATGTTCACCATGTATGGATGCTACTGCTTGAATCTAAGGTACCAACTTACCAGTGAAAAGCACATTTAACCTTGGTACCACGATCCACCAAGACTGATGAGCCGGGCACGGTGGTATGGGACACCGTGGTCGAACTGTCAGCCTACGCTAGGGCGACGAGCCTCCCCGTATTGACCAGTGAGCAAACCAAACTCATTAGTCAAATACGGTGGTATGGGACACTGTATTCGAGCTATCGGCCTGTACTAAGGTGACGAACCTTTCTGGGGTGACCTCAAGTATACACGAGGACTACGCTAAGGTGACGAGCCTTGCCGTAGTGACCTTGAGTATAAAATAGGCTACGATCAGGTGACGAGTTTCTCATAGTGACCTCGAGTATGAATTAAGTCTACACTGAGGTGACAAGCTTCCTGTAGCAACCATTAGGATAAACTCACGAACCTGCCTATCGTATGTGACTAACTAGGATTGATGACCCTAGATGGATCATTGTTTGGGAAATGAGATAAGGGAGGTACCTTACCTTCCCGATCCTACTGTGTGAATAAACATAATTAAGAACTTAGCTAATCACGTACATGCACCGCATTTGCATGTGCCTTTAGCGTTGGAGTTGAGCACAGAGGAATGGGTGCATGCCGCGATCATGAGATGATGTCGCAGAGGGAGTGCAAGCGAGGGCATGCATCATTATAGCATATCATCCCTACATTAATAAGAGTGCTTAGGACATGATTGTTGTACTGCTTTATCATTACTGCTTGACTGAATTGATAACATGTTAACCTTTGCTTTATAGTTCCACTGAATTAGCTACTCATTCCCACCTGGGACGGTGTTTTAAAACACCACCTAGAATCTGGTTTAGATGTAGGTGAGGGCGAAGCCTATACAGTAGAGTTGGACTTCGTAGGCAGGGAGAAAGGATTCTCCTACATTCAGCTCTCTGGCGGGTCTACGTAGATCTCGTGCTGATTCAACGGGTTTACAGGGATTTACGGATTAGTTAGACATTTACATTTTGGTATTTTATATAATTTCACACAAAACCTATATATATTCAGCCCTGTTACATATTCATACTCTAGTAATTTAAAAACCACTTATATACTTTATATATCTATCACAGTCTTTCGCTTGCTCAATTTAGTCATCCCTGAAGTATGATATGTTGTTTTAGTATAATCTCACTCATGTTCGAATGCACTCATCATAATCATCATAATCTATGTTGCATAAGTGATGCGTTGGAACTCGAGAGTTGAGCTTTGCTCGACCCCTGATTTTCAAGGCGTTACAGTTTATCTCATCCAACATAGTGATATCAAGTCAAAAGGTGAACAAAGTTAAAAGCTTTTTTTTTTTTTTTACTATTTTACCTTGGAGTCCCTATCTCTAAGGAGAGAGCTAAGTGGGTAGCGTTTCAGTCTCTCATCGATAAAACGGACTCTCGAATTGCAGGTTAGAATGAAAGATGTTTGTCTCAGAAAGGAAGAATGACACTTATCAAACATGTCGTATGTGGTATTCCAATTCATGCGATGACAACTTTTATTGTCCTGGCACATGTGTTATATGTTATGGAGAGTTTACTCACTAACTTATATTAAGGTTGGGCAAATGGTAGGAAGAAATTGCATTGGCTCAGTTGGAAGAAGCTAGCTATGCTGAAAGAGGAGGGTGGGTTGGGGATCAGAAAGTTAAGAGATGTGATGAACAACTTCTGGCTCAAGTTGGCATGAGCTACGAGGTAGGATAATGAGAATAGCCTGTGGGCATCCTTCATGTGAATGAAGTATGGATGTTGGTCGTCTGGTGTAGGTACAACCACCATGCCCCTATGTTATTTTTCCTTTCTGATCTTCCATTTCCAAGCTATTCTCATTGCTCAAAGAGAAAGTATAGTGACTTTTGAATCGAGGTGAGTGCAATCTATGTGATGTGGAATAGACAAGCCTGAGTCCTTTGGCCATGTGGAGCGTTGCTAAAATCCCTTGACGGAGTTAAAAGTCAACATGTTTCTAGGTCTGGAAGGCATTTGTTTGTTGTTCCCCCTACCAGGATTGCTTCTTCTTATGGTCCTGGAGCACATTTTTGAGGAAGGTTTTTGTACGTCTCAAAGGGAAGACACCTGTGTGTTGCCCCTTGATCCCTCAGGGAAGATCTCAGTGAAATCAGCCTGGGAGATGAGTAGAGCAGGGGGAGTTCATAGGGGTTGGTCAAAATGTGTTTAGCATGGGAAAATGACTCTCAAGATTTCGAACTTCGTTTATAGGCTGTTATATGGGGCCATCCTTGTGGATGAGCGAATTTTAGCAAAGGGGATCCTGTTGGTATCTTTGTGTTCTTAATTACTACATGTCAAAGCTACTTTAGTGCCTACATTCTAAGTCTATTTTTCATTTGCTCATTACTGGGGATCTAGTTTTAAGGGTATGGGCTTTCTTTAGTTCCTTGTTTGAGGTAGCCTCGTATGATGATCAGAATGTGTTGGGGCAGCTTACGCATTAGTGGTCTGCATCCTCCTCAGAGTACGATTTCTGGATGGCTCATAGATTAGTTCAAAGTGGCTCAGGTGAATGCGCCAATTACTATCATCCGAGTCAAGAGATGGCTAGCCCAGATCTACCGGTTTCTCCCAATCGTTAGAGCAACCTCGTTGGTTGTTCAACTAGCCTTTTGTGAGATGGAGTTGTCCTGCGCCAACCTTCGAGAAAGGTTCGAAGCATGGTAAAGTGGAAGAGGCCAGAGGAAAGCTGTGTGAAAATGAATGTCGACGGTTCGGCGAGACGAAACCCAGGGAACTTTGGAGGAGGGGAAATCTGCATAGGATGGAGAGGGGAATTCATTTTCATATTCTCTGATGGATGAGGTATGGGATCCAACAATGCAGTATAAATTAGAGCCCTATGCAAAGGCCTTTCTCTGTGCTTGTAGCAAGGTTTCTCTAAGATAGAGGTCGAAAGTAATTCTAATATAATAGTGGAGGTGTTGAACAACAACTACCCTCTCAATTAGAAATGGTGGTATTGGAAAGCTAGGAAACACAATAACAAATAGTTTGACTCGCTTAGGGAGTAATACCTAAGGCAAAAAGATATTTCACAGGGTGTCAAACCTTCTTCGAGACATTCGGGGTATTTTCTTCCTCGATCGGGTGGGCCCAGAAACATTATAGAGAGAGTTGTGCATTTATAAGTCTATGCTTTTTTGTGCTTGTTTAGGTATATGATAGGTTGACCCTACTGGTTGTTCATGTCTAAGGGCTAATCCCCGGAGGGCTAACGTCCCAGTCCCATGTATTTTTCCTTTTGTTTATTCAATAACCCCCACCCCCCTAAAAAAAAAAAAGAAAAAAGAATGTGGTTAAAACGTTGTTTGAATTGTTTGAGGGTCAAAAGTTAACATCATTCTTTGTATCACCTATATGGAAAATCAACTCATAGTCATTTTTTTTTTACTATAGATGAAAATGTTAGGATTTATTTAGGAGTATTCGTAAGAGAAGAGTTTTTTTTTTTTTTTTTTTTATGAAAAATGGCGAAATGAGGGATGTATATGTCAAAAAACCCTTCTTAAAAATATCGAGTGCAAAAGAATCCAAATAATAATAATTAACCACTGGAGGTACGATCTATCTAAGTTTTTTAATATAAAAAATATCTATTGCTCAAAAATAAAAATAAGAATAACTGATTAGGAAGGACCGCAAGTCCCTACACCAGTGGATGAGATATGTGAGGATGTTAGCCCCAAGTACTGAGGATGCAAACTCCAAAGTCTCATTCTTTAACTCATCTTCACCTTTTGCTAGGCAGGATGGTAGTCCTTTGTTGAAAGCTTTAAACTGGAATTTTTTATCCTAGAGTATAGGTGCTTAGACAGGGTCTTTTGATCGATGTCATGAATAATTATAATTTTGCTTGGTGGGAGTAAAACATCGTCCCTAGGAATTAAATTAATATATGAAATTATCTTGGCCTCTACCATTGCTTCTACCATGACCTCCACCATTAGGTCGTTGTGCGGAAAAAACCATCTTATGTGTCACGCCCCAAACCCAGACATCGAATTCACAAGAATCCCGATCGTCGAATCCAGTGTCGACAGCCTCTATAGTACCCCATTCTCGGCTCCCAGCACCCATACGCCAGATTTTGATCCTCGGATCCTACAAAGAGGATTTTCCAACTTACATTTATCTCGTAAGAAGCATAACCACAAGTTTACCAAACTCAGAAAGGCAACATCATCATCACATATCCACTAATATAATCATTCGAATACAATGTTGAAAGGGAAATACATATATCGAAAATTAAAGCTCCAGATGTCCGCTGCATGCTCCAAGCTCAACGCTGTTGTAACCTAACCCCACCTGCACGCATCTATCGTCCATAAGCATATAGAAAGCTTTATGGGTGGTGAAAGTGTGTGCACAAGGTAAGTGTCAAGTAAGCAATATCAGAGTAAGCAGAAATGCTGACAAGCCCATAAATCATACAATATCAGAATAATGTTGATAGGCCCATAAATACCATCAGCCTTATCCAGGCTATGCGATGCAAAAATATAATAAACCAATATCATATACTAAGGAAGCAATGTAAATCAGCTATGCAATGTGGAGATAGTAAGCCAAATAATATGTGCTGAGGATGCAATGCAATATGCGATGCGAATGAAATGACCAAGTTGGAGTGCAAAGTCGGGATGATAGTACGTGGTATCACAGGCTACGGGGTCACCACATAGGGCTTCTATCCAAACCAGTTTCATACCTAAATTTGGATAGTCAGACTCAATGTGGTAAACTCTTGATCTCAGGTTAGTCGCGTGCCCCAACCGAAATTCGGACATTGCGAAGGTACACGTAACAAATAGTTGCACACTATTAGCCCGAGTGGATAGTGAATAAATGAATGAATGAGTATGCAACTTGTCACGCCCCAAACTCGGAACCGGGCTCACAAAATTCCTGATCGCCGAATCCGGCGCCGACAGCCTCCATAGAACCCCATTCTACGCTCCTGGCTCCCATTCGCCAGATTCCGATCCTGGGATGCTACGAGGAGAATTTCCAATATTAGTTTAATTCGTAATAAGCATAACCAAAGGAATAACCCACAAATAACAACCAAAAACTCCATCACATTTCCACTATGATAAAAAACTTTACAAGTACAATGAGCATAAAGGGAAATACAATGATAAAGGAAAAAGCTCCACGACGATCTGCCACGCGCTCTAGCCTCAACGCTGCTATGGTCCAATGTCACCTGCACGTAATGGTCGTACATAAGCTTATAGAAAGCTTAGAGGGCGGTGAAAGTGTGTGCGCAAGGTAGTAATACAGTTATGCAGTATCGGAGTAATACGGAACATGCTGGTGAATCCATGAATACCGTTAGCCGTACCAAGGCTATGCGATACAAGGCATGAATGATGTCGGCCATACCAAGGCCATGCGATGTAAATCATGAATGATGTCGGCCATACCAAAGCCATGCAATGCGAGATGCAACTCAAGCATGCGAATCCTCATCTAAGTCCACATATCAATACAGTTCAACTCTGAAATATTACCGAGGTCTAGTGAACTATAAACCAGACTGCCTCCCCATTGCGCGTAATAAGGTAAGTGGAAGAGACCTCACTATCTTCCTGCCAATATCGGGCTCAGCTCGTCGATAGCGGCCCATTCCTCGAGCTGGTCAAACTCGGCCTAGCTTTGCCCCCTCCTCTCGGGCGGTTAAGGTCACACGCCCTTCCAACCGACCACAACACAGTGGAAAAAGTTGTCGTCTGGTAATCGGCACTTGGCACTCATGCACCCACTCGGTCTAGACGTTGGAGCAACCTCTTGGTACCATGCATAAGGGTTTAGGGATTTTCACCCAGGGATATCTATAGCACCTCATGTAGAACAAGATTTTCGGTATCTAATCTTGCCAACCACGATACGCCTGTGGAGGCTACGACCCTGAGGTCACTAGGGCGTACAGTAACCAAATCACACAATGCGAATGCATGAATCACACTATCCAGTTATGCAGCAATCCTGCGTATATCATGCGCTCATGTAGGGCAACACCGGCTATCCGGGAGCCCCTAATCAATCTACCCGAAGGCATATGCTATGATCAGTCACTTCTCATATCAAGCATACATATGATGCGTATGATCATGAATCAGGAACTATATTAAACATGTTATACGGTGATGGATGTTGTTCATAACAAAGATGGGCCTAGACGGCCTACAAGTATGGGCCTAACAATGGGACCCTAGGGAGAATTATAATGCGGACATTTAACTAACATTATTCTTACAATGTGGATGTCAAACCACCATTGCTCCCAAAACACGGCTGCCATAAACATCATTACTCAAACCATGGTAGGGTTACACATTGTAATGGACTTGTGTACATCCTATTGGGCCTCGACCCATGGGCCTTAGTTACATCAAATGGGCCCCATAACATGGGCTTTATATATATATATATATATATATATATATATATATATATATATATATATATATATATATATATATATATATATCAATGTGGGCCTCAACGGATGGGCCATAACTACATCAAGATGCGCCTAATCAAATGGGTCGATCAAATGGGCCTTAGGTATATCAAATCGGGCCCACCCTCATATATTTTTGAGACCCGACCTATTCACAAGTTAACATAGAAATAGATGGAATGAAAACAAATATCGACTCAATTGGAAACTAATGCTGCCATTAGCAGTTGAACGGTGGATACCACGGTCCACTATTTAAATGGTGGGGTCCATTTGAACTTTAAATCTAATGTACTCATTTTCCCATGTATTAAAATGATCTCATAAATGGTTGAAAGGGATGGATACAACACTCGCATCATGGTGGGCCCCACTGTTCAAATAAGGGACGGTGTAGATAATGCATATACATTGTGAGTGGGTCCCACCGTCGGATGGACGGCGTGTGTAATACACACATCATGTGGGACCTACATATTACTGACGTTCAAAGAGAGAGAGAGAAAGAGAGAGAGAGATAGAGAGCAACACGTGGCTGCTGCTCCTCACCTTTTTTTTTTTTTTTTTTCTTTTTTTTTCTTTCTTTTTCTTTCCTTCAACAACACAGGGGTGGATCCCACGTAGGACCCACCACAATATCATATATGATATAGGATATATATTATTATATTATAATATAATATAATATAACATATATTATATGCTTAACGTCCAGGCCATCCAGGGCCTGGACGGTTGCACAAATCAGGGAAGGCCCCACACGTGGGGGGTGGGTCCCACTGTCCGAGGATGGTGAACACCACATGCGATGGTGTGGCCCACCAAAATGGATGGACGACGTGGATGGGGTGGGTCTTACGTCAGTTGACACTTCACTGCTGACACCGCCACTATGGATGGATGTCAAGACCTCAACGTTGAAATGAGGTGTCTTTCACACAGTCTACTACGTGTGCTATGAGGGCCCACTGTTGAAATGAGGTACCTCCACTCAGTCTGCCAGTGAGCTATGGATTTGGGAGGAGGGCCCCACCTGGACGTGGCCCCACCGTTAAAGGTGGTGGATGGTTTGGATGAAACACACATCAAGGTGTGGCCCACTAAATGGGTGATGGACGGTGATGGGTCCCATGGACCCTACCGTCACTCACATCATTGTTAGCCAACCCCCTATCATTCTGCACTTCACTCTACACACGTCCAGCGTCCCTGGACGCTGGACAATGTGGGTATAGCACACGCATCATGGTGGGCCTCACAGGGACGTGGCCCACCTGACTTTCGGATCAAGCTATTATTTGTGTTTCCCCTACATCTAGGCCCACCCAAAGGTGGTCAGCAAGGTGGGCCCTATGGATGAGATGGCGTGGATCATACATCATAGTGGGGTCCACAATACAAGAAAGAGAGAGAGATAGAGATCAGTGAGGATGGAGGGGCCCCGCCACTATGGGCCCCTCTTTAATACAAAGCCTACATCAAGGTGGGTCCCATCATAAGTGGGCCCTTACATCACAAAAATACAAATAAATGGAGATCCAAGATCACTCACCGTCTTCTTCTTGCTCCCTTTGCTCCTTAGCTTCGATTCCAACGGAGGAGATGGAGTTTGGATGGTTGAGATGGGAGAGGCTTGGACGTGGGATTGTTTTTGAGTTGCTTGGAATGAGTTTGAAAATGAGAGACAGAGGGTTGTAAAGACAGAGGGATAGATGGGTGACGGAGTGATGGATGTGTTGATGTGGTGAGTGATGGGTGTAAGAGCCCTTTTTTGACTTTAGGGCTGCTTGGTGTAAGAAAAGTATGGGCTTGTGTAAGAACTTTTTGACTATGGGGTTGCTTGGGAATGGGTGAAAGGTGATGTGTACTTGACATGATGGGATTGATTAATTGATTGATTAAGGTGACATATCGTAGAGATTCTTTCGGAATTCGCACGCGCGGCATTTTCCTCGCACCGAACGCTAGCCCACATCTCCTGGCCAGAGTATCGGATCGGCACACGAGTTGCGATATTGGAACCACGGCGACGGTGGGGTCACTAGGGTACAAGTCTCGGGTTGAGTCGACTCAAGTTGACGGCGTATGAATCAAGGTTACGCGCAAATACCTGTTAAGGGTCGAAGGTTACCGGAATTTGACCCGGAAGACCGCGAAAGCCTATAGAACAATATGGTCTAGGGTACGGGTCTTACACAATTCTTGCTCAATAAGTCCACAAATCAGTGTTGTACATCTATGGGATCATCAGCGGGGTCTAGTACACTCCAAGCTGTCTACCACCCCTGCAGGCCGCACAGCCCAGCGAGTGAAAAAGACCTCACTACCCGCCTGCTAGTAGTATACCAATGCTTACTCAGCTCATCGATAGCTGACCCATTTAGGAGCTGGTCAGACTCAGCCTAGTTATGCCTACTCCCTCAAGTAGGTAAGGTCACACCCCCTTATAACCGACCACGACATAGTGGGAGACGCAATCACCTGGTATTCGGCACTCGGGCGTTAATGTATCCACCCGGACTTGACGTTGAGGCATCCTCTGGTACAAAGAGGGTTTAGGGATTTTCACCCATGCCCATTTATGGCGGCCCGATGCTAGTAATAGATTTTCGGTGTCCCATCTGGCCATCCACGATATGCCTGTAGAGGCTAAGACCCTGATGTCGCTAGGACGTACAATAATCACAACACATAATGCAAGATGCATGAGTCATACAATCCAGTCATGCATCAATCCTACGCATACCGTGTGCTCATGTGTGACAATCTCTGCCTATCAGGGAATCTCATAACAACATGCCCAATGACATATGCAGTGGTCAACCACATCTCATAACAAACATATAGATGATGCGTATGGGCATGTATCATGATACTATGTTGTCATATACTCATAATCGACATCGATAATCGACCTCACAATTGGAATCAGCCTCGACAAACGGAATCGGCCTCGACAATTAGAATCGCCCTCAACAATTGGCCTCGATAATTGAAATTGGTCTCGATAATTGAAATCGGCCACGACAATCGGAATCGGCCTCGACAATTGGAATCAACTTCAACATTCGGCCTTGACAATCGGAATCAGCCTCGATAATCTGAATGAGTCTCGACTATCGGAATCGGCCTCAACTTTCAAAATCAGCCTCGATAATCGGAATCGGCCTCAACAATCGGCCTCGACAATCGGAATCGACCTCGATAAACGGAATCGGCCTCGACAATCGGAATCGACCTCGATAATCGAAATTGGCCTCGATAATTGGAATCGGCCTCAACAATTGGCCTAACAAAGGGCCTAAGGGAAGGTTACAATGAGGACATTTAACCATCATTACCTATCAATGTGGACATTTAACCAACATTGCTCCCAAGGAGTAGCCCACACAGGGCTTAACATATAGTGGGCTCGTGGGCTCTCATAAGGGCCATATACACATCAAGTGGGCCGCATCGCATGGGCCTCTCACACATCACATCGAGCCTCGCCATCTAGGTCTCACATACATCACACTAGGCGTCACTCCTAAGCCACATATGCAACTCAATGGACCGCACATATGGGCCGAAAATACATCACAATGGGCCTTACCAAATGGGCCTTATAAAATGGGCCGGAGATATATCACAATGGGCCGCATCATAAAGTCGAAAATACATGACAATGATCCTCAACGCATGGCCCGGAAATATATCACAATGGGCCGCTCATACGGGCCTAATATACATCACCATGGGCCACAACCCATGGGTTTAATGTACATCATAATGGGCCTCATTAAATGGACTACAAATTATCACAATGGCCACTCCATATGGGCTGAATACATCTCAATGGGCCATGACCCATGGGCCTCAGTACATCATAATGGGCTGCAACCCATGGGCCTTAAATACAATAAGTGGGCTGCATCAATGGGCCGCACTAATGGGCCTCATATACATAACAGGTGGGCACTGTACATGGGCCTCAAATACATAACATGTGGGCGCATCAAATGGGCCACGTGTCATGGGCCTAATACATATCACTCACAATGGGCCTTACCCATAAGCCACGAATACATTACAATGGGCCTTTCCCATAGGCCTCAGATTCAAGCAGATGGGCCCCATCATATGGGCCTTAAATATAAGAAAGTGGGCCCTATCACATGGGCCTCAAATACAACAAGTGGGCCGCATCAATGGGCCTCAAGTGGGCTCGGACCACACCAAAAATCATTTCACTAGTTGTAGGTGTAACATGTGTATCACCGTACCCTATCATTCCATGGGGCACATGGCCCACTAACGATGATCAGCACTGTCCAAACATTGTCCAGGTAAATCAGCACCACCGAAACATTTCCCATGTAAGTCAGCACCATCTAAACATTGTCCAGCACCGTCCAGCGCTGTCTGGACGGTGTGGATCGAAACAAATACATCATGGTGTGGTCCACCGTCTAGATCTGTTGGATGGTGTGCATACACCACATTCATCAAGGTGTGGCCCGCAAAACCGCTGACGTGCAGGGCAGCAACAACTACCTACTGCACGGAACCCAGCAGGCAGATGGCTTGCAATTACAATACATCATGGAGGGGCCCACATGAGTGTACGGTGTGGATGCAAAATGGATGAACTGTTAGATATCATACATACCACATATGGGTCCCACAAACCCTGTTGACGTCAATATAGGTGGGACCCACAGAACTTAATGACGTCATGATAGCAGCTATATTGCTGCTATCAGCGCACACCAGCCAATCCGTTCCTAAATCCAGGTGGGTCCCACGTGGGGCCCACCATCATATAAAGTATAGTATATATTATACTATTATAATATCTTTTATTATTATTATTATTGTTTGTTTTTTTTAAGAATTCCAACGTCTACGCCTTGGATGTTGGACGATTAGTGTGAATGAAACCCACACCTCATGTGGATCACACATGCATGGATGGTGTGGATCACAACACATGAAGTCAAGGTGGGCCCCACACGCTGCCATGGTGGGGTCCACATCCGATGGATGGATGGCTGGGAGGGCACATGTACAATGGTGGGTCTCACAGCTGCTGAACCTTCCAGCAGCGTCCATGGATTGGTCGGCTGGATGAAGTACATGCATCTGGTGGCTCCACACGTGTGGGGCCCACTAGGTTAGCACTAAGCTGACTATGTATGTTTCCTTTCTACTAGCGTCCATAGATCGGACGGACGGCATGGATTCCATCCACGCATTAGGAGGGTCCTGTCCAGATGGACTGACGGTGTGGATAAAATCCACATGCAGGTGGGTCCCACGTGGTGGCCCACCACGGATGGATCTAGCTGATATTTATTTCTTCCTTCATCCAAGGCCTATCCAAATGGACAGGCAGGTGAAACCTGCCCATTGGATAGACAGCATGGATAAAAAATTGCATCATGTGGGGCTCACGTCCATGGAAGGTGTGGATATACAACAGATACATCAGGGGGTCCCACGTTCATGTGGCTGGATGGCATGGATATACGGCACATGTGTCAGGTGGGCCACACACTCCAATCAGATGGGCAGTGTTGCCAATGCATATCATCAAGGTGGGCCATCAAAAGAAGGAGAGAGAAAGAGAGAGAACAGAATAGTGGAGGGACCCCGCCACTATGGGCCCCTCAATACAATGCATACATCAAGATGGGTCCCACCAAATGTGGGCCCTCAAATCAAAAATCAAATCATAAATTCACCCACCTCAAGATCTTTTCTTCCACCAACGCATCCTAGAGCTCCAAGGGATGTGATTCAATAGTCAAGATGATCTTTGGAGGGTGGGGTTGGAAGGTGGGCCACACAAGCTCTATCCATGGAGCTTGGAGCTTGCATGTTTGGCTTTCATGGGTTGCTTGAGAGTACTAAGAGAGAGATGAGAGAGAGAGGTGTAAGATAGAGAGGGATGGGTGAGTGATGGGGTGTGATGGGTGAATGATGGGGTGTGATGGGTGAGTGAGTGATGGATGTGTACTTGTGAGAGAGAGAGTGTTGGCTTTTGGGGAGGGCGGTTGTACTTGGGGATGGGATGGAGTGATGGGTTGTAATTTGATTGATTGATTGATGTGTCATAGAGATTCTCTCGGAATTGCAACGTGCGGTGTTTTTCTCGAACTGAATGCGGGCCCACATCTCCTAGTCCGGGTATCGCCTAAGCACTCAGGACGCAGCGCCAAGACCACGGCGACGGCGCGGTCGTACTGGTACAAGTCTTGGGTCGAGTCGACCTAAATATACAGGACTCAGCTTACGATGGCGCTCAAACATTGGTTATAGGTCAAGCGTTATCGAAATTCGACCGGAAGGATTGCGGAAGTCTACGGAACGGTACGGGCTAGGATACGGGCCTGACATTATGGGTTATAAGGCATGATTTAGCTTTCATGCCTGTTAATCATAGATCCTACCTTTGTTAAATAATGAGGAATTGTAAGTAAGGTGAAAATAGAGGCCTTAAAAGCATAAAGGTTACCAAAATATTTTAGGTTTGGCCAAGTTCATAAGACATGTAGATATATAACAACTTTTATCATTTGCAATGGATTTCTAAACAAGTGGTAACCTATAAATATTTATTTAGAAGTCAGGATGTAGTCAAACAATGATTATGCACCCACTTTAAGGCCTTGTATCTGTTATTTTAGTTGGATCTCAGTCTTTTATAGAGTTTTCTTCCAACATCTTCCCCATCTCATTAGCCATATTACATCAAACCACAATGTAAAATGCTTCTTTGGACAACATCCTTATAATTTAATTACAAAGAAGAAGATCATGTTCTTTCTGGAATGCGATCAATGAATTTGACAGCATCTCACCTTTGTCATTTTATATGGTTCAGTCGATAGTTTTTCAATAAGAAGGTTTTCTAACTCCCTAGCTTTAAATCATTTGCATAATTTTTATTCTTCACGTAAGATAATTAAACGCATTCAATTTGATTGATACAGTGTTTATTGTTGTTGGGAGACCATAAAAGCACACAAGGATGAATCAAGAGAAGTAATCCAATCACACCAAGCAAGCACAACGCAAACACTCTGAATTTAATGTCGAAAAACCGTTGCAGGAAAAAACCACAGCACAAAGTGACAGAAAGCACTATGAAAGCAAAAAATACAAGAGATAGATAGAATACCCAATTCGAACAAGCCTCGAATCTTGCTTTGTAAGCCTCTAAAACCTTAGGAATGAATTAGAAAGCCTTAGATGCCTCCCAATCCCAATTACACCCAAATATATAGCCTCTACGAGAATCCCAATCAAAATCGGAAACAAATCCCATAAATTTGCAAATCTGCAAAAATCTACACGGAATAGTTCGATGACATCAAATACACTACGATGTCATCGAAACTTAGCCTTCGATGACATCGAGGCCACTTCAATGTCATCAAAACTTAGCCTTTGATGACATCGAGGCCACTTCGATGGTATCGAAAAAATATCAAAATGTTCCAACGACTAAACATGAAAATCCAGATATTACGGAGGACATCGACCAGGCCTTCGATGGCATTGAACAACCTTCAATGACATCGTAAAGGGCACCGAAGTGTCCAGCAACCAAATTGATTTATTTCAGAAAATCTCGATGGCATCGAGCCGACTTCGATGACATCGAAGCCTGCTCAATGGCAACGAACCTATCATCGACAGACTGATGAATTACAAATTTAAGATATCTATCAACAATCTCCACCATGTCTGCAATCGCCGTCCTTCATAGCTTCTTTTTTCTCCTTCTCTAATCCTTCCTTGCATCATAGTTCAATTATCACTTCTCATGCATACTCCGTCCTTCTTTTGCGCCTTCTCCAAGCTTAGAGAAGTTGCACATAACTTGAACTTTTATGTAGGAACCACCTTGGTGAGTATGTCCGTCGAATTCACGCTCGTGTGAATCTTCTCTAGAGTCACGCCTCCTTCTTAAAACACTTATCGGATAAAATGGTGACGAACATCAATGTGTTTAGTACGTGAATGATAAATAGAGTGTTTAGCCAAATTAATAGTGCTCTCGCTGTCACAAGTAACTGGCAGGGCCTCCTGTTGAAGCCGCAACTGATTTATCATTCCTCTCAACCAAACACCTTCTTTGAATGATTTTATCACTGTCATATACTCAGTTTCGGTTGTGAAAAGAGCCACCATAGACAGAAGCTTCGACATCCAACTGATTGCTCCACCCGCAAACACAAATGAGTAATCTAAAGTTGACTTTCTAAAATCCACACTGTCTGTGTAATCTGAATCCACATACCCAAATAACTTAATCCATGTTTTCTCAAGAGTTAAGAGGTAGTCCTTTGTACCTCAAATGTATCGAAGTAGACGTTTCACTGCTTCCCAATGTTGTTTATCAGGGTTTAACATGTATTTTCTCACAATAATAACTGCCTGTGAAATATCTGGTCTCGTGTAGATCATGAAATACATTAAATTACCCACATCATTCGAATAAGGCATATGAGACATATCTTGATTTTTCTCATTTGATTTAGGACATTATTCTGAGGAGAGCTTGAAGTGAGCCATGTGGGGAATGCTAATCAGCTTTGCCTTTTCCATCTCATATTTGATCAGCACCTTTTAAAGGTATTCTACCTATGTTAACCAAAGTTTGCTCCTCTTCCTATCTCTATGAATATCTATGTTGAGAACCCTCTTTGCAGCCCCCCATATCTTTCATCTTGAATGTCCCTGATAAATGATTCTTCATGGTAATATCCTGAATTTTCGCGGCCTAAGTACAAACTCATGTCCAAGAATTTTGGGTGTTAATAATATATAAATTGGATGCTTTAAAAATTATACCTTATTTTTTTTCATTTAGATCACATCCAATTACATTCATGAAGGTAACCATTCACGAGAGTAAAATCAACTATATTTATTATTCCGTTATATTAAAAGAATTCAACAAATTATCAATTGTCCTCTTAATGGGATCTTATTACATTATCAAAGTTTGCGGTGGAAATAAATAAAACTAAACATAAAGTTATCCCTTTATTTATTCAGAATAATCTTCCTTAGGGGGGTTGTCATCCGTGTCTTCAATCTGCACATCACCCGCATTAACTGTATGGTTGAAAAGGGTCAATGCCTTACTTATAGTGATGGTTATCCTTTAATATTAACAAAAATTCAAGAGATTCATAAGAATAACGTAAGGGTTCTGATACGTCTCGTACTCTACCACTACAAGTGGTATCAGTATGCGCAACCAATATATATATAAATGCATGCCTATGAAAGTGTATGTGGCACATCATACGTAGTGATTATCACAATGTGGAATATGATTCATAGAAAACCCAGCTCGCCCCACATTCTCACACTACGGAGATTCGCCGGTGTATCTAATGCTATCGTATATTTACGTGAACACCTCGAAGCGGCACAACACATGAATCGGATAAATTACGTGACACGATTTGTTCATGGAGTGATTATTTACGACATCCAATCTCGGAAGTGATGTAACACGCATCGTAAATTACTTACATTGATTTGTACAACACTACCCAAAATCCATGGAATTAAGTGTCAGTTAAGAAGGTCACTACCCAAAGAGCATTACGTCCATGATAAAATATTTGAATCACTAGTTGTGAGACCTCTAACACACACTTGCATTAAAGGGGAAATAAATTGAACCATGAGAGTTTTAGAATTCCAAGACACTTACCTAAAGGCATAAAGGGAGGTAGCACAAGGCTAACCTAATAAAGGAGAAAAGTAGCATAAGCTATCTTAATAAAAGAGGAGAGTAGCAAATAGGCTAACTCAACAAGAATAAGGGGAGAAAAGCACATGGCCAACTTAATATAGAGTGGAAGCACTCGTCTCTCTCAAAATTGGCAAAGGGCAAGGCTTATATCCATCGACCCACATAAATTTATAAAGATCATGCATAATTAAAATCATACCTTAACCATAATTTGCAAGAGATAAATAATTGATAATGATAAATTAAACAATTGTATGGAGGATTTACATTAAAATGGAAGCATGTAAAAACAAGATAAATTATACCAACTCAAATTAGTGTAAGCTTAAAGGAATACCTCATCTTAGTCTTAGATAAACCCTAGGTAGATATCCATGTAGGAAAGCTTCTATAAGAATCACGACATCGCTTGAGCAAGAGGGAGATACCATATGTTTAGAAAAGGAAGAGGATGATAGCGTCTAGACTCTCTCTCTCTCTCTCTCTCTCTCTCTCTCTCTCTTCTCTCTTTCTCTTTCTCTTTCTCCTTCTCTCTCTTCCTTGGGCGTTGGGATATTGGCGTGTAAGTGGAGAGGGGAACGTACACCCCTTTTATAAAAGGTGTGGGCATGTGAGAGGGGCGTGTTTCACATCCCACTTGGATTGGGTTTCTCTAATTTGCCATTTTCTGACGATCTTTGTTTAAATCTAACTTGTACATTGTGTCAGGGTTGTTGAATAGAGCCAGAGTATATGATTTTCTTGGTAATCTGAAATTTAGACTAACCTATCTTGAAAATTCTTTTAACAGGTGTCAAAACGAACTTGATCTCAATTAACGGTCCACACTTAATGATCAGGGTGCAATTTTTGGAGAAATGTGTAGTCAGGATAGGAAAATGGTTTGATAAAATTCGGTGGTCGATCGATGGTGGAAAATTCTTAAATATGAAATTTCACTTTTTACACCAAAAAGGAAGGAATTGGAGTCAAGGTGGTCATTATTTAATGGTGTAGGTTTATAAATCGGAGTCTAAATTTTTTATAATGTCGTAGTCATATGAGACCAAAGTGTGGTCTAAATTTGAGTTGCGATGGATGACAAGAAGTGTTTAAATCAGAAGATACAAATTTATAAGGAGTTGGTAAGCCTCAAAAGGATAACTCCGCGCCTAAGGAAAAGCCTAATAAAGTGGGGTCTTCATATTTCACACTTGGTCCATATTATGAGCAATTGAAGTCATTCATATGAAGGAAAATATCCTACTACGACTACCTATGAGGTTTCTTCATTCGATAGACACTAAAATCATCGATCAAGAAGTTGATTTGTCAATTGGTAACTTTTACAATGATCTAAGGGCTGGAATTTGACATGTATGGTTAATTTATGATACATATGCATGGTATAAAGTTTCACATCAAACGGATCATAAGAACCATGTGATCTAGAATTGAAGGTCTAGGTTAATGACATTTTTGTAATTATTGCTGATATGAGAGTTTTGGGAAATATAATGGTTCTACATGGTTATAAGTACGTTTCTAAGTAATTCTTACAAAAGAACTTATATCTAAATTATTATGAATAAATAATTATTTACCAAATTAATTAAGGAATGTACATATATCAACCAACATAATGGATGGTCAGATGACATGTTTAAAATAGAAAATTTTGATGGTTAGTACTTTGATCATGTATGTTAGTGGGTGTACGGTCGCTATTGTAAATGGATGATCACAAGTGAGTTTTTGGAGTGATCAAGAGGCAGAACATGCATACAGTTAGATTCAAGTGACTTGTTCACATGTGTAAGTTTCTCAGATTGCAGTTCTGATGGTGGGTTAAGCATATTCCTAGGTGGTGAACAAGATAAATGTATCAGAATCTCAATTTGATATGTGTACAAGCAGATTCAAATATCTAGTTAGTTTATTATGATTGGGTGGTCCAAACTCAAACTGGACGATAAGATATCTTTACCTATCGGTGGATAGTTGACTGAACGGTTGGTTATGATGGACAAGTGAGAATACTTGGACATATGATGATCTTGTTTTAAAATTAATAGTCGGATGGCTTTATCTATGGATGAAGATCATTTTTAATGGTCAGATTCATGTTACAAAATAGATATAAGGTTAGGATAGCTAGATTTGTATCGTATAGGTGTACATATTAAGTTAAATTTCATGATAACACTCGAGAACTTTCAATATTCGAGTATTAAAATTTCGGGGTGTTACATTCAGTATATCGATTTTAGACATATTATGACCGGCGATCAACATGTCATCAATATACAGTACTAAGATGATGAAGTTGCCATCTCTCAGTGTCTTGTAATAGACATAGTAATCGTATTCACTCCTAGTAAATTTTGAACTCATCATGAAAGAATCAATTTTTTATACCACTGCATAGGCGAATGTTTCAGGCCGTACAATGCCTCTTTAACATGCAAACCTTATTCTCTACCCCTTTAACTTCGTGGCCTTCCTGTTACTTCATGTAGATCTGCTCTTCCAATTCCCCATGCAGGAATGCGGTCTTCGTGTCCATCTGTTCTAACTCGAGATCGTATTAGACAACCGGTGTTAACACAAATCTAATAGATACATGCTTTACAATCGGCGTGAATATCTTTGTGAAATCAATTTATTCTCTTTGAGTGTAACTCTTTGCTACTAACCTTACCTTGAATCTATCATGTTTCTTCTTGAATATCCATTTGCACCCGATCACTTTTCAGCACACTGGAAGCTCCACCAGCTCCCATGTCTCATTCTTGTACAAAGAGTCTATCTCATCGTCCATTGTCGCCTTCTACTTTTTAGCATCAAGCTCATCAAGAGCCACCTGTAGAGTAGATGGATCCCCTTCACTTATAATAAGGGCATATGCGATATTAGAGTCATTCTTGCATCTTGTTAGTAACCTACGATCTCGCGAAAAATTTCTTTTAGGTGGTTGCTCCACCTGCTCCTATACCTCTATCTGCGCATCTGTCTCAGCCTGAGTGTCATTTGTGTCAAACTGAACTTCCACGACCAACCTTTCTGGTTCTTTTTACTCATCCTGATCATTCTTGCGAAATAGGGAGCCTTCATCGAATTTAAGTCCCTGCTAATAACGAATTTACGTGTGACTCAGTCATACAGTCTATATCCCTTCACACCACCACCATAACCAACAAATATGTACTTTTCAGCCATTTGGTCTAGCTTATCTCTCTCAACTGATAGTACATGAGAGTAAGCCTCACAACTAAATATATGTAATCCTAAGTAGTTTACTTTCTGACCACTCCATACTTCCTCTGGAATTTTGCAATCAATCGTCATGGAAGGGAGCCGATTCACCAAATAGCAAGATGTGTTAATGGCCTCAGTGCATAGGTCCTTCCCCAACATAGCATTACTAATCATGTATCGGGCTCTCTTTAAGAGAGTTTGATTCATCCACTCAGCCACACTGTTTTGCTCAAGTGTGTGGCGCACTATGTTTTATGATCCCTTCATCCTTACAAAATTGATTAAATTCAATATAAATGAATTCATCACCGTTATCAGTCCTTAAAACTTTCGCCTTTTGCCTTGTCTATTTTTCAATCATGGCCTTCCATTGTTTGAAATTGGAGAAAATCTTAGATTTATGTTTTATAAAATGAACCCAAACTTTTCGAGAGTAATTGTCAATAAATGTGAGAAACCATGACAACCCTCCAGCAAAAACCATAGGCGATGGTCCCCATATATTAGAATACATATAATCAAGCACTCCCTTACATACATGTCTTCTAAATTTAAAAGGTAATCTAGATTGTTTACCATATATACAATGCTCACATATATTTAAATTAAAGCTTTTAAAACTTGAAATTAAGCATTATTTAGTTAGTACCTTCATCCTCGCTCACTCATGTGGCCTAGACGTGCATGCCACATACATGCGGACGTGGAATCCACTACCATAGCTGCAGCTCCACCTGTTGAAGTGCTTCGATCAATTTATAAAGATTAGCGTGCCTCTCTGCTCTCATAACTACAAGTGCTCCTTTAGAAACCTTAATGACACCATTAAAACTGGTGAACTTACACCCAATCGCCTCGAGTGCACCAAGAGATATCAAACTTTCACTACCAAAAAATCGAGTAAAGGCTACAGACTTTGAAAGTTTTTGGGTACGGATTAAATCTGTAGCAATTATGCTATAGATTTAATCCATAGCTAAAGCCTACCTTCTCATCATAACCTTATTAGATATTGATGGTGCTTAAGGGGCTCCATGGGGCCCATTGGAATATATGTGTTTGATCTAAGCCGCCCATCAATTTTGATATATAATTGAGTGGATGAGCCCAAAAATTATGTAGATTAAAGATCTAAGTGGACCACACCATAAGAAATAATAAAAATTAAATTTCTATTGTTAATATGTTGTGTGGTCTTCTTACAGCTTCGATCTGACTCATTTTTTACATCAACACTTAAAATAATAATTTAAAATTAACGGACGGGGTGGATAAATAAAATACATCTTGGTGGGCGCCACAGTCCTAAAACCCATAAGTCAGATAAAGGGCCATCCGTCACACACCCCTCCCAAAATGAAATGCGGAATTTGTCAGCCCTTTTCTCCAGCGCGCAGCAGACCTCCCAAAACCCTTCTCTCATTCTCTCTTGCACTCAGCCTCTCTCCTTCCCTCGCCCTCTCTCGATCTCCCGCTCTCCCTCACCCTCTCCCTGTCTCTTGGCCGCATTCCCCTCTCTTTGTTTCCCGACCTCTCTCTCTCTCTCTCTCTCTCTCTCTCTCTTGCTAGGGTTTTCAAAACCCCCTTTCATCGCAAAAAGGAGAAGGAGAAGGAGAAGGAGAAGAAGAAGAAGAAGAAGAAGAAGAAGAAGAAGAAGAAGAATGGTTAGTCTCTCTCTCTCCCTCTCTCTCTCTCTCAGTTTCTAAAATTTGTTGCGTTTGGATGCATAATCCTTCAATCCCTATGAATGGAAACTCATTTTCATTGACCAATAAAGTTGCTCTGATGGACCCCAACATGGATGGCAGATGCCCCATAAATCTACCAAATCAGATCTCTCTATTTTTTTCTTTACTAAATTAGAAGATCCTACCCATCTAATCTTTGCTTTTCTTTCCAAAACTATTGTTGTATTTTCTTAATTGTCTATTTGTTGTCCACTAATCAAAGGATTAAGATATTCCTATAAAAGAGATAGCCCATCAGATCAATGGTCTTCATTGCTAAACATGGTTCCATCTGTATGGACAGGGCTCATCAAGGAATTTCATGACCAGAAGATCTGAATTTAGTTTGGGTTGAAGGATGGGTCTTTATATAGAGGTAGCAAACATGTTTGGAATTTGAGTTTCTACAAGTGGGGCTCATAGCTCGATGGTCCAAACAGTTGACATGATGGGATTGAAACATGCACCAATCCCCACTATGGAAATTTGCTAATTATATGAAAGATATGATATAATAAGCTAACGATATCAAACCTTTCCATGCACCTAGTGGCATTTGCATTTGTTTCATTTTGGTCTGATGTGTGAAAGGATATTCTCTGTGGTTGGTGATGCTGTTTGCTTGTGTTGTTGATGGAGATGTTTACTGTTAGGTGGATATATTGTCTGTTGTGGGCTTGTTGGGTAGTCCGCAGTGGTTGTCTGTTGTGCATCTGGAAGCCATGGAGGCGTATTCCTAGAGGCTGGCTAGATCTGTTTCTTCAAGTTCTGCAGCTTCTTTGTTATGTTCGCCTATGCTCCACCCTTCTATTTTCAGCATTGTCATCAACCACAGGTCTGTTATATCCCTTGGCCTAGTTCAGATCGGAGCAAGAGTAAAGGTTATACTCCACCCAGGGATGGACCCCTATGTGGTGCATGAACTAGTGGTTGCTAAATCGAAATTTCCAATTTGGGCAGTCTTAGACACTCCCCTTTTCCTGCCAGTAGGAGCTCCAAAACCATCTCATTCCTCCCTTGTTACCAAACTATCCACTAAAGAATGGGTGGAGAGAGCATTCTTCCACCCTCTCTTCCCTCTGGTTCCCTGCTCACGGCTGAAACTTTTGAATGGTTGTATCTGCCTGTAAATCTTCTATGAAGGTAAAGTTATAACATCCCCAACAAATTATTAAGAAGGAAAAAAAGGGAGGTTGTGAGTAATGGAGTTCCATATAAAATATTGGGGCGATTATGTAAAAAAGCTGCTAGATTTGATCTGACATGCATGGTTTCCAATTGTTAAATTCAAAACAAAGACCTGATGAAACCGCCATCAAAGATTTTTATGTTAAGCTAATGTACAAAGTGCATCTTAATGTGTTGCATTTCAATGTAAATTAGACTGCACATACATACACTTGATGAACTAAGACACACATACAAAATTAAACACACTTTGTATGTTAAGCTTAACATACACTATTTTGTATTGGATCTAGCTCTTTCTTATAAAATTAGATCACAAGTCTTATTCACAAGAAAATCTCCTGGATTTTCAAGGTTCTGTCAAACATACT
This sequence comes from Magnolia officinalis, assembly GCA_021015155.1. Classification (NCBI taxonomy): domain Eukaryota; kingdom Viridiplantae; phylum Streptophyta; class Magnoliopsida; order Magnoliales; family Magnoliaceae; genus Magnolia; species Magnolia officinalis. The sequence continues at coordinate 49,982,552 of JAJHSJ010000010.1, forward strand.
GGTATAAAAACAAGAGCATTACCTTTAAGGACTATGGGATGCTCATTTGCCTGTTATGCTATGATCTTGGACTTCACTCTGAGGAATCATAACCTGTGACATCACGTAGTTCCTCTTTGGTTACTACTTTTGAGTACAATAGATGTGTGCATTTTGTACAAAAGTTCAAGATATTGCAAAAACATTTGAAGGAAGTTCCTAATTACTGTTGTTTTGTGTGGCTCGCATAGCATTTATTTCATTATTCATTTTTTAACTTGGATTATTTAGCTTCATGTTATCTTATGTTAAATATGGAAAATAGTTGCATTACTGTGAATTGATGTGGGTTATAGAATTGTGCATGCAACATTCGATCAATTTCCCTTTAAGATTCAACAAAAAGAGAGAGAAAGAAAAAAAATGGAGGAGATCCTGAAAGTACAGTGAGTATCTCTGGTTTTATGGTTTTACTTGTACATTCATATATTGATTGCTCAAGCATGACGGTTATGCGCATTGTTTCAAGTGGATGTTGCATGTGGGAGAATTGGAGCTGCATATTTCAGATTCAAGCATATGTTGTTGTCATACATGGAATTGTTGGAATTTCCAGCATTTCTCGAGCATTCTTCCTAAGGGAAGGGGTTTCCGCATTAGTTACCTTCATTAGAATTCATGGTTTCAACCCAACATGTCTTTTTGGACCGGTGTTCTAAAATTAATGGAAATCATAATTGATGGAATGTCACTGCCTTGCTTTGTGGAAAGATTGTTCTTTGATTATTTATTTGCTTTTCCATGAATTTATGTTTGTAGAGACTGCATTTCTGTTATGTACAATGTCATGACATGTTTACTTGATTGATGTCATGTAGGAAGTTGTTAGCAAGACCCAATCATTTGACAGGTGAAAGTTGAAGCTGAAAAATGCTTAGCACAAAGTGAGAAGTTCAAGGATGAGAAGGCAGAATTTGAATTTTCCATCTATGCAAAGGTGTGATTTGTGTCTTGCATTATCCAAATATTATTCTTTGATTTCACTGATTCTTCTATTTGAGCTCAAGAGTGTTTTTTTCTCTTCAATAATGATGATCCGAAACCGACTAAAACAACAATAATGATGACGACGACAAAACTAATAATGTTTAGAAAAAAGGAAAAGAGCTTTGTTTATTCTTTCCTCAATCCCATCATACAAATGGAATTCTCATCATGATTCATGAACTGGTCTTAAAATTATCATGGTCTGAATTGCTAGTTTAGATTCCAACATGTGCTTTGCCTTTAGCTGTTTGATTTATGGGTGCAACTGAGGCAGGTTGACTTTGCAGCTGTTGGAAAGGTTTGGTCTCTTAGAAGGTTTGACCCAAAGTCATCTTTTTTTTCTCGTGAAATTGTCTTTTATATCTGAAACCCATGTACAGGATTTTGTCAACCCCAAAAGCTTGCCCTATTTTGTTGAATGGGGCAGTGAGGAAGGGGGAGTGGTTGGTCCCACCTTTTGCACTTGAGCTGTTGATGCGAGCTACTTTCCCTGCACCATCTTCTCGGGTCAAGGTTGGTTTTAAGACCATGTGTATTTGTCTTGTAAGGTGCCATTTAGATTGGTGTATCCATAATATGTAGGAATGTAGGTACTTTTTCTGAATGCAACTTTTATGTGCAGGCAACTGAAAGATAAAGTTCATCCTTCATTTGTCAAAGATTGCAGAGCTATGAAGGTAGAGGATTGCATATTTTCAATCAAAGTTGAGGTTGTCTGTTTATATGAATATGTTGTAGTTGTGATATTATTGCTAATGGATGTGCTGTAATTGTAATGATATTGTTTATATTATAAAGAGAATATGAAGAATTTAAAGTTCGTGTTAATGGGCTTGTTGCCAAGGCATAGAAAATTCCTGATGAGGTATGGATCATGCAAGATGGCACACCATGGCCTGGGAAATACACTAGAGATCATCCGGGAATGATTCAGGTTGGTTATGTTAAATTTTGGCTTCAGTCATTCTGATTTATAGATTAATCTAATGATTCATTGGTTTGTTTAAATGTCTTAGTAGGGCCTAGTAGATGGATAAACCAGAGTGATAATTCAACCTGCTAGTTGTGTTGTGAAAAGATGGCCCTACCACATTAGATGCTTCCCCCTCAAACAGATGGTATGTATTATCATCTCATCCCTAGTCCACCACTGCTTAGGATGAAAAACGTATTAATATTTGGTGGATTAGTTATGGCAAGGTATCCCAACTATATTCGCCAGTGTGCCAACGCCATAGCTTTGATCCATGACCACATGATGAGTGAGGTTGCTTGAATTATTGAGCTACCACATGTTAAGAGTGGATTCTACCTATGAATGGCCCTAGAGTCTCAACCTTAAGAGTGGGTTCCAATGAATCATGGCACTAGATTGAACGTTAAGCGTTGATTTTTCAATCAAATGTTGCCACAAGACAGATCATCTTGATTGTGGGAAAGAGACTGCATGGTAGGGACCACCCATGAACACAGATAAAGTACTTGCTTCTATATAGAGGCTTCTTTTTTCATATATATAGCACAAATTTTGTTAGCTATGTGTTTTAGGGATCATTTGACAACCTAGAATTTAGCAAATTCTCCGAGAAATTGAATCTGTTGGTTATGTCTGGAAACTGGGAATAAATTTATGCAGAATCTAGAAATGTGCTTGGGAACTTAGAATTCATTACCTTGGAATGTCAATTTATATGACAAATTAAAGAAATATGCATGTTTCCCTTGGGATTTGTAAGCTACCCCTCAGGCCAAGAATTCAAGAACTGGCCCTTTGCTGGAATTGGCTTGATAACTTGATATGAATGCATTCATTAGTTGATTCTCTCTCTTTTAGTTTTTTTTAGCTGAAATGGTTGTTTTTTCTTTTATATTCCTATGGCTTAAATCGATGATGCAAAGGATGAAATGACTAGGGTTTTCTTGGAACCCAATCAAGGCAGGTGTTGAAAATTGAGGATCTTGCTAATTTGAATCCTCTGTTTTGATGTACCAGATGGCTTATTTTCCCATTTTTGGAATCCACTCTATCTCCCTCTGTCATCTCTATAGCTAGCTGTAGACACTTTAACAACATCTCATTAGTTTATTTATAATTTTTTTTTTAAAAACCAATTTCTTCATCCTCAACTTCACCTAATCTTGTGGTATTTACATGTTCTCAAGTTTTTTATGTGTTTGTTTATCTATATGTCAAAAAGATGATCTTAGAACTGTGGTGTCCTATCTACAAAGCAACCCAAAAATTTCATGCATAGGTCTTTGGGGATGATCTATGGGTACTGTCAACAAGGTAGTTAATCACACGATCTTATAAATTGATAACTTCTTGATTGCTGAATTATAGTATCTTGATCTATTAGCTGTAATTTCATGGTCGTTTGTGTTAATTTATTTCTACTTAGAAAATTCTTCATTTGTATGCCTCTCTCTCTCTCTCTCTCTCTCTCTCTCTCTCTCTCTCTCTCTCTCTTGTACACAGACTATCCTCTATTCTTGAGATGTAATGGCATCACACTATCAAAGCCCTTGAAATATATCGAAAAGCAGGGCAGCAGGTACTTACTCTCCATATCTAAACTATCCTTATGTCCTTGATCATTCACTACATGCTGATTTAAGTTGGGAGGAATTTTTTGCCTATTTGGCATGTCTTAAGCTACTTTTGTGCTGCAGGCTGAAAGGTTGTCTGAGTTTTATGAAATATGTAAAAGCCTTGATCTTGGGCGTGGAGAAAAGTTCATCATGATTGAGCAGGTTTCAATTTTATAGTGATGCCTCTTAAAATAGCTATTTCTTTCTTTTTATTCTGAAACACTTCTTACCAAGACTTTGACGACACTTGTCATCGGCTTATCTTTAATCAATTCAAGGCTTTGGGCCATTTACTTGTTAATAATGCAGCCTCCAGCATCATTTCTCACAGCCATGAATATGTGAAGGATGCTCCAAGAGCTTCATCAGTTCGTAAGGATCAAGTATGAAAGTACTCTTGGTTTAACCATCAGACATATCCATTCATGATGGGGACAGTCATCTACACTGCTGGTATTAGTAAATAACCTGTAGATTGGTATTGATTCTTGCATTTGGTAGTGACCTAGTAATTGAATGAATGAATGATTATGCAGGTAGTAATTGAATGAATGAATGATTATAATTTTTTTTAAATGTAGGCAATAGCTATGGATATTGACCATAGCTGGTAATCTGACAACCGTAGCTTTTATTAAATTCGGCATATTGCTACGGATCTAACACTACTTTTAACTACAAATATTTTCCGTAGTTGTACGTACTTTTCGCTATAGAAATGGTTACTACAGATTATATCCGTAGCTATTGGAGTCTATGGCTACGAATTAAATCCGTAGCCATAGGTTTTAGACCTATTGTTACGGCACTTACGACTACAATCGTGCTACGGACTAAAACCGTAGGCATAGGTCTATGGCTACGATTTTTATTCGTAGCCTTTACCTCATTTTCTAGTAGTGTTTTCTTCATGTTAAAAACGTGCCTCACCTCAGTCAAGGTATGCTCTATCCCATCAAAGATCTTGATTCATACAGTACCAACAGCCATAACATTACAAGTGTTATCATTGCCCATAAATAACTGTCCAACATCGCATTCCCTATAGATGGCGAACCAGCTCCAATGAGGAGTCATGTGATATGAAGCCTCCTGTGTCTAAGATCCACTCGTCCCTACGATCATCGTATAAGTATCCGATAATAGACACTGACAACACATCACTTTCATTTATTTCTTCATCAAATGTAGCAGTGTTGGCCTCCTTGGAAGAAGCCACTGAGTTCTCTTTGTTTTCTTTAGGATTTGTACAATCCTTCTTCCACTACAAGAAAAAGGGTTTTTAGCAACGAAAATATTTTTCGTCACTAAAAATGACTTTTAGCGACGAAATTGTAAATTCGTAGCTAAAGGTCACTTTTAGCGACGAAAATTTTCAACGCTAAAGGCTGCAACCAGTTTTTGACAAAAATCGAAAGGTTTACTTTTAGCTACGAAAATTTTCATAGCTAAAAAACGTGGATGAGACTTTTAGCGATGAAAATTTTCGTCGCTAAAGGCTCCAACCAGTTTTTGAGAAAAAATCAAAAGGTTTACTTTTAGCTACGAAAATGTTCGTAGCTAAAAAATGTGGATGAGACTTTTAGCGATGAAAATTTTCGTCGCTAAAGGCTGTGAACAGTTTTTTAAAAAATACAAAGGTCTACTTTTAGCTACGAAAAGTTTTGTCACTAAAAATGTGGATGAGACGTTTAACGACGAAAATGTTTGTCGCTAATGGTTGTATACAATTTTTGAAAAATATCGAAAGGTTTCCTTTTAGCTACGAAAATTTTCGTAGCTAAAAAACGTGGATGAGACTTTTAGCGACGAAACTTTTCGTCACTAAATGTTGGTAACAATTTTTGAAAAAAAAAATAAAACGTTTACTTTTAGCTACGAAAGTTTTCATAGCTAAAAAACTTGGATGAGACTTTTAGCGATGAAAATTTTCGTCACTAAAGGCCGTAAACAATTTTTGATAAATCGAAAGGTTTACTTTTAGCTAGAAAAATTTTCGTAGCTAAAAAAAGTGGATGAGACTTTTAGCGACAAAAAATGTTCGTAGCTAAAAAACGTTAATGAGACTTTTACCTACGAAATATTTCGTAGGTAAAAGTCTTTTTTATATAAAAAAAATGTTCCATCTTAAATTTCCTGATATACACCTGTTAGAATATAATTCATCATATTCTTCCTGATATACACCTGTTATATAATATATTTCATCATATTCATATTCACATCTATTTAAACCCAAACTACATAAATTCATCCAAACAGAAACTACATTCATCCAAACATAAACTGCATCAATCCAAACACAAACAATCCTATGGAAAAATAAATAAATGAAAAGGGAGAGAGAACATATGAGAGGTGATCCAGACAAATGAAAAGAAAAACAACCTTAAACTAAACCTAAACCTATAACCTACACTTATAGGTTTAGGTTAAGGTTTAGCTTTAGGTTTTAGGTTTAGGTTAAGGTTAGGTTATAAGTTATAAGTTTAGGTTATAGGTTATGGGTTATAGGTTATAGGTTTTGGTTTAGATTAAGGTCATAGGTTTAGGTTTAGGTTAAGGTTTAGGTTATAGGTTATAGGTTTAGGTTAAGGTTAAGGTTTAGGTTATAGGTTTAGGTTAAAGTTAAGGTTTAGGTTATAGGTTTAGGTTATAGGTTATAGGTTATAGCTTTAGGGAATTGAGAATAGGTTAAGGTTTAGGTTTAAGAAATCAGGTTCTGGTTCGGGTTTGGTATCGGGTTTATGTTTCAGTTTTCAAGTTTAGGTTTAGGTTTAGGTTAGAGAGTTGAGATTACGATTAGGTGTAGGTTTAGGTTTACGGATTCGAGAATACATTTAGGTTATAGGTTTAGGTTTAGGTTATAAGTGTAGTTATAGGTTTAGGTTTAAGTTAGGTTATAGGTTAAGGTTTAGGGAATTGAGAATAGGTTAAGGTTTAGGTTTAAGAAATCGGGTTTGGGTTCGGGTTTAGGTTTGGGGTTTCAAGTTTAGGTTTAGGTTAAGGAGTTAAGATTAGGATTAGGTGTAGGTTTAGGTTTTAATATTTGAGAATACATTTAGGTTTCAGGTTTAGGTTATAGGTTTAGGTTTAGGTTATAAGTGTAGGTTATAGGTTTACGTTTAAGTTAGGTTATAGGTTAAGATTTAGGTAATTGAGAATAGATTAAGGTTTAGGTTTAGGAATTCGGGTTCGGGACCGGGTTTAGGTTTGGGTTTTCAAGTTTAGGTTTAGGTTAAGGAGTTGGGATTAGAATTAGGTGTAGGTTTAGGTTTAGGGATTTGAGAATACATTTAGGTTTTAGGTTATAAGTGTAGGTTATAGGTTTAGGTTTAAGTTAGGTTGTAGGTTAAGGTTTAGGGAATTGAGAATAGGTTAAGGTGTAGGTTTAGGGATTTGAGAATACATTTAGGTTTTAGGTTATAAGTGTATGATATAGGTTTAGGTTTAAGTTAGGTTATAGGTTAAGGTTTAGGGAATTGAGAATAGGTTAAGGTTTAGGTTTAGGAAATCGAGTTCATGTTCAGGATCGGGTTTAGGTTTGGGTTTTCAAGTTTAGGTGTTGGTTTAGGTTTAGGGATTTGAGAATACATTTAGGTTTAGGTTTTAGGTTATAGGTTTAGATTTTGGTTTTAGGTTTAGGTTAAGGTTAGATTATAGGTTATAGGTTAAGGTTTAAGTTATAGGTTTTGATTTTGGTTTAGGTTATAGGTTTAGGTTTACGTTAAGGTTTAAGTTTAGGTTTATGTTATAGGTTATAGGTTATAGGTTATAGCTTTAGGGAATTGAGAATAGGTTAAGGTTTAGGTTTAGGAAATCGGGTTCGGGTTCGGGATCTGGTTTAGGTTTGGGTTTTTAAGTTTAGGTTTAGGTTTAGGTTAGGGAGTTGAGATTAGGATTAGGTGTAGGTTTAGGTTTAGGGATTTGAGAATATATTTAGGTTTTAGGTTCAGGTTTAGATTTTAGGTTTAGGTTATAGGTTTAGGTTTAGGTTTAGGTTATAAGTGTAGGTTATAGGTTTAGGTTTAAGTTAGGTTATAGGTTAAGGTTTAGGGAATTGAGAATAGGTTAAGGTTTAGGTTTAGGAAATCGGGTTTGCGTTCGGGTTTAGGTTTTGGTTTTCAAGTTTAGGTTTAGGCTAAGGAGTTGAGATTAGGATTAGGTGTAGGTTTAGGTTTAGGGATTTGAGAATACATTTAGGTTTTAGGTTTAGGTTTAGGTTTTAGTTTATAGGTTTAGGTTATAGGTTTAGGTTAAGTTTATAGGTTTAGGTTTTAGGTTTAGGTTAAGGTTATAGGTTTAGGTTAGGTTTAGGTTTAGGTTATAGGTTGCTTTAGGGAATTGAGAATAGGTTAAGGTTTAGGTTTATGAAATCGGGTTCGGGTTCGGGATCGGGATCGGGTTTAGGTTTGGATTTTCAAGTTTAGGTTTAGGTTAGGGAGTTGAGATTAGGATTTGGTGTAGGTTTAGGTTTAGGGATTTGAGAATATATTTAGGTTTTAGGTTTAGGTTTAGGTTTAGGTTTAGGTTATAGGTTTAGGGAATTGAGAATAGGTTAAGGTTTAGATTTAGGTTATAGGTTATAAGTAAGGGTTGTAGGTTTAGGTTGTAAGTGTAGGTTATAATTGTAGGTTATAGGTGGTTTAAGTTATAGGTTATAAGTTTAGGTTTAGGTTTAGGGTTTAGGTTATAAGTATAGGTTTAGGTTAATGTTGTAGGTTACAGTAGGGAATTGAGAATACATTTATGTTTTAGGTTTAGGTTTAGGGTTTAGGTCTAGGTTTATGTTTAGGAATTCAGGTTAAGGTTTAGGGAATTAAGTGTAGGTTATAGGTTTAGGTTTAGGTTTAGGTTTAGGGAGTTGAGTTTAGGTTATAGGTTTAGGTTATAGTTTATAGGTTATAGGTTAAAGTTTAGATTATAGGTTAAGGTTTAGGTTTAGGTTATAGGTTTAGGGTGTGGTTTAGATTAAGGGTGTGGTCCCTGCAAATACAAATATAAACACGGCCTGTCCAAATGGCCAGCACACTCCAATGCTGTCCATAGAAAATGGACAGCTTCATCATGGTCATAACAGCGGTTCCCACCTTCCAGGGACCCCCACTCAACATCTGGATAGCTCCAACGCAAATCCGGGTATGCTCCATTAATTTCGAGCTAATACATTTAAAAATAAGCTAGGCATTTATTTTTTTGTGGATGAGAACCAATTTTCCAGACTATTCATCAGGCAGTCCCTACAATGTAATATTCCATCTATATAACTATTGACCAACAAATGAGATCCAATCTTCCAGACTATGCATCAGGCCATCCACACAAGAAACAATCCCCATTCTACAAGAATTCAACATCTATAAAATAAAAAATTAAAACTTAGAATACAAAATTCATCGGGTAACTTGGATAGCCCAATAGATCGATCAAAACTGTCCATAAGTGTAGAACACATTTCAAGGGCTACCATGCAAAACAAATAAGCTGGTTAAATGATCAAACCATCCTAGACTCTGCCTTGTTTGTTGTAGCCATCCTTTTTCCAACCCACAGATGGGATGGTTAGGATTGCCTAACAGAAGTGATTCCTTAGAATCATATGCAATCCTTTATGGAAGGCATCAAATAGATGGTTCATATTGTTGGTTAGACATATTTTTGAACAAATGATCTTGATTCTTGACTGTCCATACTGGAGGCCATTGATCAGATGGTTAAGATCATCACCCATAAAATGTGTTCCGGACCCAGTTTATTTGGTTAGACATATCAAATAAACTACAAAGGATATGAGGAATGTTAACATCACTCAATCATTCCACGCCTCCATGGGGCACAGGGAACTGCGTATGGCATTTGGACCAATCACTTGGTGTGAACCGTATTATGGACACCATTCTCATGATCCTAACCATTTATCAAAGGAGATCTAATGAAAAAAGGGGCTAGTTGCAAAAACAAAGAAAGAAAAAAGACAATTCACAGACTGAAATCCTCATACAAGCAAAATAAAACTGTTTCACTGATGCGACTTTGAGGTGATGGCACAATCCTTGTTGGGCTCACTAGATAAACAATCTAGATTTTGTACAAGTACGACACATGTCCACATGCAATTGTGTAAGATTTGCTTGTGGTATTGTTGATTCTCTGTGGAATCTGTATAGTTAACACAAGGCTCAACAACCTTGAATGTCATATATGTGGAACCTTGTGTATATAACAATGTGGTAGGATGACTAGACCATTTTGTTGGCGACAGGGCTTGTGGGCCGCCTCTAATGGGTGGATCCCAGAGCTCTCTCTGTGTGTGTGGCATCAATTAAGTTTGAATGGGAAAGAAGAGAGGTGGGGTGTGTCACGCCCCAAACTCGGAAACCGGGCTCACAAATTTCCCGATCGCCAAATTCAGCGCCGACAGCCTCCGTAGAACCCCATTCTCAGCTCCCAGCGTCCATTCGTCAGGTTCCGATCTTGGGATGCTATGAGGAGGATTTTTAACATCAGTTCAATTCGTAATAAGCATAATTAAAGGCATAACCCACAAACAACAACCAAAAACTCCATCACATTTCCACTATGATCAAAAACTTTATAAGTACAATGAGCATAAAGGGAAATACAATGATGATGAACAAAAAGCTCCAAGATGATCTGCAAAGCGCTCCTGCCTCAACGCTGTTGCGCTTCAAAGTCACCTGCACGCAATGGTCGTGCATAAGCTTATGGAAAGCTTAGAGGGTGGTAAAAGTGTGTGCACAAGGTAGTAAAATGATTATGCAGTATCAGAGTAATGCGGAACATGTTAGTGAATCCATAAATACCGTTAGCCGTACCAAGGCTATGCGATGCAAGGCGTGAATGATATCGACCGTACCAAGGCCATGCAATGTGAGATGCAACTCAAGCATACGAATCCTCATCAAAGTCCACATATCAATACAGCTCAAATCTGGAATATCACCGGGCTCTCGTGCACTCTAAACCAGATTGTCGCTCCATCGCGCGCAATAAGGTAAGTGGAAGAGACCTCACTATCCGCCTGCCAATATCAGGCTTGGCTCGTCGATAGCGGACCCATTCCTCGAGCTGGTCAAACTTAGCCTAGCTTTGCCCCCTCCTCTCGGGCGGGTAAGGCCGCACCCCCTTCCAACCGACCACGACACAGTGGAAAATTCTGTTGTCTGGTAATCGGCACTCGGCGCTCATGCACCCACTCGGTCTAGACGTTGGAACAACCTCTTGGTACCATAAGGGTTTAGGGACTTTTACTTAGGGATATCTATAGCACCCCATGTAGAACAAGATTTTCGGTATCCAATCCTACCAACAACGATACGCCTGTGAAGGCTATGACCCTAATGTCACTAGGGTGTACGGTAACCATGTCACACAATGCAAAATTCATAAATCACATTATCCAGTCATGCAGCAATCCTGCGCGTATCGTGCGCTCATGTGGGGCAACACTGCCTAACCTGGAGCCCCTAGACAATCTGCCCGAAGGCATATACTATGATCAGTCACTCCTCATATCAAGCATACATATGATGCGTATGATTATGAATCATGAAACTATACCAAACATGTTATATGGTGATGGATATTGTTCATAACGAAGATGGGCCTAGACGGTTTACAAGTATGGCCTAACAATGGGCCCTAGGGAGAATTATAATGCGGACGTTTAACCAACATTATTCTTACAATGTGGACATCAAACCAACATTGCTCCCAAGGAACGACTGTCATACACATCATTACATAAACCATATTGGGATCACACATTGCAATGGACCTTAGGTACATCCCATTGGGCCTTAAATACACCAAATGGGCCATATCACATGGGCCTTATATTCATCAAGTGGGCCACATCAATGGGCCACACCAATGGGCCTTATGTACATTGCAATGGGCCATAATCCGTGGGCCTTAAAATGCATCAAAATGGGCCTTGTAACATGGGCCTTATATATATATATCAAAGTGGGCCTCAACCATGGGTTACCACAGATAAATCAAGATGGGCCTCATCCACATACCAAGGTGGGGTCCACTTGAACTATGGATCTTGCTCATTCTTTAACTCATGCCATAAAATGTGCTTTTAAAATGGATGGGCAGATTGGATGCAACCCATGCATCATGGTGGGGCCCATGAAAGCTCACCATCAGGTATATTACATAATATAATATAATATAATATATATATATATATCATATACAATAATATATATATATACACATGCATAACCCCACATGTACACACACACACACACACGCATGCACCCGCATACACCCACCGTCCCCTAGACGGTGGGGATAGAATAAATACACCACTGTGGGCTCCACCGTCCAGGCGGACGGTGAAAATAAAATATATATATCATTGTGGGTCCTACGTGGGGCCCACTGTAATGCATGCACCCGCATACACCCACCGTCCCCTGGACGGTGGGGATAGAATAAATACACCAGTGTGGGCTCCACCGTCCAGGTGGACGGTGGAAATAAAACATATATATCATTGTGGGTCCTACGTGGGACCCACTGTAATGTTTATAAGCCACTTGACCCATTGATAAGGTCCCATGGACCTGGCCGAATAGGAAAAACAAATTTCATCTTGATCAAAAACTTCTGTGGACCCAAAAAGGGTTTCAATGGCAGCCATCCAATCGTCGATGTTTCCTATGATGTGGGCCACCTGAGCGTTGAATGGACCTGATTTTTGGAGGGGGCCCACTCCAAGGAGGGGCCCACCTAGTGAATGGGTTGGATGACAAATATGCATCATGGTGGGGCCCACGGCTGGAGCTGTGGGTTGTTGTCGTCCATCCGTCGTTCGAGCGCAGGCAGCGCCTGCTGCCTTCTGACAACAGCAGCAGCTCTGCTGCTTCCTTTCTTCTTCTTTTTTTTTTGTTTTCTTGTAGAAAATTACATGTGGGGCCTGCTACCTAAGAATCCACTTCGTCCAATGGATTCTAGGGCTCGAAATACACCAAACAAGTCCAATATACATCATGTTTGGTGGTAGGTACAGCAAGGTGGGTCCTAATAGCTTTGAACGGTAAGAAAATACAGTTTTCTATGGTGTGGCCTGTCTGATTATCGGATTGACTTCAATTTTTGGCTCAACGCCTAAAATGAGCCAAAGAACAAGAGGGACGGCACGGATTAAATACGTATATCAAGGTGGGGCCTACATGAACGGCCCACCTAAACCCTTCTTTTTTTTTTCCTTGGCTGCTGCCGTGAGTACGCCCACGTCAGTACCCACGCTCCATGTTAGCCACCTCCATAGAGACCTCCAGTGTTGAAACGATGCATCTTTCACTCAGTCTACCACTTGGGCTATAGAGCCGGGTGGGCCCACGTCAAGTCACACTCCACTAACAGCCACACCCCACTCTAGCCACATCAAGGTGGGCCCCCAATGGATGGTTGAGATGGCATATAAACTTCATGGAGTGTCCCATATAGATGGGGTCCACCGGTAGATGGCATGGATGAAATACACACATCATAAGTGGGCCAAGATCATAGAAAACGAGAAAGAGAAGGACATCGGCAAAGATGGAGGGGCCCCGCCACTATGGGCCCCTCTTTGATACAAAACCTACATCAAGATGGGTCCCACATGTATATGGACCCTTCAATCCAACAAATGAATGGAAGGCAAAAACCCAAGATCACCCACCGGCTTCTTCTTGCACCCTAGGCTTTCTTAGCTCCTTAGCTTCGATTCCAACGGAGGAGATGCGGTTTGGATGGTTGAGATGGGAGATGAAAGGGTAGGCAAAGTGGGCCACCCTTGTTGTTTGGGAGGGCTTGGAGAGGCTTGGATGGATGGTGCTCTTGGGTTACTTGGGAGGTGAGTTTGAAAATGAGAGAGTGATGGTTGTAAAGAGAGAGAGAGAGAAGGATGGTTGATGGAGTGATGGATGTAGTGGGTGATGGGTGTAAGAACTTTTTTGACTTTTGTGGTTTTTGGTGTAAGAAAGGTATGGGTTTGTAAGAAACTTTTTTGACTTTGGGATTGCTTGGGAAAGGGTGAAAAGTGATGTGTACTTGACATGATGGGATTGATTGTTGATTGATTGATGTGACATCTCATAGAGATTCTCTCAAAATTCACACGCGCGTCGTTTTCCTCGCACCGAACGCTGGCCCACATCTCTTGACCAGGGTATTGGATCGGCGCTTGAGTTGCGACATCGAAACTGCGGCGACGGTGCAGTTGCTAAGGTACAAGTCTCGGGTTGAATCGACTTGAATTGGCGGCATATGAATCAAGGTCGTGCGCAAATACCGATTAAGGGTCGAAGGTTACTGGAATTCGACCGGGAAGACTGCGGAAGCATACGGAACGTACGGTATAGGATACGTGTCTTACAGCTCTCCCCTCCTAATAAAAATTTCATCCTCGAAATTTACACAATCATCACAACTAGATATAACTCATGATGGAGAAGAAATATAACATCATCATATAAAATCAGAGATAACATACAAAATACAACATATGATCAGTCATCAAAGAGATGGGGATAACGCTCTCGAATCTCAGCCTCGCGCTCCCAAGAAGCCTCATCGACAGAATGGTGACCCCACTGAACCTTCACCAACAGAATGACCTTGGTCCGGAGGACTTGCTCCTTCCGATCAAGGATACGGACTTGCTGCTCAATGTAAGAAGCATTCTCACAAACCTCCAGCGGCTGCCAATCAATAACAGGAACTATGTCTGACCCACACTTCCTCAACATAGAGACATGGAAAACGTTGTGGACGCCAGACAACTAAGATGGCATGGCAAGCCGATAGGCCACGACGCCAATGCGCCTAGTGATCTCAAAAGGTCCTATGAATCTTGGGGCAAGCTTGCCCTTCACTCCAAATCGAACTACGCCCTTCATGGGCGAAACATTAAGATACACATGGTCCCCTTCATCAAACTCCAAGGGATGATGCCAACGATCAGCAAAACTCTTCTGTCGGCTCTGAGTTGTGCGCATCCTCTGCCTGATGATATCGATAGCCTCTGACATCTCCTGCACAAACTCGGGATGTAGGAGACGGTGCTCTCCAACCTCGGTCCAACAACTAGGTTATCTGCATGGTCTGTCATATAGTGCCTCAAAAGGAGCCATGTCGATGGTCGCCTGATAACTGTTGTTGTATGCGAACTCAGCCAATTGCAGATGCTCATCCCAGTTACCCCCGAAATCAATCGCGCATGCCCGAAGCATATCCTCAAGGATCTGGTTGACCTCTCGGTCTGGCCATTGGTCTGCGGATGGTACGCAATACTGAGCTGCAAATCAGTCCCCATCGCTCTTTGGAAGTTCCCTCAAAACTGAGACGTGAACCTCGGGTCTTGGTCAGAAATGATCAAGACTGGAACGCCATGCAGTCTCACAATCTCCTCGACGAATAACCTCTCAAGCTAGTCCAAAGGACAAGTCGCACGAATCGTAAGAAAATGTGCCGACTTCGTCAGATGATCCACAACAACCCAATAGCGTCATGACCGCACTGAGTCCTCGGCAAACCCATAATAAAATCTGTCGATACGTCCTCCCACTTCCACATCGGGACACTTAATGGCTGTAACAGAGCAGGAGGTCTCTGATGATCGGCCTTGACACGCTGGCACGTGTCACACACGGCCACAAAACTAGCGATCTGGCGCTTCATCCCTACCTAAAAATACTGTCGCCTCATGTCACGATACATCTTCGTCGAACCAGGGTGGATAGAAAATCACTAACGATGTGCCTCGGTCATAAGATCTCTGCGTAACTCAGGAATATCGGGAACACATAATCGGCCTCTGAAGCGAAGTCCACCGTCTATACCAATCTATTAATCTACCTGACTCTCGGATGCCGCCTCAGCCATATAACTCTGCAACGACTCATCAACCTGCTGAGCCTCGATCACCCTTGAGACAAGAGAGGGTTGAATCGACAGGCTCGATAACTGCACGATAGAAGACTGTAGGCCGAACTCAAAATCATACTCTGTTACATCCTCAAGCATCCGTCACTCATGAATCATCATATGCGCCACCAGGCCTTGTGGCTGAAGGCTGAGGGCATCAGCCACCACGTTTGCCTTGCCCGGGTGGTATTGAAGATCAAAGTCATAGTCCTTCAGGAGTTCCATCCAGCGCCGCTGCCTCATGTTCAACTCAGACTGCAAGAAGAGGTACTTCAAGCTCTTGTGGTCAAAGAAGAGCTCAAACCTGACCCCATAGAGATAGTGCCTCCACACCTTCAATACGAAGACAACTGCAGTCAGCTCCAAATCGTGAGTGGGGTAGTTCAGCTCATGGATCTTGAGCTGGCGAGACACGAAGGCCACTGGTCTCCTGTGCCGCATCAGGACAGCACCCAAACAAATATGCGAGGCATCGGTGAATACAATAAATCCATCACTCCCAGAGAGAAGAGTGAGGATAGGAGCGAACGTCAGGCGGTCCTTCAACTCTATAAATGCTCGCTCACAGGCGTCGCTCCAAATAACCTCTGCCCCCTTCTGAGTCAACCTGGTCAGCGGGGCTGCAATGCGGGAGAAGCCCTCAATGAAACGCCGGTAGTAGCCCGCTAAACCAAGGAAACTGCGGATCTCAGACGCGGTCGTGGGCTAGCCCCACTGACGCACTGCCTCAACCTTCAAGGGGTCCATTGCGACACCCTCCCTCGTCACCACGTGACCGAGGAACTTCACCTCCTCCTGCCAGAACTCGCACTTCTCTAGTTTCGCATACAGCTGGTGCACACGAAGGGTCTGCAACATAACCTCCAGATGCTGCTCGTGCTCCTCACGGGTCCTCGAATAGATCAGAATATCGTCGATGAAGACTACAACAAACTGATCGAGGTAAGGGCAGAAGACCTCGTTCATCAACTGCATGAATACCGCAGGAGCATTGGTCAGTCCGAAGGACATGACTTGGAACTCAAAATGACCATAACTCATCCTGAAAGCCGTCTTCGGAATGTCCTCCTCTCGGACCCGAATCTGATGATAACCGGAACATAAGTCAATCTTCAAAAAGAACTGTGCACCCTGCAGCTGATCAAACAAATCATCAATTCTCGGGAGCAAGTACTTGTTCTTGATCGTGACTTTGTTGAGCTCGCGGTAATCCATGCAGAGCCTCAACGAGCCATCCTTCTTCTTCACGAAGAGTACTAGCGCTCCCCATGATGAACTGCTCAAACGGATAAAGCCCAACTCACGCCACTCGTCCAACTGTTTCTGCAGTTCCCTGCAACTCCAACGGTGTCATACGGTACGGGGCCTTTGAAATAGGCGTGGTACCGGGCACGAGATCAATCTAAAACTCGGTGAGTCGGTGATGCGGTAATCCCAGAATCTCCTGAAACACATCAAAAAAATCACAAATAATTGCCATCTGATCAATACAAGCGGCAATAGTCTCTTCAATGGCGTCGGACATCAAGCAAGACAATGGCTCTCCCCGGGCTCTGCAACGAACTGAAACTGTGGCAAGCCTGGTATATAGAATGTGACAGTCCTCGCGGAGCAATCTAATATGGAGTGGTATTCGACAATCCAATCCATGCCCAAGATAACATCGAAGTCTGAAATCGGCAGCACATATAAGTCGACGAGCAAGAAAATTTCTCCCACTAGCATGGGGCAAGATGAGCAGAAGCGGCCTAATACTGTAGTCTTCTCCAAGGGCGTCGATACGGTCAACCCCTCTCGAGCAAACTCTGTCGGTAATCCAGTCGAACTACAGAATCCCTCGGACATAAACGAGTGTGAAGCACCAGAATCAAATAAGACTCGAGCAATGTATGCAGAGACTGGAAGTATACCCTCAATGACTGCTCCAGATGACTGAAGATCCTACTGAGCTGTGTAAAATCTAACCTGAGCCGACTGGGAAGGTGCCTCTCCCCTCTGAGCGTGCTGCTGCTGCTGCTGTTGCTGCTGTGGGGGCCTCTGTTGTTGGGGGTGGGGACACTCCCATATACGGTGCCCCATCGCACCGCACCCAAAACACGTGTCGGTGAACTGCCTCGGAGGTGGTGCTGGAGGTGCTGCTGGTGCTCGGAAGGCTGGGCGACCTGTACGCCTCTGCTGATGTGGTCGACGCTATTGGGAGTCATCGGAAGGAGCGTGCATCTTCCGGTCTCTCCTCTGACCACGATCAGACCGAGAACCGGTCCACTCAGCCTCCAAAATCTGTGCCTTCCATACCACCCCCTCAAAAGTCGGGAGCTCATGCCCAATGATACGGCCTCGAAGACCGTAACCCAAACCATCATCATATTGGCGGGCTCTCCGCTCCTCATCATCTACCAAGTATGACACAAATCTGGATAACACTACAAAATGAGCGACATACTGAGCCACCGTCATATCACCCTTCACCAGGGCCTCAAACTCCAACGCTCGTTGTCGTCGGATGTGATCAGAAAAATACTGTCGGTCAAACCGATCCACAAAATCCTCACAGGTCCATACAAAGTCGGCGCCTACTCCTCGGGAGACTGATGTCCACCAATGCTCAGCCTTACCATGGAGAAGAAATACGGCTAATCGAACTCGCTGCTCAGTCGTGCATCCCATCGTATCAAATATCTTCTCCACATCGGAGCATCATCTCTTAGCTGTCTCGGGTCTGGATCGCCCTCGAAACGCTGGGGATCAAGTCATCGAAACTCATGAAGGAGGGCGCTCGCGCGCTCCTGCTCAGCCTGGTCTGGTGAAACGACTAGGTGCCTGCTCTGCCCTTGAAGTGCAGCCGTCACAGCATGTAACATCTGCTATAACTGGGAGGCACTCACGGATATGGTCGGATCAACACCGTTCTCTGGTGGAGGAGCTGCATCCATATGCTGGGCAGTAGGAATCTCTGGTAGTGGAGTTGCATCCATAGGCTGGGTAGTAGGAATCTCTGGTAGTGGAGTTGCATCCATAGGTTGGACAGTAGGAATCTCTGGTAGTGGAGCTGCGTTCATAGGCTGGGCAGTAGGAATCTTTGGTGGTGGAGCGGGGATCGTCGGTGGTAGTGTGGGAGTCTCAGGTGGTGGAACGGGAGTCTCGGGTGGTGGAGCGGGAGTCGATCGGGTCACTCTCTGGCGTGGCATGTCCTATAGGAAAGATTGAAGGCACCTATCAACTTGGAAACTCTAGAAGGAACGCACGTTAAGGGCCGGTAATAAAAGATCACTAAGCTATCCGAACTAAGGACTCAATCATTCTAACTCATAGCAGACATGTAATGTTGTTCTTGGTTATTCCTGAGTTATGCTCTGATACCAACTTCTGTCACGCCCCAAAATCGAAAATTGGGCTCACAAAATTCCCGATCACCCAATCCGGTGCCGACAGCCTCCGTAGAACCCCATTCTCGTCTCTCAGTGTCCATTCACCAGGTTCCGATCCTGGGATGCTACGAGGAGGATTTTCAACATCAGTTCAATTCGTAATAAGCATAACCAAAGGCATAACCCACAAACAACAACCAAAAACTCCATCACATTTCCACTATGATAAAAAACTTTATAAGTACGATGAGCACAAAGGAAAGTACAATGATGATGAACAAAAAGCTCCAAGATGATCTGTAAAGCGCTCCTACCTCAGCGCTACTGCGCTCCAACGTCACTTGCACGCAACGGTCGTGCATAAGCTTATGAAAGCTTAGAGGGTGATGAAAGTGTGTGCGCAAGGTAGTAATATGATTATACAGTATTAGAGTAATGCGAAACATGCTGGTGAATCTGTGAATAACGTTATCCATACCAAGGCTATGCGATGCAAGGCGTGAATGATATCGGCCGTACCAAGGCCATGCATGCGAGATGCAACTCAAGCATACGAATCCTCATCTAAGTCCACATATCAATACAACTCAAATATGGAATATCACCAAGGTCTGGTACACACTAAACCAGATTGCTGCCCCATCACGCGCAATAAGGTAAGTGGAAGAGACCTCACTATCAGGCTCGGCTCGTCGATAGCGGATCCATTCCTCGAGCTGGTCAAACTCAGCTTAGCTTTACCCCCTCCTCTCGGGCAGGTAAGGCCGCACTCCCTTCCAACCGACCACGACACAGTTGAAAACGTTGTCGTCTGGTAATTGGCACTCGACGCTCATGCACCCACTCGGTCTAGACATTGGAGTAACCTCTTAGTACCATAAGGGTTTAGAGACTTTCACCCAGGGATATCTATAGCACCCCATATAGAACAAGATTTTCGGTATCCAATCTTGCCAACCACGATCCGCTTGTGAAGGCTACGACCCTGATGTCGCTAGGGCGTACGGTAACCATGTCACACAATGCGAAATGCATGAATCACACTATCTAGTCAAGCAGCAATCTTGCGCGTATCGTGCGCTCATGTGGGGCAATATCGCCTAATCAGGAGCTCCTAAACAGTCTGTCCGAAGGCATATGCTATGATCAGTCACTCCTCATATCAAGCATACATATGATACATATGATCATGAATCATGGAACTATACTAAACATGTTATATGGTGATGGATGTTGTTCATAACGAAGATGGGCCTAGACGGTTTACAAGTATGGCCTAACAATGAGCACATCACCATCACTATGGACCCCACTAGAAGATTCAACGGTGGGAGTCAATCACCGTAACTGCCTATGGTGGGGTCCATTGAAGCTTAGATGAAGCTGACATTTATTTCTTCCTTTACTACAGGTCTAATTGAAAAAGGAAAACAACAACAGCATGATGGGCCCTATAAAAGGGTTTCAACGGTGGACAAAAAACCATTGTAGCTTCTGTGGTGGGGTCCATCAAGCTTTGGATCTGCCCCATCTGTGGGCCCTACCCCCACGTCCAGGTCCAGGTTACCATATGGACAGGCTCGATGATAGACAGACATCACAATGGGCCTACAAAAAGGGTTTCAACGGTGGAAAACCCAGCACCATTTTCTGTGGTATGATCCATCACACTCTTCAAGATATTTTAGACATGATGAAACCAGGATAGAGAAAGAGAGTAGCATATTGCTGTGGCTATTGGAGAAGGGGAGCTGCAGCTGTTGCTAGTGTTTCTTCTTCTTGCTTGCCAGAGTGGAAAAGGGAGATCGAGAGATGTTGGAGAGAGAGAGAGAGAGAGAGACTATTTCGGGATTTAGGGATGAGGCGCGCGATTTGGGAGAGAAGAGGGAAAAAAAGGGTTTTGGGAGAAATATTGGCGTGCGCGATTTAGGGATGGGGTGAGGTAAAAAGCCCTGATAACAATGTTTCTAGTAGTGAGAGCGACTGTGAGAGGACGGTGGAGAGATCAGAAAGAGAGGAAGAGAGAGACAGAGAGAGGGAGGGAGAGGATGCGTGAGAGACAAAGAGGAACGAGAGAGCTTTGGGGAAAAGAGAGAGAGTGGCGTAGGACCTCTTGGACGGAAGCGGATTGTGTACTAAATAACTCAGTACGTTAGTGTACTGAGTAAACTCTGTGGGGCCCACCGTCATTCATACGTTATATCAACTCTGTTCATCTATTTTAACATATAATTTTAGGGCTTTAAACTAAAAATTAATCAATTTAAAGTTCAAGTAGACCACACCACTTAAAACAGCGTGAATTAAAGTCTATCGTTGAAAAGTTCTTAAGGGCCCACAAAAGTTTTAGATTAAGATGATATTTGTGTTTTCCCTTCATCCATTCTAAGTGTGATCTTATGAACAGTTTGGATGACAAATAAACATCACTGGGTGCCTTAGAAAGGTTTCCAACGGTGGAAATCTATCCTTCCACTATTTGCTTTAGTATGGTCCACTTGAGATTTTGATATACTTCAATTTTGGGCTCAACCCTTAAAATGATCTGCAAAAACGGATGGACGGCATGGATAGACTACATGAATTCACAATTGGCCCAACAAACTTTTGTTGCCTTATAAAGTTTTTAATGGTGGGAGTCACTGTCCCAGTACTGTTTTTTGTGTTGGGTCCACTAGAGCTTTGGATTTAACTCGTTCTTTAGATATTGCCCTAAAATGATCTCTCTAAATGGATGGAAGGTGTGGATATAAAACATACATCATGGTGGGGCCAAAAAATGAGGGGTTTATGAATCTCAGGTGGACCACACCACATGAAAACAATAGTGATTGGATATCCATCATTAAAATCCTCATAAGGCCCACTGTACTGTTTGTTTGGCATCCAATTTGTTTATTAGGTCATAAACAGGAAAAAAAGAACCCCACCAAACATCATATTTTAGACTAACAACGGGTTGGATGGCAAATAAACTCTATGGTGGGCCACTGTCACGTGGGATAGTGGGCCCCGCAGCGTATACATGTATTGGCGCTACCGTGGCCCATTCCACTGATAGTCGTAAGGTCCATGGACACCATTAAAAACTTCTTAGGTTCTAATGTAAGGTTTATTTGCCATCCAACCCTAAATCCCTAAATCGGTATTGAGATTGAGAGAGATTGAGAGGAGAGAGAGAGAGAGAGAGAGAGAGAGAGAGAGAGAGAGAGATACCTCACGGTCAACTGAGCTTCAGAGAGAGAGAGACAGAGGGGGGGCGTGCGTGGGTATGGCGTTCGGCAACGGTCAACGAGAGAGAGATCAGAGAGAGAGAGAGAGAGAGAGAGGAGGTAGAGGACAGCATGGATTAAACACATACATCATGGTGGGGTTGATTTAAGCCCGGATTTTGAACCTGTTGAGGCAGACCTATTCAAATTACTGATTCCAGCATAGTATTAGAGCTGTCAATGGGCCCAGCCCAGGCATGGACAGGATTTGTCTAAGTATGGCCCACAAAGTTAAAACGTTGGCCCCAAGCTAACCTGTAATGACTATGAAGGACCCCAGCCTGAGGCCAGATCATCTAATTTATGCAACATCTGAGTTGTTCGTTAAGTGTGACCCATGACAAAAACTCATTTGAAATCGTAGATAGGATGGGCAAAACAAACGGGCCGGGCAGGTAGACAGACATGGCTAATGAAAGAGGCTAAACTCGGGATTAGATCCTTAATTAGCAAGCTATGAGAGTAAACTAAAGCTGAAGTCCTTAGCCCACAGGCAATGAATGGACAGACATTGGCCTGGCTCAATTGCAACTTTGTAACAATGGACCCACAAATCAAAGAAATGGAGAGAAGATACCACCATTTGTACCAAAGTAGCCCATGGGTGCAAGATCTAAGTTGTAGATCAGGTGAGTCCCACCGTGTACGTCTCTGATTCCAGCCTACCACTCTAACTTTGAGGTGCTTGATAAGGAGGTCTATTCTATTGATACTACTATTGCTTAGGAGGTAGAAGACAAGACGCTTGAGATATTTGCCCCGACTGCTAAGTTGGTGTTAGAAGTTATAGTCTAGGGGATATCTATTGAAGAGGCATTTAACCCATATCCCTCAGCTTGGTTATGCATACCTGAGCCATATGACCATACTTTCCACAATATGCACAGTTGCCTAGAAAAGGTTGTTCCTAATTTTCTGGTATTGACCATTGAATATTCTTTTTCTCTTTCTTCTTTGATGGTTGTTGCTGACTAGTTGCTAGTCTACTCCTCTGCCTTATCCTTTTAACTGCAAACAAGTCTTGAAGAAGCGTTGTATGTCTTGCTTAACTCATAAAGCCTTGTCCACTATCTCTGAGTATTTCTTGATATCTACACAACATAATTTTGTTCGGATATTCTATTGAAGCCCTTATTCGAATATTGTTAACTTATAATCTTCATCTTCTATTATCTTCTGAACATACCTTTACAAATCTGTGAATTTCACCTCATATTAGGCTACAGACATGCAACCCTGTTATAATTTCATAAATTCTACCATCTTTTGGGTGCAGTATGCTTTCGGATAATGCTTCTCGTAAAATTTATTTTAAAATTCATTCCAGGTCTAAACCTGTCCAACTGGAAGCATCTGCTTAGCTACTCTCGACCACACACCAGCTTCACCTTGAAGGATAAACATCGTAAGTTTGACCTCCTGACTATTAGGGCAGTTCATAGTTTCTAACATCTTCTTGATTCCTTTTAGCCAATCCTCAGCAATCAATGGATTAGAAGCGCCATTAAAAATTGGAGGATGCGGTTTAGTGAATTTTTTAAGTAAATCCACTTCTCATGGTTGTTCGGGTCTGAACGGTGAGGAATTCTAATGATTATAGGGTGCCTGCTCAAATTAGTCAATATATCTCACCGGGCAGTCAACTGGTCTAGTTGCTCCATCATTGCCGCAATCTGACTTACCAGCCCAAAGACAGTGTCCTAGGGCTGAGCTCTAGGTTCAATGAAATTAGCATGCATTATAGTAAGAGATAACGGGAGTTGTGTGCTTGGTCCATGTTGAGTGTGAAATATAGTTTGAATAAATTGACAACTTTGAAAAACAAATAAATTTTGGAAAAGAAATTGGGATTTTGTATTTTGAAAAAAAAAATTGAAAAGTTCGACAACAAAAATGAGATTTTGAAAATAAAATAGAATTTGAGTAAAGAATTGACTCAAGTTCGTTAAAAAAAAAAATGAAAAAGAAAATGGAGAAGTTCGTAAGATTAGAAATTTTGAAGAAAATTTGAGATTTTGAAAAAAAACTAACTTTTTTAAAAGGAAAATTGAGAAGTTAAAAAAAAGGGATTGTACAGAAGAAAATTGAAAATGTTTGAGAAAAATAGAGAGATTTTTTTTTTAATAGAGATTTTAAAAAACACTGAGATTTTGAAAAAAAAAAATTTGAAAGTCGAAAAAAAATGGTGCTTTTAAAAAAAAAATGGCGTCTTGAAAATTTTAAGAAAATTGAATAAATTGATAAGTTTTAAAACAAAATAGATTTTTGGAAAAAAAAATGAGATTTTGAAAAAAATTTCAAAATTTGTATTTTGAAGAAAATTGAAAAGTTTGATAACAAACATGAGATTTTTGTTAAAATTTTTGAAAAAGAAAAAAGAAAAATTAAGATTGATTAATAAATTGACATTTTGACATAAAATTGACATTTTGTAAAAGAAAATTTAGTTTAAAAAAATTAATAATGATTAAAAAATTATATTTAAAAAACACTGAGATTTCGACAAAAATTTAACATTCTGATAAATAAAATTGATAAGTTAAAAAATTTTTAATACATTAGGCCACCACAATGTTTGTATTTAATCTAAGCCATCCATCCATTTCGACATTAATTTTAATGCATTAGCCCCAAAAAGTAGGTAAATTGAAAGCTCAAGTGGACCACACCATGGGAAACAGTGGAGATTAAGTGTCTTTCGTTGATTTCTGGTGTGGTCCATGTGAGCCTTCTATTTTCTAAAATTTTTGGGATAAAGCCGTAAAACATTAGTTAAATTTAATGAATGGTACAGATAAATGATATATATTAGGGTGGGGCTGCATTTCATCTCAAATGGGTGGCCACGTTTTCTTCCAGCACCCACATTTCGCGCGCACATTTCATTCTAGTGCCCCACTAAAAAGCCTTCTCGCTTCTTTCTCTCTATCTTCTTCCCACCTCTCTCTCTCTCTCTCTCTCTCTCTCTCTCTCTCTCTCTCTCTCTCTCTCTCTCTCTCTCTCTCTCTCCATCTTGACTCCCCATCTCTCTCAATCTCTCTCCATCTCGACTCCCGACAAAAGCAATCCCATCCTCGACTCTCCATCTCTCTCCCTGCCGATCCTCGTTTGGCCGAGTGGTGGTCCAAGGCCCTCCCTATCCATGCACCACCTTCATTCCTCTCTCAATCACGACCTCCCTTTCTCTCTCTGAAGCTCGATTCAATTAGATTCATGAACGCAAGGTATCTCTCTCTCTCTCTCTCTCTCTCTCTCTCTCTCTCTCTCTCTCTCTCTCTCTCTCTCTCTCTCTCTCTCTCTCTCTCTCTCTCTCTCTCGCCATCTCAATCTCTCTCAATCTCAATGTTGATTTATGAATTTGGGGATTTAGTGATTTATGGATTTCCAATTCGAATGTGGACACTCATTTAGGGATTTGGGGATTTTAGGGCTTACAGATTTGAATGTGGACCCTGAAATTGGTTTTTCTGATTTACAAATTGGGGATTTGGGGATTTTAGGATTTTACAAAGGAGACAAACATGGATTTCATAAATGAAATGTGTAGATTCTTTAAATTCATATTCTTTTGTTCCTCTTTGTTCGAAAATCAATTTTGTGTAAATTAGGGTTGTATTTATCTCATTTTGTAGATTTTTTGCTCAAGGCGTGTTTGGTTACAACAAATATCATGAAATTTAGGATATTTGTTGCAGCCAAACGCACCTTTCAAAATCGGATTATTTCGGTTGCAATTAATCTAAGGCAGACATTATTGTGATTAGGGATGTCCATGTTATAATTTCTAGAAATTACGATGTTTCTCAATGTAGGTGAGTATAAGATAATTTTGTTATTGGTGGTTCCTTTGTGTCTATGGGTGTTAAGTGCCCAAATTTGGGCCAGGCTGCCACCTGTTATTTAGTTGGTCCTGAAAGTCAGGCCTAGGCATGGCCTGTAGATTGATTGAGCCAAGGAAGATGATCATATAGTGATAGTCAACACAAATGAGTACATAAAGATGATGCAAGTATATCATGAAATTAGCAATTTGGCAACTGAATAAAATTGTTTATGGAACACAAAATCTCATTTTCTAAAAGACTCTAATTGTCCAAAAGAAAATAAATAGTCCTGCAAGTTTGCACCGTTCAAATGCTAACTGATACTACAGTAGAATTATAAAACACATGCAGCTTTGTTAGATAATATGTACTACAGGGAAGGTGGAAGAGAGTCAATCATCTGCACACAACTTATTCTACTCACAACTATAGAGTCATTCTAAACCTCCTTGAGTTGTGGATGTCTTATGGTTAGTTTACAATATTCTTAGAAATGTCACATCATTTTGTTATTCATGGCTAAACTAAGAAATCTCGCATCAAAACCTTTCTCATGAGTCTCATGATCTTGCTCTTTAAACTGTAGAAACACAGATAGATTTAGATATAGACAACGTACAATAATTGAATCAACAAGTAGATTGTAGTCCTTTTAAGAATTATATATATATATATGTGTGGACCAGTTGATCAACAAGTAGATTAGGAACTACTTCCTGTAGAGGCACACCGTGCATGTGCCTTATCCTAAAAAATGAGGCCCGCCTAATCATCTTTGAACGTAGACTCGCTGTTGTTTCGTTTCATGTTGTCCATTTGTTGGATCATGTTTCTAGCCACTTGATAAATGCACTATCTAGAATTTTTGCCTGAGCCAACCTGTGACCATTTCAGATCTGTACATTGCTGATTTTTGGCACTTCAAGACACTGATTTCAAAAGGATATGCAATTCTATTAGCCTAATATGGGAACCTTCCCTAGACTTTAAAACTCCCTAACAAAGAGCTGCAATGAGTGGACCATCTAATGAGTTGAATGCACTGACCAGTTCATTTATACAATGGGGCTGACCTGATGCACGACTTGAATGTCACACAAACCACATTTTAAAATTTTTTAGGTGTACTTGGGCAGCATCTGGGTTGTGGTGACTGTTGATGGTGGATGCAAGAATGCATTGTTTCTACATTTGAATGTGTCTAGATGCCCAATAGAAATGTCATTATGTATAGACTGTTGAGGTTGCTTATGCTGTTTCTAATCCAGATGTGTTTGAGTGGTTTTGCTTCTTTGCAGCTGCAGTCACTAAGATGGAAGACGGAACGTCTTCTATCGTCTTCGATTGTTTGGAGGGAACATTGGATTCATGGTACTTCGAATGAAAAGATCAACTAGGTAAGCCTCTGCTCTATTATGTCCCCTTGTGCGTTCGATCCTTGCTCATGCCCTCAATGCAGAATAGAGGAATTATACCCTGCACAGCAATACACGACTGTTTCTTGCTGCATGGCCCACGTTTCAGCAATCCACAATGAAAGGAACAATAACTATTTTCTTGAATCAGAGTACCTATGCTATGCTTGGATGTACACAAGGATGGTTTTGTGCTTCTCTTTTTCATTGTGCTGCAAACAAATCATTAAGAAAATGCTGCAACAATATTCCATGTATGCAACAATAAGACTTTCTACAAACTGGTAGAAGTCTAATGCCAAAGAAATATGTGTAAGTGTCATTTGGTTCTGAAATTTCCATTTCTTTATTTCACCGAATGTTCAGTCTTAAAATCACAATGTTTCTAGGAAAAAACTCCTTTGTTAGCTACATTGTACTTATTGCTCTTTGCCTCCCGATATAAAGCAATCGTTGTAATTTCTCCATTTCTCTGTGTGTTGTCTTCATTATAACTTAGCTGCACTAGTCCTTTGAAATACTATTGTTTGGTTTTTGGCTTTTTGCTAATCCTTTGCTTTTGAGATGACTCAACATTGGGGAGATAAATGGACCCTCCTTGAAACCATAATGATAATTTTGCTTTAAAATCTTAACCATTTATTTTTATAAGCTGGCTTATTATCATTTGATCATGTTTCTATTCTTAATAACTTCTCTGAACTCTGATCAGGTACACGAATCCTTGACTTCAGGTCCTTCTCATGCTATTGACATAATAAGGGAGGTACACATTTTCCTTGAAAGTATGATACATGAGCCTAGTTCATTTTTGTCAAATTCCATGTATGATATTGATGTTAATTTTTTGTTTTTTAGTTACCATTTTATATTTGAACCATGACCATATGCAATCTGAGGTGTGGGGAGGCTCATGAGGTTCCTTGGAGATCTTTCTTAGTTGTCTCTAACATCCCTGGATTAAGCTGAGAAAATGACCTTTGTATGCAAGGTTGGTCATCTTGTGCACAATGTATGAGGACGGAGATGACATTTGTATACAAGGTTGGTCATCTTGTGCACAATGTGTATCAATCATTTACTTTGTGCTTCCACAAAAATTGGACACATGCCATGATGGTTTGTGATATGAATTTTTGGTGAGGAAACTTGTTTGACAGTCATGTTGAAGGTGATACTTTTGTCCTTCTGTATCATATGTATGCAACTTATGCTTGATGTGGAAATCTGGCCCTTTTGAACCTTCCCTGATTGCATAAGTGGCTGAACCAGCTCTGTATGTTACACATAATTTGTCATCCACT
Source organism: Magnolia officinalis (assembly GCA_021015155.1). Taxonomy (NCBI): domain Eukaryota; kingdom Viridiplantae; phylum Streptophyta; class Magnoliopsida; order Magnoliales; family Magnoliaceae; genus Magnolia; species Magnolia officinalis. Next base: position 50,011,302 of record JAJHSJ010000010.1, read on the forward strand.
AGTTTCTTTAAATGAAGATAAGAGGATTGATCTTAATAGTAGTCGTCATGCACATAGACAGAAAATGCTTGCAATGAATTTTTATGAGTATTAGGTAGCCTATTAATGAAACAATGTCTCCGTCCATAATACGTCTGTTTATGATTTGACCAACTTTGAAATATGTATGTCCTTTTGAACCTTCCGTAATTGCACAAGTGGCTGAACCATCTCTCTATGTTACACATAATTTGTCATCCACTAGTTTCTGTAAATGAAAATAAGAGGATTGATCTCAACAATATGGTCATCATGCACATAGACAGAAAATTCTTGCAATGAATGTTTATGAGTTCTTAGTAATTTTGGAGTCCTTGGTTAGGGTTTGGACTGAAAGTACGAGTGCTGGAGCCGACGCTTTCGGAGTTTGAACTCATTCTTTTAAAAAATAGAAAAATGAGAATATTAGTAAATATGAATTTTCTTGTTAAGAAGAAAATGGAAGATGGATTGAAAAAACATAAAAGAGATTTTTTTTTTTTTCTTCTTTTTTGCTTCAAGAGAGAGAGACTAAGCTAACAATGAGTTTCTTTCAAAGGATCAATTGGTTTTGTTTCACAATAAACCAAACTTTACAACTAAGTTAACAATGAGCTTCTTTCAAAGGATCAAAATTGATAGCACTCTTACCTAAAAAGTATTAAAGGTCTTTAAAGTCCTTTATCTTAAAATTTTGAGAGAGATTTTCAAAAATTTCACATATCCTACAACACCACTTGTGATGCTCAAATTATCTATGTCAACAACACAAAGTTTCATTTATATATTTCTTCACGAAAGTGCATGTATTAGTAAAAGGGAAAATAAAATCACTTGAAGAAAGTATTCTCTAACCTTTGTAACCAAGCTTTAGATGCTTGTTTTAGATTATGGAGTGCCTTTTTTGGTTTACATGCATGCCTTAGCTTCATATGATCATAAAATTTCATAGGTTGATCAATATATATGATGAAACCCTACTCTCTCACAGCAATGTGAGAATAATAGCACTCCAGATATGCATGTCCTTTATCTTTCTTGTACGTAGTTACATGTCTAATTTCTTCGTTCCTTGATTCATTACACTCAATTCAGGTATGGTTTGTACCAATTCAGGAGACTGTACATTAGGCATTCAATATATAAGACTGGAGTGAGACTGAGTGTTGCAGGATGTTGTTTGAATTGCTTGTCCTAACAGGATCACTAGTTGGGATGGATTGGACTTCTATCTTGAGAAAATGTCATGATTTCAGGTAGTTATTATTGTAATAGAAAGTTAAAAAAATTAAAAGAGAGAGAGATAATGAATTCATGGAAAGAAATGTTCTTTATCATTAGGGTTGCTTTCGCCGGGTTCGATGCAGAAATCGTCGCCAACTTCACAGAAAGACAAATAACATCAGTGGCCACAGATTGTAACCTGGATTTAAACAAGGTTCAAGGTGTCGTCAACAATGCTAATAGAATCCTCCAGGTCAGATTGTTGATTGGACCTGATTTTATTTAAATGATCTTGATAATCCATTTTATTTAAATGAGCAAATCCGAATGTACGTCGGAGCTATCCGGATGTTGAGCGGGAGTCCCTAAAAGGTGGGAACCGCTGTTATGACCATGATGAAGCTGTCCATTTCCTATGGATAGCATTGGAGTAGCCTGGCCATTTGGACAGGCCGTGTTTATATCTGTATTTGCTCGAAATTGATGGAGCAGACCCGGATGTGTGTCGGAGCTATCCGGATGTTGAGCGGGGGTCTCTAAAAGGTGGGAACCACTGTTATGACCATGATGAAGCTGTCCATTTCCTATGGACGACATTGGAGTGGCCTGGCCATTTGGACAGGCTGTGTTTATATCTGTACTTGAAGGGACCACACCCTTAACCTATAACTTAAGCCTATTCTCAAATCCCAAAACCTATAACTACAACCTAAACCTTAACCTAAACCTATAACCTATAACCTAAACTCAATTTCCTAAACTCTAACCTACAACCTAACCTAAACCTATTCTCAAATCCCAAAACCTATAACCTAAACTCAATTCCCTAAACCTTAACCTATAACCTAACCTAAACCTATACTTATAACCTAAACCTATTCTCAAATCCCAAAACCTATAACTATAACCTAAACCTTAACCAAAAACCTATAACCTATAACCTAAACTCAATTCCCTAAACCTTAACCTACGCCCTAACCTAAACCTATACTTATAACCTAAATCTATTCTCAAATCCCAAAACCAATAACTTAAACCTAAACCTATAACCTATAACCTAAACTCAATTCCCTAAACCTTAACCTATAACCTAACCTAAACCTATTCTCAAATCCCAAAACCTATAACTATAACCTAAACCTTAACCAAAAACCTATAACCCAAACTCAATTCCCTAAACCTTAACCTACACCCTAACCTAAACCTATTCTCAAATCCCAAAACCTATAAACCTAACCTTAACCTAAACCTAAACCTATAACCTAATGCTATAACCTATAACCTAAATCTAAAACCTAAACACCTACACTTATAACCTATAACCTAAACCTAAACCTAAAACCCAAATGTAAACCCGATCTCGAACCCGAACCCGATTTCCTAAACCTAAACCTTAACGTATTCTCAAATCCCTGAACCTAAACCTATAACCTAAACTCAATTCCCTAAACCTTAACCTATAACCTAACCTAGAAACCTATGACCTACGCTTAGAACCTAAACATAAACCTATAACCTTAACCTAAACATAAAACCTAAACCTAAACCTATTCTTATAACCTAAACCTATACTTATAACCTAAACCTATTCTCAAATCTTAAAACCTATAACCTAAACCTAAACCTTAACCTAAACCTATAACCTATAACCTAAACCTAAACCTAAACCTAAACCTACACTTATAACCTATAGCCTAAACCTAAACCTAAAACCCAAACGTAAACCCGATCTCGAACCCGAACCCGATTTCCTAAACCTAAACCTTAACGTATTCTCAAATCCCTAAACCTAAACCTACACCTAATCCTAATCTCAACTCCCTAACTAAACCTAAACCTAAACTTGAAAACCCAAACCTAAACCCGATCCTGAACCCGAACCCGATTTCCTAAACCTAAACTTATAACTTTAACCTAAACTTATTCTCAAATCTCAAAACCTATAACCTTAAACTAAACCTAAAACTTACCCTAAACCCTAAACCCACCTAAACCTTAACTTATAACCTAAACCTATAACTTAAACTCAATTTCCTAAACCTTAACCTACAACCTAACTTAAACCTAAACCAATATCCCGAACCCGATTTCCTAAACCTAAACCTTAATGTATTCTCAAATCCCTAAACCTAAACCTACACCTAATCCTAATCTCAACTCCCTAACCTAAACCTAAACCTAAACTTGAAAACCCAAACCTAAACCCGATCCCGAACCCGAACCCAATTTCCTAAACCTAAACTTATAACCTTAACCTAAACCTATTCTCAAATCTTAAAGCCTATAACCTAAACCTAAACTTGAAAACCCAAACCTAAACCCGATCCCGAACCCGAACCCGATTTCATAAACCTAAACTTATAAACTTAACCTAAACCTATTCTCAAATCCCAAAACCTATAACCTAAACCTAAACCTATATAACCTTAACCTAAACCTATATAACCTTAACCTAAACCTAAAACTAAACCTATAACCTAAACCTTAACCTATAACCTTAACTTATAACCTAAACTCGATTTCCTAAACCTTAACCTATAACCTAACCTAAACCTAAACCTATAACCTGAACCTGATTTCCTAAACCTAAACCTTAACGTATTCTCAAATCCCTAAACTGAAACCTACACCTAATCCTAATCTCAACTCCCTAACTTAAACCTAAACTTGAAAACCTAAACCTAAACCCGATCCCGAACCCGAACCCGATTTCCTAAACCTAAACTTATAACCTTAAACCTATTCTTAAATCTCAAAACCTATAACCTAAACCTAAACCTAAACTTGAAAACCCAAACCTAAACCCGATTCCGAACCCGAACCCAATTTCCTAAACCTAAACTTATAGGTTATAGTTTAGGTTTAGGTTTAGGTTTTATGTTTAGGTTTAGGTTTAGGTTATAAGTTATAGGTTTTAGGTTTAGGTTTAGGTTTAGGTTTTATGTTTAGGTTATAAGTTATAGGTTTTAGGTTTAGGTTTAGGGTATTTTTTTTTTTATGATGTTAAGCTTATATGTATTTATGCGTGAATGAATGTGATGTGGATAAGATTGTTTGTGTTTGGATGAATGTAGTTTATGTTTGGATGGATTTACTAGTTTGGGTTTAGATGAATGTGAATGTGAATATGATGAAATATATTATATAACAGTTGTATATCAGGATGATAATGAAATATATTGTAACAAGTGTTTATCAGGAATTTTGTGCTGGAATATATATTTATTTTTTTTTAAAGACTTTTAGCGACGAAAATTTTCGTAGCTAAAAGTTTTATAAAATATTTTTAGTGAGGGAACTTTTCGTTACTAAAAGTTATGCAAAAAAAAATTTTAGGGACGAAAAGTTTCATAGCTAAAAGTTTTTGCAAAATATTTTTAGCGACGAAAAGTTTCATAGCTAAAAGTAATGCAAAATATTTTTAGAGACGAAAATTTTCGTAGCTAAAAGTTATGCAAAATATTTTTAACGACGAAAATTTTCGTAGCTAAAAGTTTTGAAATTATTTTTTTGTAGCTAAAAGTTTTGCATTTTTTTAGCGACGAAAATATTCGTCGCTAAAAGTTTTGTGATTATTTTTAGCGACGAAAATTTTCGTAGCTAAAAGTTTTGCAAATATTTTTTGGCGACGAAATTATTCATCGCTAAAAGTTTTGCAAAAGTTTTTTAACGACGAAAATTTTCGTCGCTAAAATTTTTTTAGCGACGAAAATTTTCGTCACTAAAAAGCTTCCCTTTAGCGACGATTAAAATTTTTCATCGCTAAAAACCATTTACTTCAGTCTTTTAGCGACGAATTTAGCGACGAATTTTTTTTCGCTAAAACTTTTTAGCTACGAAAATTTAGCTTTTAGCGACGAAATTTTCGTCGCTAAAGGTGGGATTTTTTGTAGTTTTCATGTGCCCTGTCATCCCACAATTCTAATACTTTAACTTACCATTTCCCTTACCTTTGGATTTGGATATCGATCAAGAAGATCATGTGTCCTGTTTAGAATTCTGACCCCTCAAAAACAATGCATCAGTAGAGTCCCCCATATTACCATTTTTCTTTCTCATTGCCTTTCCTCGAAGGGCTAAGATGACAGTATCTATACTAAGGGTTGTGTTACCAGTGCACAAGATGTCTTTAAAAGGCTCATATAAAGTAAGGAGTGAATTCAACAAGATACATGCTTGATCTTCATCGTCAACCACTACCTCCACATCCTGCAATTTACAAATTATCTTGTTAAAATTACTAACGTGAGCCTCAACATCTCCTCCCCATGTCATCTTAAAGTTGAACAATTACAGCTTCAAGTGTAGGCAATTTTTAAGGGACTTCTTCGCGTAGATGTCCTCTAACTTTGCCCACAAATCCATTGCGGTTTTCTCCCTCAGGACATTGTAGAGAAGCTCATCCGTTAAGCACAATTGGATTGAGGATTTCGTTTTCTTATCCAGTTTCTTCCATTCATCTTCTTCTATAGATTTCGGTCGCTTCTCAAGGACCTCATCCAATCATTGTTGAATCAATAAGCCAATCATCTTAACCTTCCATAATTCAAAATTAATTTTTCTTGATTATTTCTCAACATCGAACTTGGGATTGTTAGTCATTGTTACTTACTTTCAGATTCAATCCTGCACCCCAACATTTTGCTATGATACCACTTGTTGGGCGACTACGAAAGCACACAAAGATGAATAAAGAGAAGTAATCCAATCACTCCAAGTAAGTACAACGCAAACACTCTAAATTTAACTTGGAATAACTCTTACAGGAAAAAGCCACGGCACAAAGCGACAAAAATCACTATGAAAGTAGAAACTACAAGAGATAGAGAGAATACCGAATTTGAACAAGCCTTGAATCTCCCTTTATAAGCCCTTGAAACCCTTGGAACGAATTAAAAAGTCTTAGATACCTCCCAATCCCGATTACACCCAAATATATAACCTCTAGGAGAATTTCAATCAAAATCAGAAATAAATCCCGCAAATTCACAAATATATGAAAATCTGTGCGGAATCGTTCGATGTCATTGAAACTTAACCTTTGATGACATCGAAGCAACTTTGATGGCATTAAAAAAAATACCAAAATGTTTCGGCGACCAAACATGAAAATTCGGATATTATCGATGATATCCACCAGGACTTCGATGGCATTGAACGGTCTTCGATGGCATCGTAAAGGGCACCAAAGTGTCCAGCAACCAAATCGATTTATTCAAGAAAATCTCAATGGCATCGAGTCAACTTCGATGACATCGAAGCTTGCTCGATGACATCAAACCTATCATCGACAGACTGATGAATTACATATTTAAGACATCTATCAACAATTATGTGATGAAGGTAATGCCTAGATTGTGAGAGAGAAGAGGATGTTGACAATAAAGCCACCATTGTGGGGAGGAAGAGAAAGAATAAAAGGAAGAGCAGAATGTATCTTGTTTATGCTCGCAACACCCAAATGATGTGAGCATGGATTTATGTATGACCGGGTCTACCAAAAGATGAAACCAGAGAAGTAAAAAAGGTTAAAAAAGGTTTTTTTTTTTTGTTATGGAAAGATCTGAACCCCTCATAATTCCGAGGCCCTACGACATGTTAATCCGATCGGAGGAATCGAAGCCGCATGGCTCAGACAAAGGTCGACGAAGGCCTATTTCTGCCAGTCGAAAACCTTACCTACTGAAAGGTCCGAGCCGACTCCATACTCCGAGGCGGAGGTTGAGGTGGACGTCCCTCGGGCTGGACTTACCTTACCTACTGAAAGGTCCGAGCCGACTCCATACTCCGATGCGGAGGTTGAGGGGACGTCCCTCAGGCTGAACTTAGAAACTACCATAAGAGGATAAGGCCGATAATGTCGCTCGCAGATACGCACAATGCGCGTCATATATTACGTGATCCTTGGATTGCGTGCAGTATCTCCATGATCTTAAAATCTCCCTGATTGAGGGAATCGTGCCGTGATTAACGGACGCGGATCATCATACAGTCAGGTATAAATACACAAAGACGTCATTGCTACAGGTACGCAATATCTTGCATTCTCCCCCTACCTTACAACTTGAGACCCCGATTCCCTTTACCTGACTTAGGCATCGGAGGGTCCCCCCGGCTTAGCCAGGGTCTCCTTTGCTCACCCTTTGTGCAGGACCAGGGTCTATCCGAGGAGTGGAGAGCGATCCAGATTTTGATCTCAACATTTTTTGGCGCCATCTGCAGGAAGCTGATATAAAAAGTCAAGGTCCTATTCTTAAATATAATGGCTAGAGGAAAGAAGAAAGTAGCAGTTGTAGAACCAGAATAGAACGAGCAAACCCATTCCTCCTCACTACTCCACGCGGAATCGGCTCCAGGGCCTTCCCAACGCTCTCGGAACCGGGCAAATAAGTATCGCACCATGCAAGGCGAAATACTAGTCCTACGAGATGAAGTGAACAGAATGAAGCAACAGCAGGAGCCGCGTCTGCACCTGGTTCAAGAAAACCCAGGTCCTGAGCCAGTCGGCCCCGTTATGGAAGCTCACTCCGCGGCAAGGAGTGTGAGGCCCGAGGCACCCCAGCATCCTCAGGTGCTCATATCGAGTCAACATCCTCCTCCGACCCAAATCTGACCCTCTACTCGGAACACCGCGACGAGAGCTCCGACTAATACCTCGGTTACTTCAGCCCTAGCACCAACGGACCTCCGTCACTAGTTGGAACGAAGGTGGGGGAGGAGAAGTCCAAAGAGAGAGAACGCCCAAGAGATTGTGGCAGAAAATAAAGACCCATGGGAGAAGCGGTTCGAGGAGCTCAACAACAAGTTCTTAGCTTTGGAAAAAAAGCAACAACCGATGTCAGTCCCCGCTGCCGTCCAGGCAATGATGGAAGAGACTGAACCTCCCTTCGCCTCAGAAATCATGAATGAGGTGATGCCTCAGAAGTTCCGGATACCTCCCGTCATTCAATATTCTGGGTTCGGGGAGCCATCCGAGCACGTGGAAGCCTACCACTCCTGGATGCAGATCCAAACGGTGACGGATGCAATGATGTGCCGAGGGTTCTCGATTATGCTAACGGGATCCGCTCGGAGTTGGTACCGGCAACTCAAACTGAACTCCGTCAGCTCCTTCGCAGAGTTGAGCCGACTATTCCTTACCCAGTTCATCAGCGGTAAGAGAAGTCAAAAGCCCAACACTCACTTACTTACTATCAAGCAAGGTCCAAAGGAGTCGCTGAAGGATTACATCGCTCGCTTCAATGAGGAAGCGTTACTAGTGGAAGACTATGATGACAAAATGGCCCTCGCCGCTATGTTCAATGGCCTGAAAGAAGGAAAATTCACTTTCTCCATTGGAAAGAATCCACCAAAGACACTGGCTGAACTTGTGGCCAAAGCTCAGAAGTATACCAACGCGGAGGAATTCACCAATGCCCGTAAAAGTGTCCAAGTGACCGAGCCGAATGGTAAGGGGAAGAGGCTTCAGAACAAGGAATCCCAGACGTCAAACAAAGGGACCGATGAACGCACTCTCGCTATCGGCGCCTGAGCAGGAGATCAGAGGAAAATTTCACTCCTACACCCCCCTTAACACATCTGCCGAACAAATTCTATTGGACATCCGAGGAGAGAAGCTGCTAAATTGGCCTGTCTGCATAAGGGCCGACCCAGATCATCGAGACAAGGGCAAGTACTGTCGCTTCCACCGAGATCACGGTCACAATACTGATGACTGTGTAGACCTTAAGGACGAGATCGAAGCCCTTATTCGGAAAGGACACCTGCGTCGATACACGAAAGAAGGAAAAGCCGCTCGGAGAGGAGAAAGGGAACGTGAGCAGCCAAACAACACAGTGGAGGAACCCGCCTAGATCCGCACTATCTTCAGGGGCTCGTCTGGTGGAGGAGACTCAAATAGGGAGCGAAAGGCTCACTCCAGAAAGTCCGAGATGGAACACTATGTCCATTTAACCGAGCGGCCCAGTAAGAAACTTCGTGTCAGCTCGTGCACTCTGACCTTCATGGAAGAAGATGCGCGCGGGATACAGCACCCGCATGACGATGCTCTGGTAGTCACCATGACTATTACAAATTGTAAAGTATACCACATTTTGGTCGACACCGGAAGTTGTGCTGATGTGATCTACTCAGAAGCTTTTGAAAAAATGGGGATTCCACGGTCTTATCTCAGACCCGTGAAGACCCCCCTGCACGACTTTGCCGGGGAAAGAGTAATTTCCGAAGGAGCCATTTCCCTTCCTATGACTGCGGAAGAATGACAACATCAAGTCACACTTATGGTGGACTTCTTAGTTGTCAATGTGTCATCAGTACACAACGTTATCCTGGGCAGATCCTCTCTCAACGCAATGAGAGCAGTCTTCTCTACCTATCACCTGATGATGAAATTCCCCGCAAAAGGCAGGATAGGCTACCTCCGAGGCGACCAGCAGGAAGCTCGGAGATGTTACGCAGTGGCGATAAAGAAGGGGTCGGTTAAGCAGACGCTCTCCATCAATGTCCTAGACCCCAAAGGGCCTATGGAAGGCTCGTCCGTAGAAGACCTGGAGAAAGTACTGCTTGATGAAGCTGATCCGAGCAGAACTGTTCAGCTCGGGACGTCACTGAATTCTGAACAATGATTCGAAGTCTTAATATTCCTGTGACAGCATAGGGACGTCTTCGCATGGTCTCATCAAGACATGCACAGGATTTCTCCGGAAGTCATGGTCCATAGGCTAAATATGGATCCAGATCATAAACCTATCAAGCAGAAAAGAAGGCCATTCGATGCCAAGCGGTATGAGGCAATAGCCGACGAGGTCTCTGTCCTGCTCGACGCGGGATTTATAGAAGAAGTGCATTATCCCGATTGGATCGCGAATGTGGTCCTCGTAAAGAAAGCCAACGGGAAATGGCGGGTCTGCGTAGATTACTCGGATCTAAACAAAGCTTGCCCAAAAGACAGTTTCCCGCTGCCTTAGATCGATCAGCTAGTGGATAGCACAGCGGAACACGAGTTGCTCTCTTTCCTGGATGCCTACTCCGGATATAATCAGATCGCGATGCATCCCTCAGACAGGCAGAAGACTACCTTTGTCACAAATAAGGGACTCTATTATTACCGGGTAATGCCATTTGGCCTGAAAAACGCTGGGGCAACGTATCAAAGGTTGGTAAACCAGATGTTCTCCAAACAGATCGGACGCACAATGGAAGTATATGTCGATGACATGCTAGTGAAAAGTATCAAAGCCGCCGATCATCTAGCGGATCTTGGAGAAATGTTCACGGTCCTCCGAGAATACCGGATGAAGCTGAATCCAACAAAGTACGTTTTCGGAGTCGGCTCGAGAAAATTCATCGGTTTCCAGGTCAGCCAGAGGGGTATCGAGGTGAACCCAAATAAAATTAAAGTGCTCCTCGACATGAGTTCGCCTCGAACCATCAAGGATATACAATGCCTTATGGGTCGAGTCGCACTGCTCGGACGTTTCATTTCCAGATCGACGGATAAGTGTCTCCCCTTCTTCCAGCAGTTGAAGGGTCATGAGAAGGCAGAGTGGATGCCAGAGTATGAGCAAGCCTTCCAGCAACTGAAACAGTTCTTGGGTTCACCCCCTCTATTGTCCAAACCTGAAGAAGGCGAGCCCTTATTCCTCTACCTCGCAGTCTCAATCTCAGCCGTCAGCTCGGCTCTGATTAGGGAGGTCGAAGGCAAGCAACACCCTATTTATTACATGAGTAAAGCCTTGGTGCCGGCAGAAACGAGATACTCGCCCCTGAAAAAGCTAGCGCTCGGCCTCGTTGTTTCAGCTCGAAGGTTACGCTCGTACTTCCAAACTCACTTTGTAATTGTGCTAACAGATTCCCTCTCAGGCAAGTTCTCCAGAGGCCTGAAGTGTCAGGTCGGGTGACTAAGTGAACCATCGAGCTTGGTGAGTTCGATATTCAGTTTCGCCCGAGGACAGCAATCAAAGGACGGGTCGTGGCCGACTTCATCTCTGAGTTCACTCCGAGCATCGAGGAGATCGGCGCCAAAGTCGAAACAAGTTCACCCGCTCCTCCGACCGATCAAAAAATAGTATCAGATTCAGGATGAGTTCTCTATGTGGACGAGTCATCTAATGTCAAAGGGGCCGGGGCCGGGATTGTCTTGATCGCACCCGACTCCACTACCGTTCAATACACGATCAGGTTGGGATTCAGAGCCTCAAACAATGAGGGGGAATATGAAGCTTTGTTAGCCGGACTCAGATTGGCAGCAAGTCTGGGTGTCTAGTCTCTTCAAGTCCGATGCGACTCCCAGCTAGTGGTAAATCACATCTCTGCCGAGTACGAGGCTAAGGAAACAAGGATGATAGCCTACCTTGATAAAGCGAGAAAATTAATCGAAAAATTTCAGAATTGCATGATCCATCAAATCCCGAGGGCAGAAAATTCATGGGCCAACACCGTAGCGAGGCTCGCCTCAGCCGCGGAGGGGAAGATCCCACGAAACATCCCCGTCGAATTCATAGAGCAACCAAGCATTAACAAGGATGAGAAAGAAGTCAATCCAGTTCGAGCAAGTCCGAGCTGGATGGACCCGATCTTCAAGTATCTCACGACAGGTGAGATCCCTTCGGATAAGTTGGAAGCCAGGCGGTTCAGAGTTCGAGCAGCCTGATATATCGTCCTGGATGGGATCCTTTATAAAAAGGGACATTCTCAGCCCTACCTCAGGTGTTTTCGGGCCGATGAGGCAGAATATGTCATACGAGAGATTCACGAAGGAATCTGAGGAAATCATTCCGGCAGTCGAGCCTTGACACTGAAGATACTCCGACAAGGGTACTTCTGGCCAACTATCAAGGAAGATTCCAAAGATTACGTTCAGAAATGCGATAAATGTCAACGCTTTACGGCCGTGTCGAGGCAACCTGCTGAAGAGATGGTCCCCATGAGCGGCCCCTGGCCGTTCGCACAGTGGGGAATCGACATTATTGGTCTCCTACCCACCGGAAAGGGATAAGTCAAGTTCGCAATTGTCGTTGTCGACTATTTCACCAAATGGGTCGAGGCCGAGCCCGTTGCCAAAATCACAGAGCTGAAGGTGATTGACTTCGTCTGGAAAAACATCATCTGCCGATTTGGGATCCCGCGAACCATCGTATTAGATAATGACCAACAGTTCGATAACGATAAATTTCAGAACATGTGTCGAGGACTCGGCATCACGAATGCGTATTCCTCTCCCCGACATCCCCAGTCGAACGGACAAGTAGAGGCAGTCAACAAGGTCATCAAGTATCATCTCAAGACAAGACTGGAAAAAGCGAAAGGCAGTTAGGCAGAAGAACTTCCATTCGTTCTCTGGGCCTATAGGACCACAGCTCAATCCTCAACATGTGAAACTCCATTCTCGCTCTCCTATGGCTAGGAGGCGATGGTGCCCGTGGAGATTGGTCTTCCTACAGCCCGGGTCGGGAGCTTTCAAGAAAAACAAATTTTCGAGCAGATTGCCGTAAACTTAGATCTGCTCGAAGAAGTTAGAGATATTTCGAAGCTCCGAGTCTCTGCTTGGCATCAACAAGTGGCACGGTTCTACAATTCGAAAGTCAAGGCTAGGCGATTCCGACCAGGGGACTTAGTCCTTCGTCAAGTGTTCCAGAATACCGCCGAATCGAGGGCTGGTATACTCAGACCAAACTGGGAAGGGACTTATCGGGTCGTTCGATCAACCAAACCAGGCTCCTACCACCTAGAAGACCTCGAAGGTCGCCAGCTCCCCCATCCCTGGAATGCCGAGCATCTGAAAGTTTATTATCCATGACGGGCTAGCCTTTAAGGCTCTCAATAAATGTACGTCTCCGAGCGACAAGCCTTTAAGGCTCTTAATAAAATTCGCCTCTTCTCATCTACATGAACGGATTCTCGACTAAGGAAAAGTTGCCTCTCATATGCAGGGGTGGACTTAACAGATTAATCCCTTGAAAATGGGTCAATACGTTATCCCACAAAAATTCTACACGGTATCCCCTAAACTAGGGGAAAAGCCTAAGCGTTAACTCGACTCCCTTAACATAGGGTCGGCTCGCGAATTAATGGATAAAACGGAAGGGTCTCGCCAATTGTGGGATGAACCGACCCCCTAGGGGCCCGGACTCAATAAACGAGCCATAAAAGCTCAACAGTAAGATGGTGTAGGGAAACGCCAGTTCACCGAAAGGTAAGGTCAGCTCAGGCTACGCCGCAAACGAAATTAACCTCCCATTTTGACAATCAAGTAGTCTACAGTCAGCATTCAACAAGAAATCAACTACGGATTAACATATAAAAAAGAGAAAATATATCATCATCCATACGCCCTCCAGAGGGTCAAAAATCATCATCCACAGACCTCCATTAGAAGGTAAAAAAAGCAATAAAAAAGAGGAAGAGTTCCAACCAGTTCAAAATAAAAAAGTGAGGGTAATCTGAACTATGTAGGGGGCGGGGGAGCTTGAGCATCGAAGGCAGGATCCGGGTGGACTTCATCTACAGGCGACTCTTCAGCTTCTTCAAGTAGTATTGGGTCGAAGTTAAGGTCTGGGTATAAATCCAGGAATGCCTCAATGCAATCGTCATAGCCACGGCCATAGAATTTGGCGGCCTCAGCATCCCTCTCCTTTGAAACTTTGAAGGCTTCTACCGCCACAACCACCGCCTCGGCCCGAGAAGCTGCATCCTCAGCCTGTTGAGTTTCTTTCGCCTGGGCAACGGCTCGGCCCTGCTCTTACGCCGCCTCGACCTTGGCTCGATCAAGAGCTTCCCCCAGTCGAGCATTCTCCTGGACAGTGAGTCCGCGTAAGTCCTAGCCCGGGTCAGCTCGGCAGTCGCTGCGTCATATCGAGCTATCAAGTCCTCTACCGCCCCTTGTAATCGCAGCTCCCTAGCTCTGAGGTCGACAACAGTCTCTTGTAGCTGAAGCTCCTTAGCCTTTCCTTCTTTAACTCGCCAGCGCAGCTCACCTTGCTCGAGTCGGAGGGAAGTGCTTTCCTCCCGCAAGACCCCCATTTGGATTTTGAGGGCCTCCAGCTCAGCTTCTTTTTTTTTTTCCACCTCCATCGCTCTTCCCCGAGCCGATAAAAGCTTTGGGACAGATTGCACAAAAACAGATGAATGAACACTTGAAAACCGCAAGTACGAGAAAAACGACGAAAGACGGTGGGGATACTGTGTAAAAAAATGAAAGCCAAGTCATTCAAGAAGGAGCTGTCAACTTGTCAAGGAGGTTAGCTATACTCTCCTCAGGAGTGTGCTTCGCGGCCCAGGGAGTTAAGCAGGAAAGATGATAGCCCGGTGTGAACTTCCCTCCGCTCGTCCCCACGTGACCAGAGTCTGCCGCCTCTGCAAAACTAGTTCCGCTACCAGCCGAGGCCTGAGCCTCGGCTCCAAGGTCACCTCTAACCTCGGGGGGGTATTCATGGCATCGGTCATCCGAACGGCTTTCTCCCACTTGGATGATAAAGGAATAGCTATGCAAGGAGCCGACGGATGAACCTCCCCGATGGGAGGAACGATTGCGGGTAGAATGGAAGGGACTATGGTTGCGGGAGTTGGAGTGACGACCGCTGAGACGTGACCCTCAGCGTGTGCCGTAGCACGAGTCATCGGGGCAAGAGACGGGGCCGTAGTGACCACACCCGCAGGTATAGTCGCGACCACAGCCGTAATTGGAGTCATGGTCGCTACACTCGGACCTGAGGTACCTTCTTCACGAGGAGTTGCTTGTCTCCTCCGAACAGTGGTCTTCGTCCGGGGAACGGGCCTCAATAGTTCCTCTGCTGTCGGGGCCACCCTCCTCTTCCGAAAACCTGACGCTTCGGCCATACCTACAAAAATGACGGGTTAACAACCTAACTGGTAAGTCCCGTTCTGCCAAAATGAATAGAAGGAATACTCACTGAAAGAAGTCGGGAGAGGCGGTGACTTGCACAGCCCAGACCACTGAAGATTCTCAGTGAAAATCAGGTCCGACCAGGAGCGAAGCTCTCCCAATCGCGCCTTCTCCTTGGCGATCCGATTCTTTTGGTCCGAGGTGAGGAGGGGCGTGCCTCTCGGGAAGTCTGTCAAGATAAAGAGCAGGTTTCAGTCTGACTGACATAATAGAAGAAAATACAAGGACGAAAGAAATTAACTAGTCCGACCTGGTTTTGAAAATTAGGTCGGAACCCGAGTCGTCAGAGTCCCGACTTCAGCCACAGGTGTCTTCCACTCGCCCGCGGCCTAGAACCATTTGTTCTTCCAGTCTTTATTGGAGGACGGAAGATTCAAAACTAGCCCTGACCCCTTGCTGCCTCGGGTCGCAAAGTAATACCATGGTTTGTTGCTGTCGTGCTTAACCGGGTATAAACTCATCAGTTCTTCTGGAGTCAGCTCTGAATTCCCGACTTGTCGCCAGATAATGTAGGCAGAGACGAGCACCCTCTAAGCATTGGGGGCTAGTTGCCCGGGAGCCAATTCGAGGTGGGCAATCATGGATCGGACAAAGGGGTGCAGGGGAAGTCGGACTCCACATTGCAACGCACAGAAGAAAATAGCAACTTCTTCCTCAGCCGGCGCACTGGCGGTGTCAAGGGACCCAGGGATCTGATCCGTACGGAGTCACGGATTTGAAACTCCGAACGGATCCACTCCATTTGAGACTCCGACAATATGGAGCCTCCTGGGACTACTTCCGAGGTTCGCCCACTAGCTGGCATCTCAACAGCCTCGGTGGTCGTCCGGAGGACCCGAGCGGATTTCCTCCCGCCAACTTTGCGAGTCTGAGCCCCAGTCTCCTTTTGTTTTCGGGGCGGAGGGTACAAGGGCACAGCCTCATAGGGCCCTTCAGAGGCCCCTCTCCTGTTACCAGAGCTCCCTAACTCGGAGTCGTCATCGTAGTCCCGCACGGTCTCCAGGTCAGACGATGACATCTCAAGAAAGAAGGAAGAAATGCAAATAGGCTTGAGAAGACTCACCGGACCGTCACCGGGAATCATTTTTGCCGGAAATATCTAATCGGTCGGAATCGCCTGATAAAAAACCTTTGGATGGCCGAAATCGCCTTCGCCGGAAATCGCCTCTTCCGATGTCAGCTCGAGCACAATACAAGTGAAGCAAAATCCCCAGAGGAGGGTTTATATAAACCACAACAAACCCCTGCATTAATGACTAGCCATAATGGCCGCAACCGAATCGTCGTAAGTCGGCCTCAGAACTGACGTGGCCCCACCCCATTGGCTCACGCATTGTCAGGCAGTATGTCTCTGACATCAAGCGGCGTGCTTCGGATAAGCGAAACGACACCCAAATAAGGAAAGATGCCATCCGAGGCATTACTCTAAGTATACGCGGCAACAGGCCATAGGTGGACGGTGATTCGAAATCTAAACCGTCGCCACGCGTCCACTACGCAGGAACTCGTGGGCGAGAAACCCTACAGGCATAAGAATTTGAAACGCAAGGGTTACGACGCGCTCGGAGGAACCGGTAGGCGAGGCGATTGATCTTCCGAATGATTACTCTCCGAGCCCTTAGCAGACCTCAAAGAGTAGGGGCTTCTGTTATGGGAAGATCCGAGCTCCTCATGATTCCGAGGCCCTACGACATGTTAATCCGATCGGAGGAATCGAAGCCACATGGCTCAGACAAAGGTCGACGAAGGCCTATTTCTGCCAGTCGGAAACCTTACCTACTGAAAGGTCCGAGCCAACTCCATACTCCGAGGCGGAGGTTGAGGCGGACGTCCCTCGGGCTGGACTTACCTTACCTACTAAAAGGTCCGAGCCGACTCCATACTCCGAGGCGGAGGTTGAGGCGGACATCCTTCAGGCTGAACTTAGAAACTACCATAAGAGGACAAGGCCGATAATGTCGCTCGCAGATACGCACGATGCGCATCATATATTACGCGATCCTTGGATTGCACGCAGTATCTCCATGATCTTAAAATCTCCCTGATTGAGGGAATCGTGTCGTGATTAACGGACGCGGATCATCATACAATCATGTATAAATACACGAAGACGCCATTGCTATAGGTACGCAATATCTTGCATTCTCCCCCTACCTTACAACTTGAGACCCCGATTCCCTTGACCTGACTTAGGCATCGGAGGGTCCCCTGGCTTAGCCAGGGTCTCCTTTGCTCACCCTTTGTGCAGGACCAAGGTCTATCCGATGAGTGGAGAGCGATCCAGATTTTGACCTCAACAATTATTATTATTATTATTATTTTTTGTTTTTAAGTGCGGATGGGTTGCCAACAAGCAGCTCGTCGAGGAGGGTCGACGGGGAATCGGTGTTAACAGGAATGGATGGCTTCTATTATCAGTGGCTGGATAGAGGGATTTAACAGTGATTTTTGGTTGCGAAAGCCGGGTGGTGGTCGAGCAACGATATAAGCGTCCGAATAGAAGTGGAGGCAGTGGTAATAGGGGCAGCGCTCCAGATCAATGCCATGGGCCGGAAGATCGCTATAGAGGGCAGGTTTGCTTGTTCAGGAACACCTAGTACATGTTCAAGAATTCTTTCCAAACGAAAGACGCCAGATTCCAGGTTTGCTATTGCACATGCATTTGTGAGGTCTGCCCATCCACTGGCGGACACGTTCCAACATAGTAATTGTGTGATCTAACATTTCCATCAGGTGGACTACCTTGTTTAGATCTTCAGAGATAAACATCAGTCTATTTCATACCTCAGGTGGGCCACAATTAATGAAAAATTACAGCCTGTCAATTATTATCTACACAAGTTTACTTGGCACATTGTGGCTTACAAGAGGAGTGAAATGGGCCAATTTTTCAGGCAAAGATCAAAGTATTCCATCCAACCAATTTTTCAGACGTGCCTTCGTGTGAACTTCTAAACTTGTCTCGGTCTTTTGGCCTCCTTCGTCTGTAACTGGGGTGACTGTGTATGATCGTTGTGTCCTCCTTGGGTTCTTTTTTATATTTATTTTATTTTCTTAATTAATTACATGTTGGTCCATGGTTCCATGGTCCCCGCCGTTGATACAATGGACCCAACGATAGATACGCAAGACCGAAAACTACCCTGATCCTAGCGACTGCTATGCCGTGCGTGTGTGTATATATAATGGTAATATGAGGTCGAGCTATATGGCCCCACCGTGATGTGTGTCGAACATCTACCCCGTCAATCAGATGTATTATTTTACGGTGGGCCACAGGCTTAAAAATCAGAAGAATTCCATGAGTTAGGTGGGCCACACCACACATAGCAGTTGAGAGAGGTTACCCGCACATTAGAACCTTCATGATTATTTATTGGGCACACACATATGTGGTTCAAAAATCCAGCTCATTTATTGTGTGTGTCCCACTTCGATGAGGGGCCAGACCAAGTTTCAGACGCATCCAAAATTCAAGAGCACCCCACCAAGTGCTTTTATATGTTTTAGGCATGTCTTCACGTGATTTTAGAGGTATGTCTATATGGATGAATTTTAGGATATCCCATAAACTAAGAACCCATCAAATGCAAGGTGTTGATGTCCAATGCACATCACCGTGGGTCCCACGCAACTCAACCTCATGAGAAGTTCCCATGAGGTCGACCTTATAGTACCATTTCTACACACGTGTATTAAGAGAGAGCCTCGTAGGAACTAGGTGTGGCAAGTGACCTTAAGTGCAATCTTGAGTGGTAGAGAGCTTAAGAGAGACCACCTTAATATTTATCTAAAATCCATCCCTACAATCAATCAAGTGCCATCAAATGTCACTCAAGGCCCAAAAATTGACACAATTCACAATCCAAGTGGGCCACACCAAGGAAAATAATTTGGAGGGTGAGTTTGGCATTCACACTTTTCAATCGCGTAGAGCTAATTTTTCATCCATAGACCTAAAATTCGATAATTTACCTGCTGATTAATTAGAGTGAGACCTAAAATTTGATCATTTAGCTGCTGATTAATTTGAGTGAATTTGGAAAATATATGATAGTAGGCCCACCCTAGCTAGCTACATCCTTTGCGCATAAGTCTTTACGTGTGGACCGCGTTGGTATAGTGAGGCAGTCACCACCATTTACAGTGGTGCTAATATTGTGGGGGTCCACTGTAATATATGTGTTTTATCCATGCCATGTTTACATTTCTCTCCAGCTAATTTTAAGGCATGAGCCCAACATTAAAGCGTTTCCAAACCTCTAGTGTACCACACCATAGAAAACGGTGGTGATAATGACGTCCACCATTGAAACCATCCCAGGGAACAAAGCGATGTTTATTTGTCATCCAAGCATTTCATTAACTTACCTACACCTGGATGAATGGAAAATACAAATATCAGCTTGATCCAAAACTTTTGCAGCTGCGAGAAGTTTTCCATAGCAGGTGTTCAATTTCTATAATCCTGTGGTAAGTTTCACTCTCTAGCAATCGCAATACTTGAACGCCAGGCTCATACCCTAAGATGAGTTGTAGAAATGTATTGACAGCGTGGATAAAACACGTGCATTACAGTGCCCGGCCCTTGGACTCTTCACACCACCTTAAAGTGCGTCACTGCCTCACTGCACAATCCAGGTTCACATAAATTGTTACTGGTTATATAGTTGGCATGGGCTCCATTATGCATTTTCAAAATCCATCTAACGAATATGTTGATGATTTAATTTTAAACTTGTGGATGAAAAATCACCCTCACTCATGATTCGTATGGACCACACAATTCGAAACAGTGTGCAGACAACATTCACCCTAAATTGTCTCTTAGTATGGCCCACTCGAATCATAAATAAGATTAATATTTGGCCCTAGCGGTTAACATAAGATGTCGCACTTGGTGGTCGGTGTGGATATCGAATAAACATACGAGACCATTGCAAAACAGAGTGAGTGAGAGAGAGAGAGTTGAGCAGTGATAAGGATTGATCATGGCACTGGTTTTATTCAGCTTGGAAGCCAATGAGAGTTATTTGATACTCTAGTTAATGTAATGACGTGGCACACATACATTCCTAGCATGGTTGGACTAAAAGAAGGTGAATTATAAATTAGCGGTAATTTTTTAATTTTTTATCCGGTATCGTTATGCGGCGCACAACCTATCAGTATTTATTGTAAGGTTCCATCTGAAGTGAACCGAATCACATAGTCGGTCATATCGGTCCATTTCTTCATAAAATGAGTACTTTCAGCCCAAAAGTGAAATTTTGACAATTTTTTTTTTTACTATTTATAGTAATTATGCTTTTTTAATAATTTCTTATTTTTAGGTTTTCTTCTTTAAAAAAAAATAATAATAAAATAAAATAAAATAAAAACTTGTAATCATGACTCATCTAGTAAAATTTTATTTAGAAACTAGAATTTAAAAGAATTTTATTAGAATTAGGATTTTTATTAGAGTTAGAATTTTATTATTTTTGATAATTACGAATTTTAATTAATTTTTTCTTTATTAATAGTGTAACAGAGATACACATTAGACAATTATCAATCAATTTATTTATGATTTTATTATAATTATTTTTATTTTCTCTCTCCTTGTGGATTAGAGAAATCTCTATAAAGAGTTTAGAGAAGCTATGTAGATAGAGCTAGGCAGAAAGGGACCGATCCGGCGGATCCGACCCGATCCGACCCGAACAGATCCTAACCGAAGGCCATGATCGGGTCTGATCGAGGTGGGCCAGTAAGATTCGACCGTTAATCGGATCGATTTCAGATCAATGGTCAACCCGGACCGACCCGATCTGTAATCAGATCTGAATGGATCCGATCCGATTCGATTCAATTCGACCCGCACATATATTGTTTACCATTGTTTCCTATAATGTTGTCCACTTGAGATGGGGATATATCTCTTTTTTTTTTAATACCATAAAATGATATAGAAAAATAGATGGACGGCGTGGATGAAGTAAATACATCATGGTGGAGCCCACAGAGTACTGACTTACCATCATTTAAATAATGTTATGCGGAGTACCAATACACATCTCTCACACGGCTCGAGGTTCCTCGAGCAGAGCTCCCTGACGACGAGGGAGCCCATCACTTCCTTGCTTGGGATGTTAGGTGGGTCCCACCTTGATGTTTGTAATAAATCCACACCGTCCATCCGTTTCGGGAGCTCATTTTAATACATGCTGTCAAAAATGAAGTATAATCCAAGACTCAAGTGGCCCCTACGAGAGGAAACAGTATAGATTTAATGACTACCTTTCTCTGTTTTCTCTCTCGTCTAGCACACTTGAACTTCGGATCCACCAATTTTTTTATATCATGTCCTAAAATGAGCCTT
Source organism: Magnolia officinalis (assembly GCA_021015155.1). NCBI lineage: Eukaryota > Viridiplantae > Streptophyta > Magnoliopsida > Magnoliales > Magnoliaceae > Magnolia > Magnolia officinalis. The sequence continues at coordinate 50,032,811 of JAJHSJ010000010.1, forward strand.
CAAAACTGATGGACGGTGTGGATTTCTTACAAATATTACTGTGGCCCACCTAACATAAAATCCACGTCCCAAAGAAAATCCTTGGGACGCGGATCCGCAGGTGTACTACGTACCAGCAGCATGTTTTGGCGTGATGGCATTAGCAAGTTTTGTGGGTCCCATCACGAGGTATTTGTTATATCGAAACCGTCCATCCACTCGGCAGGCTCGTCTTAAGGCTTGACCTGAAAAATAAGATAGATCTAAAGATCTAGTGGACCACACTGCAAAAAGCAGTGGGATTGAACGTTGACCATTGAAACTTTTAATGTCAAGAATATTGGATCAGATATATAACCCGATCCGACTTGTTTTTTCAGATCGAGTCAAACTCGGTTCGAGTAAGGATAACAGTACAACGGTTCTGATCGAGTAAATGGACCCAGACTCGGTCTCGGATCTGATCGAATTCGGATAAGGTGTTAAAAACTTCAGACCTGGTAGAGTTAGGCCAAATCCGGTCCAACTCGACTCGATGCCCACCTCTATATGTAGATTTGGAGTAATTATCCTGAGAAAGGCTGTGCTCAACCTCAATGTGTCTATCCCTGCATCACTGGTGGAGTGTGAATTTTGATACACACCATGCACGTCACTTTGATGAACAAAAACTAAGCTAAGCTGTGATAAGGATCCATCAAGACACCGGTTCGATTCAACTCCATAGCCAGAGGAGTTATGTGATACTCTTGGTTGAGTGTGAATTTTGATACACAGGCACTCAGGCACAATGCACTAAAACTAAGCCAGCTACCTAAATGGTAGAGCTAGGTCATCAACCAAAATGCAATTTAATTGAACGTTCCTAATCAATGGGAATAAATTCATTGGATTAATTAGGACAATTGATTATTTGTCAACTGACCGTCCACTAATTTCCACCAACAAGCCGGCTAAGATATCAAATCAATGTAATTTTGATTCACAAGCCATCCATGTCAGCACCCATATTACAGATCTTCGATTCTTTAGTGCATGCGTATCAATCATCACATTCAAAGTATTTTTCTCAAAGTCGAAACCATCCATAGGGGCTGAAATTTACTGCTATAGGCGATTGAGTTTTACTTTGATGTGGATAGGCAAAGATCATTTGATTCATCCAAGCTTTTCACTTGAATGACTGGACCCTTCCCTGTACACTTGAACAGGAGGCCACCACTCAGATACGATGGAGATCAGTGGACCCCACAGCCTCTGTCTATATAATTACATCCTCATCCACATCCCCACCGCCGGTCCAATGGAGGGTTCCCGAACGAGCAGGACCAGATATAATGTGATAATTCACAAAACACCATCTTGAATTAAAATCGACAGCTCCTTGATGTGACCCTTCATCAAAGCGGGGATGGCTCTGATGGACGCGGTTTGGCCAGTGACGCTGCCAGTAGCGGACGCGGATTTGCTGCCAAAGCCTCTCGCAGGAAGTTCCTGCGCAAGGATTCTGTGTGGGGCCCACTTAGAGGTTTGTGAGAAATCCAACCCCTCTGTCCTTTTTTGAAGCTTAGTTCATGACGTGTGACAAAAAACGAGGAGGATCCACAACTCAAGTGAGCCACACGAGAGGAAACAGTGAAAATTTAGTAACCACCGTTGAAACATTTATATGGCCATAAAAGTTTTGTAACTGTATAAGTTTCTAGTGTTTTCACTTTATCTGAGTGAAAATGACCTTATAAGCGGTTTAGATGACATATAAACAGCAAGGTGGAGCCTAGGAAGGTTTCAACGGTGGGCATTCCTTTCCCCACTGTTTCATCTCCTATGGCCCACTTGAGTTTTGGATCCTCCTTATTTTTGGTGGCATAACTTAAAATGAGGTCAAAAAACGGATGGACGGATTTCATTTCGTAAATACATCGCAGTAGGCCCCACCTAGAATCCTTGCGCAGGTAGCCACCTAACTACTGATGCGTGCCCTATGGCCCCAACATGAACGTATGTGTTTTATCCACGCAGTCCGTCCATTTTTCCAATATCATTTCAGAGCTTTATCCCAAAAATTTAGCAGATCTAAATCTCAAATGGACCACCAACAGGAAAACAGTAATGATTGAATGTTGACGCAAGGATGAACGCGATGAGGTTGATCATGGTCTTCCTCAAGGATGAACGCTATGAGGTTGATCATGGTCTTCCTCAAGGATAACTACTTCGAATCCATGAAGCATCTCTGTAATCCACATAAAGACTTCTTGAATCCATAAGAAAAAATAAAATTAAAAAATAGAAATAATATTCTAAAAAATTGGTAAATTGATTGATGAATGAATAAACAAGTTTAAACCCATTTAAATAGGGATACTAAGCCATGAAAAAAGTTTCGGAATCAAACTATAACTCCTATAAATGGCAACTTATTATAAATAGTAAACTTACTATTTATAGACGGTTGGGATGTCCACTATTACGCATGGTTTTCGGCCAAAATAGTAAGTGTCCTATTTAGCTGCACCATGATGTTCCCCTAACTTTTCTAAGCACCATGATGTTCTCATAACTTTTCTAAGAACTTTTCATGTTGGGCGCTACTCCTAAAGCCCAATGGATGAAGGGTTAAAATCAAACTAAAAGTTTCTATAAATAGTAAAAACATAATTAAAATAAGGATTCATCCATCGATCTGGTAGTATTTCGCAAATCTGGCATGTGCAACCTGGTGTAGTGGGGTTGGGTGGCTAAAGTTGCTTGTCTTACCCCAAAATCATATATGGTACGTCCAAAAGCTCATTCTGGTTTGCGAGATACATCTGTTTGAAGTTCTGATGGTTCGGATCACCTTGGTCTCCGATCGTGCTTTTTCTGGGCCATGAAAATATCCACGACCCACTCTACATTGATCCCATCCACTTTAAAAGAACTCTTCCTCGAGATTTCGTCCTGCTTTAGTTCATGATACTTGGTCAGGCCTGCGGAGTTGAAAGTACGCAAATCGTCATGTCATCTGGAAGATCAATAACGTAACCGTTGTCATTAATCTTTCGAAGGATCGGTACCGGTCCATTCTTTTTATTCTTCGATTTATTGTGCATCCTAGTCGGAAACCTCTCATTGCGTAGATGGACCATAATGTGGTTGTCCACCTCTAACACCTTTTGTCGTCAATGCTTGTCAGCTTGCTCATTGTACTTTTTGTTCGAGGCATGTAACTTAGTTTATACCTTTGCATGAATGCTCATGATCGTGTCTACCATATATTCTTTTGCAATGCTCATACCTGGGAGCTTGGATAGAAGGACCAAGTCAAGTGTGCGGCGAGGCACTCAACCGTAAATAATCTGGAACGGGGATTTCCTGTCGAGCGGTTTACCATGCGTTGAATGCAAACTCCACTTAACACAAGGTCAAATCTCACTGCTTCAACTTTTCACCTGAAATACATCGAAGGAGGTTTTCCAATGTGTTATTCACAACTTCGATCCACCCATTAGTCTGTGGGTAGTAGGTGTTGCCGAACTGAAGTTGGGTATCAAATCGAGTCCACAAAATTCACTGAAAGTAACTAATGAACTTCATGTTACGGTTAGAAGTGATGGTCTTGGGAACCTCGTGTAGTCGTATGACCTCTCTGAAGAATAAGTTCGCCACATGTGTCGCATCGAGGGTCTTCTTGCATGAGATAAAGTAAGTAATCTTTAAGAAACGATCACAAAGTCCATAAATAAATCCTCTTAGGGGCCATCAGACACTAGTAACGGGATGTATAGGCCAATATTCTAATACTGCCCCTTGGAGGTCTAACAAACATGACAATGTTGCATGTTTTTCCCACATCACGTACCAACTATGGCCAGTAATATCGTTCCTCCACAAGATCTCGTGACTTGTCTAGCCCAAGGTGTCCTCCAAGGCTACTTTCATGTAGCTCCTGAATAATCTGCTCCCTCAGAGAAATTTTGGAGACGAACAATCGATTCCCTTTGAAGAGGAAACTGTCAGGCCCATGTCCTAGTGACCGTTCCGTTCTGTATGATCTCATGGTCCTCCTGGTCGAATTTCAGTGACCCGCGACCCATAGATTGCATTTGTGCGCGACCTTAAGTCAAATCCTGTAATCTCGAGTCGAATCAACCCGAGACCTGTGCCAATCCGACGCTCAGATTATAAGTTATGACCCACGCATTATTCCAGCCATTTATCGCCTGATTGTAGGACCCACCTATCCAGATTGCACATTTTCCTAGCAACCATCATTATGAGGATGATGTTACCATAGGGGTGACATCACCCTAGCTATAGTCCCTAGCTCATAGCCCTAATCATGCTCTTACAACTCATAACGACCCTAGCCCATGCCTCCCTTACAACTCATGTCATGGTTGCCTAGCTAGAAAAGCAATCATTTCTCCTTTCCTTCTCTCTTATCTCTCTCCCTCCCTCTTTCTTTCTAATTTCCTAGCAAGAGAGAGCTTCCAACGTCCATGAGAGCTCTCAATTTCCCGCCCTTTGCAAGCTCTCCACCCCCAAATCCAACCCTCCAAAATCAATCCCAACCATTGAATCTCACCTCTTGGAGCTCTAGAGCATAGTGGTGGAAGAAGGAGATTTAGATCCAAGGTGAGTGCTCTCGAGAACTAGATTTCATCCTCTCCCTTAAATTTCTTTCTTGCATTTGCATAGGGACTTGAAGGGCCTACTAATCCATGGTGGAGATCCTCCATGATCCCCTTGATGTGGCCTTTGGCCCATCTTCTTGCATGCATGAGCCATGGAGGGTCTATTCTCCATAGACCCCACCATAATGGGTTTTTCTCTAATCCATGCCTTCTAAGGGTCATCTAGACCCCTCATTTGCATAGTGGGGATGGCATCCCCACCTTAGATTTTTATTTTGTTATGACGGCCCCATGCATGCATGGGACTCATCTTGATGTATGTATTGGTGAATGTATTAGAGGGGCCCATAGTGGTGGGGCCCCTCCATCTCTCTCTCTCTCTCTCTCTCTCTCTCTCTCTCTCTCTCTCCTTCTCATTTCATTTTTTGTGGTGATGATGTATGATGACCCACTTGATGATGCATGCATTATATCCATACCGTCCATGTGTTGGACCCACCTTGTTGGACTGTCCAACAGCTGGCCTGCTGGTGGACAGGCCCAGATGAAGAGAAAACATGGATATCAGCTTCATTCCATAGCTAGTGGGTCCCACACGTGTGGACCCACCTTGATGCATGCGTTGGATCCACACCGTCCAGACCCTGGACGGTGTGTCCCAGCAGCCTAACTGTTGTATTGACGTCAGCAAGTTCTGTGGGTCTGATCGTGCAGTATGTGTTATATCCAATTGTTCATACATGAGGTGGGACCCACCTTGGTGGATGCTTTACATCCACATGTGTGGGGCCTACCTTGATGTATGGGTCTTATCCAGTACCGTCTAACAGATGGTGGATGGTGGGACCCACCTCTGATGTATGAGGTTTACAGCCATGCCGTCCATCTTTTTTTGGCTACCACGTGGGGCTCAGATGATGTATATCCACCCTGTCCATTTGCTGGACGGGTGGCGCCCACCTTGTATTGTGTTGTATATTCACACCGTCCATCCGTGGGGCCCATATGTTGTATATCCGCTCATATGATGTATATACACACCGTCCATGGGACGTGGGGTCCACCATGATGTGTATCATGTATCTAGGCCATCCAGTTTAGGCCCATTGTGTAGGGCCACTTTGATGCTGTACATTGCTGCCCATCTATTTTGCTGGATTATGGGCCGCCCCATAAGGCCCAATGTAATATATTTGAGGCCTAGGTTTGAGGCCCATTGTGATGTATTTGAGGACCATGAGATGTGGCCCAATGTGATGTATTTGAGGCCCATGAGTGAGGCCCATTATGATGTATTTATGGCCCATTGATGAGGCCCAATATGATGTTTGTGTGGCCCATATGTGCGGCCCAATATGATGTTTGTGTGGCCAATATATGCAGTCTAATATGATGTATATGTGGCCCATTTAATGAGGCTCAATATGATATTTGTGTGGCCCATATGTGCGGCCCATTGTAATGTTTGAGAAGCCCATAAGATGGGCCCCACTGTGATATATGAGAGGCCCATGTGGTGAGGCCATAATGATGTATGAATTAACATGAGAGAAGTCTAGTTTATTCCCAGCCATTTGAGGGTTATGGGCTATTTCATTAGGCCCTTGTGTGAGGCCCATTATATTGTATATAAGGCCCTTATGTGAGGTCATGGGCCCCACTATATGTTAGGCTCTATGTGGGCCACTCCTTGGGAGCAATGTTGGTTAAATGTCCACATTGATGAGCAATGATAGTTAAATGTCCACATTGTGACCTTCCCTTAGGCTTCGTTAGGCCCATTCTCATCATTCTCTAAGTGGGATAACCCAAATCATTGGACCTCGTTGTTATGTGCATGATCCATCTATTCATATTGGGCCAACCCAAGATGTTGGGCCCCCATTGGTTGCCAGTAGGATTGTTTTGATCTTGGAGTCCATCTAGGACTTATTCGGGCCCCCTAAGGCATCTAACGGGCTGTATGATAGTATGGTGAAGGAAACCCATTTCAGATCCTTAAGTTTATAGGTAGGCCATCTAGGCCTAACCTTGATATGAGGAGAGTTCATCATCATCATAGACGGATGGATCTGTGCTATCGAATTTGGTATATCCACAGTTGAGGACTGACCTTCATGTTATGGATCTGCTATTCATCTATGGACCCCGCCTTGTATATAGGCCGGTTATCGATACCGATTATGAGTATGTGATAACATAGCATTATGATACATGCCCATACGCATCATCTGCATGTTTATTATGAGATGTGGTTGACCATTACATGTGTCATTGGGCAGGTTGTTTATGGGACTCCCTGATAGGCGGAGTTGTCCCGCATGAGCGCACTGTATGTGAAGGATTGATGCATGACTGGATTGTGTGACTCATGCATCCTGCATTGTGTGTTGTGATTACTGTACGCCCTAGCGACATCAGGGCTATAGCCTCTACCGTGGATGGTAGGATTGGACACAGGAAATCTTCTCTTTACATGGGGTGCGATAGATGTCCCTAAACCTAATGGTACCGGAAGACGATCCAACGTCGAGACCGAGTAGATACATGAGTGCACAAGGGTCGTATACCATTAGGCCACGTCTCCCATTGTGTCGTGGTCAGTTGGAAGGGTATGTGGCCTTATCTGCCCGAGGGTAGGGGGTAATGTTAGGTTGAGTCTGACCAGCTCGTAAATAGGTCCGCTATCGACAGGTTGGGTCGATATTGGTAGGCGGATAGTGAGGTCCCTTCCACTTGCATAGTTGCACGTCCAGTGGGCGACGATCTGGTGTAGAGTGTACTGGACTCCAATGATTATCTAAAGAAAACTATACTGATATATATGATGCTCTAGAGATGAGCTGGATTGATATGTGGTTGGCATGCTTGAGCTGCATCTTGCATATGACATTGGTTGTGTAGGCCTTGCATCGTATGGCCTTGGTATGGCTGATAGCATTCATGCCTTGCATCGCATAGCCTTGGTACGACTGATGGCATTCATGGACTTATTAGCATGTTTCCACATTACTCTGATATTACATTTTGCATTACTACCTTAAGCACACACTTTCACCACCCTCTAAGCTTTCTATAAGCGTATGCACGATAGATGCGTGCAGGTGACGTCAGGACACAGTCGTAGCTATGCAGGAGCAGGAGCGTGCAGCCGAGCTTTTGGAGCTCTATATTGTTATTGTATTTCCCTTTATGCGCATTATACTTAAAGTTTTTTTGTAATCATTGTGGATTTTGTGATGGAGTTCTATTTATTGTTCGTGGGTTATGCTTATGGTTATGCTTATTATGGAAAAAATTCATGCTGAAAATCCTCCTTTTGGTATCCCAGGAACCGAACTTGGTATATGAGTGTCGGGAGTCGAGAAAGGGGTACTACGAAGGCTATCAACGCTGGATTCAGCGATCGAGAATTTTGTGAGCCCGGTTTCAGAGTTTGGGGCGTGACAGAAACTATCTTATATGTGTAGGTCATAAAGATGACCTTCTTGGCACTTCAAGCATGCAACCTTGAAGTCCTCGCCCTCATCATACAACTCATTAAAACAGTCGAAGACAACCACCTCATTGCTCATTGTAATGAGTAGTGATGCACGGAGGCTAAGTGCATCAACCACCTTGTTCTGCTACCCTGACTTATACTTCAAAATGAATGTGAATTCCTATAAAACCGAAACCCATCTACCATGCACACGATTCACGTTAGCTTGACTATTAATAAATTTTAATGCTTGACAGTTAGTTTACAGAACGAACTCTCTTTGAATCAGATAATGCCGCCAATGTCGCAGTGCCAGAACAATTGCATACAGCTCAAGCTCATATGTTGACCACTTCTTTCGGGCTTCGCTGAGCTTTTCTCTGTAGAAGGCTACTGATCTGCCTTCCTATGATAATACCCCTCCAATTTCGACATATGAGGTGTCACACTCAACCTTAAATAGCTTGTCGAAACTAGGAAGAGCCAAGACTGGTGTTGTGGACAACCGATGCTTGATTTTAACAAAGCTTTTATCAGCCTCATCAGTCCACTGAAACAGCCCCTTTTTTCATGTAATTTATGATTGGTGACATGATGGTGCTAAAATTCTTCATGAATTGACAATAAAATGTCGTCAATCCGTAAAAATTCTGTACCTCGTGGATATTTGTTGGAACCGGTCATTCCCTGATAGCTTTCACTTTTTCGTCTTCCACCCGGATGCTCGTGGACGTCACCATAAAGCCCAAAAACAAAAGGCTATTGTTAAAAAGCTACACTTTTAAAAAAAAAAAAAATTGATATACAACTTTCTTTCAATGAGCACTTGAAGGACCTCCTTAAGGTGTTCAATATGACTTGGTTCATCCTAACTGTATATCAGGATGTCATCAAAGTAGACTACAATGAACCACTCAATGAATGACTTCATAACTTAGTTCATCAAACTCATTAATGTACTAGCCGTGTTCGAAAGACCAAAGGACATGACCATCCATTCATACAACCCTTGGTCTTAAAGTTATTTTCCACTCATCACCCGACCGTACTCGAATTTGATGGTAGCCGCTCCTTAAGTCTAATTTAGAAAATAATTTTGCAACCTCAAGCATATCTAACATGTCGTCCAGTCGTGTTATGAGAAATCTATATTTTATAGTAATCTTATTGATAGCTTGGTTGTCGACACACATGCGCCAACTCCCATCTTTTTTTGGAGTTAATAGGGCTAATACGGCGCATGGGCTTATGCTTTCTCGAATAAGATCCTTACGAATCAGTTCCTCCACTTGTCTATGCAGAATATCACGTTCCTTCGAATTCATCCGATAGTGAAGACGATTGGGTAAACTGGACTTAGGGACAAGGTTAATATGGTGTTGAATATCTCGCATGGGAGGCAACCCATCGGGAAGGTCATTAGGCCAAATTTCTTTGAATTCATATAACAAGGGTTTCAGGTTCTCAAGGATGAGGGTAGGCTCGGGTCCTTCCCCTTTTACAATTAATGCAGAGGCCTACCCGTTTATTTGGATTCTTCCATGAAGTCCTGTATGGTTAAGAGAGAACGACCCTCTACTTTACAAGTCTCGGGAGGTTCCTCTGGATTCATGGGGGCTAATATGGTTTTTCGACTATCCTTGACGAAAATATACATGTTATCTCGCCCTATGAATGACATCACAATTGGATTGCCATGATTGACCAAGTAGTATGTGAGAGGCCTCCATGTCAACTACATCGCATACTACTTCATCTTTATAATATTTACCAATCGAGAAAGATATAATGCACTATTCAGTTACCTTTGTCTCATTGACCTTCTTATTCCAACCGATTGTATATGGGGAGGGATAACGCTCTGTCTTTACTTATAATTTTTCCACCATGACCTTGGAGACGATGTTCTCATTGCTCCCATTGTCAATGATCATATTACTAACCTTCTGATTCATTGTACACCTAGTTCAGAATATGTTATGTCGTTGTGGGTGTACTTCTCTCCTTGGTGGATATAACATTCGCCTCACAACGAGCAACTCACCATGATCCTGTGGAACCCAACCTGTCTCATCTGCCTTGTCCTTTGTGGCGTGCTCCAATTTCTCAACATATGGGTCTTCATTGGCATTTTCAAAACTACCATTATTGATGGTAAGGTTCGCCACTTGTTGCTATGGACGAGTATTTGATAGGTAACCTAGTTGACTACAATAATAACAATTGTTCGGCCTTGTTCGAACGTAAGGATTATGAATCCCACACGGGCCCGCTGCTGTAGGTGCTACATGTTGAGACCTAGATGGACCTCTCCCCATGTCATGGTTTGCTGTTGTAGGAGGTTGAGGACATCCTCCTACTGGTTCTTTTCATTATGCCAACACTATATCCTATGTGAGACTCGTTATGGGGGGCCGCGTTGAAAGATAAGGTCGATTAGGGATTCTTGTAAGATTTGTTTCTGCCATACCTGCCAACTAAACCGCTTCATCCATGGTCTTGACTGGGTGCATCTGAACTCGGTCCTGAATCGCCTATCGCAACCCACCGATAAATCGTGCTACCTTATACGATTCAGTTTCTGACAGATCGTTTCATGTTTAAACTGCTAGAATTCTTTGGTGTAATCTATGATGGTTCAATTCTCCTCTCAGCAGTTTAGGTATTGCTAGAACAATACCTACTCATAATCGTTAGGGAGGAATCGTGATCGAAGAAGGCGTTTCATCCACTACCATGATGAGATGGGCGCCTTGTTCTATCAGGCACGTGAGAGTTGTAATTGCTCCCACTATGAAGAAGCATCAAATTTTAATTTAAACGCTACTAATTTCACATTTTTATGCTCTAGCATGTCCATGTAATCAAAATATCTTTCTACTTTAGCTGCACAGTCGAGGAAATCTTCTATATGTAATAAACTATTAAAACTAGGAAGTTCGACCTTACCTCGATAGTCTCTTTTAGCATGATCTAGATGATCAACTCCATGGATTGGTCATCAGGTAAACTGTAACGTCTTGGAAAAATCCGTACAAAGACCCGAGTACCACCTCAGGCAGAAATCACTAAGGAACGAATTCTTTAGAATTTAGGCAGAGTTTAATTAAGTACTAAACTGATTTAATCGGTGGATTAGCTTAAACCACTATCTATACGAACTGCAAGACCCAAAACCATTAAAATCACTAACTCAATATTACTTAAGAACTTAGGAGCAATCTCAAAACCCAGTTGCTCTTGGGAGCACATTGAACTTCGTATTGGACTTGGACAGTGCGTCGAAAGTCCAATGACCACGAAACTGTAAGGTTATGACCGCCTTATTGGGCTTGACAACCATCGTGGGAATCGAGCCCAAATAGTATCCAAAAATGCACAACTTAAGCCTGGAGCGAAGTGTGTGAGAAACGCGAATATCTTTAGAAAACGAACTCAAACTTAAGTGAATTGGACCATTCGCTTGCTGGAGAAATTGAAGACTGCAGACCGTCAGATTCTAACCCAATTACACCCATGGATCAAGGAAATTTTTCTGCACCTATTGGTATACTTGTGGCTCCGATTGAGTAACTACGACCGTTGATCTGATATAGGTCCTTCACGGCCGATCAGTTTGTTAGATCGTACCATAAACACAGTCCTGGTGTAGATCCATTGTCAGGGAACTTGCTCCATGACTTAGGCGAGAAATGGACCTTCCAAAGGGCCCCGTTTGTAAAAAATAGGCAGCCTTTGGCTATACCCTAAGTATACCATGGCCCTTGGGCCATTAACATCACTTTTGGGCCTATTTAAAGACCTTAAACCACCCCTCTCTCATTCCATACGAATTTCTCTAACCCTAGGAGAGAGAAGAGAGAAAAGAGGAGAAAAGAGTGAGGAGCAGAGAGAGAGATCAGTAGATCATTGCTGGGATTCACTCCCACTGCAACACGTACCGAATCGCCACTCCACCATCGCTGCACCATCGATTCTTACTTCGATTTGGGTTAGAAATCCTAACCCTAATCTTGTTTTAGGAATCCAAATAGAGGAATCAGTGAAATTACTAACCTATTTCGATGTTTACGTACCATTGTTCTGTATATGGGGACGTAGGATTCAAACCGAGTTTGAAATGAGTTATCCGACGAAAGGTGCGGACTATAAATGTTTAGGTTATGGTTTTCAAAGCTTTCAATGTCAACAATGATGTATGTCTGACTTGATTGCTGCCATATGATCTTAGTTACGATTTATTCGATAAAAACTATACATGTGTGTGAACTATCTGATTATATAATGCATTTCAGGTGTTTGTTGAAATGTTTGAATGAAATTGCAATTATGATTTGTGCTTGCCATGACTATTAATCTAGAATACATATTTATTGTATGTATGACAACTCCTTTGTGAAAGGATTTGCCATAATATATGCTATAGCCAATGTATTTCATGAATGTAGAAATGTGTAGTCTAAGTGTTTGATGAAATGTCTGAATGAGTAATTGTTTAATGACATGTACTTACTAAGGGTGTTGAGATAGGATTCTCAACTACACGTATAAATTCCTTTATGTAACCTTAAATTCAACTACGTGATTTAAGTACGAAATGCATATGTATGATAATATGTTCATTATGTGTTTTATAAAATGCTCAAATGATTATTATATTTGAATTGTTCATTAAATGCTGTGATGACTATCACTTGTGGTTTCCTACTGTATTTGAGTATGATTGGGACTACTACGTAGTCCAGGCAATCGGTAACGGTTTCCGATAGAGTGATTGAACTAGACTCTCCACAACGGATATATTCGATGAATCCAAATCGTACGATGATTGTCGACAGTAGTTAGGCCACGTGGAGTGATTATGCTCTCCATGTCGATTAATATAGTGTGCTTTCGTACCAATCGAACTTGTCAAATAACCCAATTGACCTAATGTGTGTTTACCATGTATGGACGCTACTGCTTAAATCTAAGGTACCGTTTACCGACGTAATATCCCGTTTCAACCATGGTGCCACGATCCGCTAAGACTCATGAGCCGGGCATGGTGGTGTATGAGACACTGTGGTCGACCTATTGCCTACGCTGGGGTGACGAGCCTCCCCGTAGTGACCAGTGAGCAACCCAAACTCGTGAGCTGAATATGGTGGTGTATGGGACACTGTATTTGAGCTGTTGGCCTACATTCAGGTGACGAACGTCCCCGTAGTGACCTATAGTATAAATTAGGCCTACGTTGAGGTGACGAGCCTCCCCGTAGCGACCTCGAGTGTAAACTCTTGAACTTGCCTGTCCACTGTTTTTCATTAGGGGTGATGCCCTACAACTTGCCTATCGTATGTGAATAACTAAGATTAACGACCCTAGATGGATCCTTGCTTGGGTAAATGATAAAAAAGGGAGGTATCTTAGCTTCTCGAATCAGCTGTATGAATAAGTCTAATAAATTACTTAGCTAACACGACCATGCACCGCATTCCATGTGCTTTGGCAAGGAAGTGCACTTTTAGGTTATTTACCATGCGCGATCGTTAGATGAAGTCACTAAGGGAGTGCAGGCGAGGGCATGCATCATTATAGGATACCACTCTGCATTAATAAGAGTACTTAGGATATGATTGTTGTACTACTTTATCATTACTGCTTGACTGAATTCATAACATGTTAACCTTTGCCTTATAGTACCACTGAGTTGATCACTCACTCCCACTCTGGGACAGTATTTTAAAACACCAACTAGACTCTGATTTAGATGCAGGTTACGACGAGGCTTTTGCAACGGAGCCAAATTTCATTGACGAGGAGTTCTCCTACATGCAGCTCTCAGGCGGGTCTATGTAGACCTCGCGCTGCTTCGATGGGATTACAAGAATATTGGATTAGTTGAACATTTACATTTTGATATTTTGTGTATTTTGAAACAAAATATGTATATATTCAGCCCAGCTACATGATCATACTCTTGAGGCTATGAAACCCGTACATATAATTTATATACCTATCTTAGTCTTCCGCTTTCTTAATTACATTAACTCTGGAGTATGATATGTTGTTTTAGTGTAACCCCACTCATGTTTAAGGCACTAATATGGACAACATTTAAACATCATTATCTATGTTGCATAAGTGATGCGTTGGAACTCGGGAGTTGAGCTTTGCTCGACCCCCGATTTTTGCAGCATTACAATTTGGTATCAGAGTATGATTTGGATTAAACTGGACCCGTGTTATGGTAACACGACACTCTTTGACGCACTTTGACTTAGGTGGGGGCAAAAAATGTAGAAATGATCATAGGATTCTAAGTTAAGCCGACGGGCGAGATTGACAGTCGAAATGTAACCCGTACGCATCCGAGATCCTGTGAAATGATCTCAATTCCTTCTTAGGCCATTAAACAACGGGTTTAAAATATTACCCAGCAAATCCCAAACTTAAATCATGCCAAAAGGCGTGAATATGTGCGAAATGGGTCGAAGAAATGCATTTCACGGACATAGGGGCCCATACTATAAAATCTGGTGGGACCCAGGGGGTCCTCAACACCATTTCAGAACCTTGGGGGGCGAGGGGCACCACCCCCAGGCAGCAGCGCCGCCACCTTTCTAGGGGACCGCACCGCGTTGCGCCCACCTCCATCAGGCCGTGGCGGGCCAGCGGATCTGGTGGCCCGCCGCCCTAACCCACATATGTGGGGCCTTGCACTTATGTGGGACCACCCTATTTGGGTCCCCTTTGCCTCCCTTTGTCCATTCCACCCCCATTCCAAGCTTCCAAACCCTCCAAATTCACATTTCCTCTCTCAAATTTCCCTTCCTTACACAAAGCTTCTTCTTCTTCCACATTACACACCCATCCTCCACCATTTTCCTCAAAACCCTTTACTACAACCCTCCATCTTCCCATTTCCTACCTATTTGAGCACAAAGGCTCTCTTTTATGTCTCATAACCCTCCAAATCCACAAACCTATCTCACCTTTCAAGCTTTTCCATCCCCATGGCTCTTGTCGAGCTAGTTGCTACCATTTTCTCCCTCTTCACACTCCTTTTCCTTATGGGAAAGAAGAGGGCATCCGTGGATGACGCCGGGCCTAGCCGCCCAACCCGTTTGAGGAAGAAGACGGGCACCGAAGCAAGCACGAGCGCCGAGAGATAAAGAAGATCAAAATGGGATCTTCACCCAAGGATCCCTATCGAGAGATCACTATTAGCAGACGTCGAATTAGGTAGGTTCCGTAACCAAAAAGTTGTATTCGAGGCTCATGTGGATGTAAGGCTTTTCAGGTTGTACCTAGTGATGGACTTGCTCCTGGAAAATGGATGGGGTCCCATATTTGAGGGAAATACCCATGCGAGTGAAGGAGCAGTGCGTGCCTTCTATGCTCATATACGGAACCCACTATTGGAGTCGCTACAGTTTACTATCCCTTGGGAAGAGAGCAAGCCATAGTCAATGTTGACATGATAGCCCATATCATAGGTATGGAGCGTGGACTTGTGCATGCTAGTGAGGCAAACCTTGCCAGTGAAAGAGAAAGAAATCACCGCACCCGTTTCCTCTATGGCCAGCTTAAGTGGTGGAGGTGAGGAAATAGCCTTGCATCAACCAAATTGACAAACGATTTCCGCCTGCTCCACCACATATTCACATATAATGTATACTCCAGGTGGAGTAACTGCACGGAATGTACTCGACTTATGGTGGATTTCTTATATAGAGCTGGTCAGGGAGACAAAATATGTCTGCCTACATTCGTACTATCTCAGATTGCGGAAATTGCACGATCTATACGGGGAGATGCCTTCCTTCCCCTCGGTTGACTTATTTGTAAAATTGCCCGTCACTTCAGTTTCAGACTCCATATGGATGACGTTGCCCCGATTCATATCATCAGTGACGTTACACTCAACAATATGGGCATAGGCCCCAAGCAGCGACAAGCAAGGCTTGATGAGTATGGGGATGAGATAGAGGAAGAGGAAGAAAGTAGTGGAGAAGAGGAGGAAGATAAAATAGAGGAAGGAAGTGTGGGGGAAGGCAGTGATGAAGAGGGAAGTGATGAGGAAGAGCAGGAAGAGGAAGAAGAGGAGGCCCAAGATGCAAGTAGGGGACCTCCTGCTGCTACACATGAGTACCACTGTGATCGGGCCGCCTTGGAAGCCCGCATGGCTCAGATTGAGGAGAGTTAGGCCGCCTTGAGACAGGAGGTCAGAGAGACCCAGGCCAAAGTGAAATAAAAGCTTGAAGAAAATCAGGCTTACATGAAGAAGAAATGTAAGAAGATGTCTCGCACCCTAAAGGCCCTCCTATGCTGTATGCAGGATAAGGGTGCGCCTCCACCTTCGCCGAAGTCAGAGGACTAGCTATGGGTTATGGTTATCTTTTGGTTTTCCTTGTTTCTCGCTTTCTATGTAATAGCCTTGATAGGCTTAGTTATATGTTAGAATAGTTGGTGTGAAACTTTTGCTGTCTCGTGTTGGTGTATTAGCTCACATGCATCTTCTGTCATGATCCATATAAGACTACATCTCATGTATTGTGACAATTTTGGTTAAATGAAATGCATGAAACTTCTTTTGATTTGGATGGTGTAGAATGCTTGGAAAATTGAGTGTTGTTATTCAAAATCTTACACATGTTGCACCCTATGTTGTATATAGGGAATGCCTCCGAAAACCACTCGGAATATGACACGTCTTGCACTTGGCGGATCGATTGGCGGGGCACCTCCCCTGAACGATAGCCAGACGGACCCCAGCTTGGGCCCAAAATTTGAGATTATGCCGGATTCTCAGCTGGCCACTAGCCCTACAAACGGGCTAACGTCTTTTGCACCACCGGTTCCAGAACAGAACCGTGCGTCTTCATCGATGCCACACTTACCACAGTCGGCTCCTCCTCCTGATAGGTTGGAGCAGATGATATTTTTATGCAGCAGCAGCAACAGTTTTTGGCCACTATTGTGGAGGTCATTGCTTAAAACATGAATATGGTCCCACATGCACCACCTGTGCAGCCTGCCAGAAATATGAATACCAGCGGTTGATTTGAACGCTTCCAGCGCTTCCGACCTCCCACCTTTGCGGGCACTCACAAGCCCAAGGAAGCCGAATACCGGCTAGATCGCATCTCTAAGATGCTGAAGCCGCAGCACTGCACTGAGGCAGAGCAGGTTGAGCTAGTCACATATATGTTCGAGAAGGAGGCTAGTCTATGGTGGGACAGCGTCCTATGAACAGTTCCTGCAGGGCACGTGTGGACATGGGAGGTATTTGAGATTCGCTTCCATGGGAAGTACTTCCCCCTCACATACCGTAATGAAAAGGAGGGTGAACTTCTTTACCTCCGACAGGGGAGAATGACAATGTTGGAATATAAGAACAAATTTATGGGGCTAGCCAGATACACTCCTTTGATCCTAGCGAATGAGCTGATGAAGATCCGACATTTCCCAGATGGTCTGCGGCCCGATATCCACACGAAGATGTGTTGCGCTAGCATCCCCAACTATGCTGAGCTAGTGAATATGTCCCTGCGAGCTGAGCAGGATGGAGACAGACTGTCTCGCACACGTTTACCAGTGGGCCCGAGGCCTCGACCTGATTTGCAGAATCGACCGTTCTTCAGTAAGAGGACGCGTGCGGATTCGCCTCCTAGGCTTATGGCTCCACCGACACAGCCTAGGTGATTAAATATATAGTGCACCTACTGTAAGAGGATGGGCCATTCAGACACATATTATTTTACTAAGATGAGGGACAATGGTTTTACGCTGCCTTAAAAGATTAGTCGTCAACAACCGCAAGCTATATCAGCTCCACCTCTACGATCGGCACCACCAGCACAACCATTACCGACCACCTGTACCTCAAAATAGGCCGCCTCAACGACCTATGGCAGCATAACCAAATTGTCCTCAACAAGCTCGTATGCACTCACTTGCAGCTGAGGCATCCGAGGCAGCAACCGCAGCACCATTGGCTTTCAAAGTCACAACACATATCCAAGGTACACCAGTCTTCCTATTGGTAGACACCGGGTCCACCATTTCAATAATATCATGCACAGCAGTCAAGCGACTAGTGTTGGAAACTACTCCTATGAGGGGGTGAGAATCCTTACCGCCACAGAGACCTTTTCAGACGTTACCAAGATTTGTAAGGATTGCTCGGGAGACTTAGGAAGCAGAACAATACTCGTTGACCTGATTGTTACCCTGCTACATCATTACGACGTCATCCTCGATATGGGTTGGCTCATCAAGATGAAGGCAGGGATCGATTGCGATATCAGATTAGTGACAGCCCGTGCACCTGAGGGTACAACCTTACTTTTCCAGTTCAGGCCAGTTGGCCCTACCGCATAAGTTGTTACACTTCCTTGTTGGAAAATGTTGATGGTCCGATACTTGGGGACACACCTGTAGTCCAAAATTTCACGGACGTGTTCAGGACGATACCCGTACTACCTCTTCGGCACGAGACGGACTTTACTATCGACCTTGTGCCTGGTGCGACACCTATTTCTCTACCGACGTATCGTATGCCTTCACGTGAAATGGAGGAATTGAGGAGATAGATTGATGACCTGTTGGGTTTGAAAAGGCTTAGCTATATGTCCTAAAGGGGGGGCGGGGGTGAATAGGACTATGCCAAATTAAAATTTTAACAGCGGAATTTAAATGAATAAAATAGCCTTATAAATAATTGAATGAAAGATAGAACTTTAAACAAATCACAGTACTGAAATGTAAAGCAATCTTCAAATAAAATCGAGAGGTCGATACCAATATTGTTCTAAGGACAACCTTGCACCATAAAAACCAAGGGATTATGGCAAGACAACCTTACTAGAACAATTTGAATATCAAAAACTCAAACTGAAAGGAAATAAGGAAATAACAAGAAATTAAATTCTAAACTATTACAACATTCCAACAATGCTTGAAATGTAAAAAATTACAACATTCACATCCACATTTACATTCCACAGCTTTGAATGATAAAAGATATAGAAATTCAAACAAACATTCAAACCACAAAATACAAAGAATTATAGTGGTTCGCCTGTGTGTACACCAACTGTTAAACAACAACCACACAGATTGCTACTCCACTCCTAATATCCTCACACAGGTGATATTAGCGTTCACTATGAAAATAGGTTTCACAGGTTCACCTAAAACCTTCACAATTGTGTCTTTCAAATGGGCTTACACAATTCAAAAACCCCACTTTCTGAGTTTTCTACCTCTCCTCAGATAACCATTATATTGAAATTTTCTGGCTTAATCTCAAACAAAAACCAATAACAAGGAAATTTACAATAAAGCAAAATACCTGGATTTCTCCTTTCGTTGTAACCTGGAAGAACCAATTAGAGTAGAAGTTTGAATATAGAAGTTCAATGTCCAATACTCACTTTGATATGGTTCTAAGTTCTAATTGATTTTAAATTAAACCAGTTGGGCTAGCTATATTTGATTTTAATTCCAAGAAGAAGGAATACAGCAATTCATCTTTTCAATTCAGATTGAAATA
The DNA here is from genome assembly GCA_021015155.1 of Magnolia officinalis. Taxonomy (NCBI): domain Eukaryota; kingdom Viridiplantae; phylum Streptophyta; class Magnoliopsida; order Magnoliales; family Magnoliaceae; genus Magnolia; species Magnolia officinalis. The sequence goes on from JAJHSJ010000010.1 coordinate 50,052,432, forward strand.
CAGAAACAAAATCAAATAAATAAAGCTAACAAAAGAGAATATGAAATATGCACAATGTAGCTTAAATAACACAAACCTATCTCAGAGTGATGCCTTGATTATACGTGAATTAGATTCATGAAAAACTCTGAAATTCGTGTTCAATTTATAGATGCAGAAAGCCACCACGACTGGTCCTAGGTCGAATTGCATTTTAAAATTTTAAGCGCGATCGGATAAACCATTCTACGACTGGTCTTAGGATGTCCAAGACTTGTCATGAGGCCTCCACGACTGGTCATGACCATCCCACGACTGGTCGTGAGAAACCAGGAATGGTTGCTGGGTTTGAGTCGTAGCTGTAGGACTGGTCGTGAATGAGTCGGCACTGTTCCTACGATTGGTCGAGCAGACTCCAGGACTGGTCGAATCTCAACCAAAAAATTCTTAAAATTTGCAACAACTTAGGACTTGTCTTGAAATTTCTTGGATTGGTCTAGCCAGTTCTATGACTAGTCGAACAAGGTCAATGACTAGTCTTAGAACAGACCAAACACTTATAAAATAATTTAGTTCGAATTATGTATTCAAAATGACCTACCTTAAGGTCAAACTAAGGTCATGCAAACCTTAAATGTGAAGTATGGACATCGAGTCTTCACTTCTTGAAATGATGGTTGACCTTCAAAGATTGTGAAGCTTGAGATCTCTGATGTAGCTTGAACTCGAGATCTTCTTAAGCTTGGACTTCATCTTGTACTTTAGTCTTGAGTTGTACTTGAACTTGAGTTGTACTTGAGACTTGAACAAGAACATGCCTTTTGATGTAACTCTTGTGAAACTTGCAGAAGTAGTCAAAGAACTTGAACTTGAATTTCTTGAAGTAGATCTTCATTCTCAACTTTGAAGCATTGTGATGCAGTGCCTTGAACATACAAAACAACATGCTACACAAGACATAGATTGTGTTTTTGGCACCACAAAATTTGACAACCAAAGGGGCAAATAACAATTGCACTTACAATCTCCCCCTTTGTCAAATTTGTGACAAAACACAATTAACAAGAATATGATCATTATGTACACAAAGAATCATGCACTAGTTAGTTATAGCATGATTAAAGAATCATGCACCAGTTGTCATTCACAAATACTTTCATTACTTACTCTCCCTGAGTAGCATACATAAATCCTTCATAGAAAATGATGCTTACTCTACTCCCCCACAATCCATATTCATCTCCCCCATATATCCATTAAATTATTCTCCCCCTTTTTGTCACAATATGACAAAGGAAGAAAGGGAGAAATGGAAGTGGAAGACCAATAAGAGAGTAAAGAAAGGAATAACTAGTCAAGATATGCAAGTAAAAAATAAGCAAATTCGAAGTTCACATAGCATTAAGCAGTTGAAATAAAAAGGGTAGTCATACAAATTGACGTAAAATCAAAGTCCACACACCAACAAAAGTAGTATAAAAGTTATTACAGACCAAAGATTAAAATACTTAATCAAATCCTGAGGAAGGAGCAGGTATGGTAGGATTAAGTCGATGAAGCCCCTTGTTAATGCGCCTAAGATACTTACGCATATACTTAAATTGCAAATCCTGGGCAACATTCACGTTCCCTACCTTCTCCTCAAGAGCACGAAGATGAGCATCAAAATCAGATGACTCATAGTCAGGATCATTTGTAGAATCTGATTCAATCTCATTAAAAATATCATCCATATTTATATCATCTGGAGGAAGATCGCCACCTTCTTCTTCATTCCCTGCTTTAACACCACCATCACCCACATCTCTTTGGCCAGGTGCCAGTTCTAATTTCATCTTATTTAAATTAGAATTGTTAAACAAAAGATGATGAATAAGAGCCTCCCCGATAGGCATAGCAACTAGCATGTGAGTAGCTAACACAATCATAAGATAAGCAAATGATATATCACTATGTCCTGGATAGAGATGAAATTGAATGATGAAATGACATATGAAAGAAGGCAGACAGACTTTAGTACCAGTGACGATAGAATGCAAAACTTGAACCATAAAGGAAGTTAGTTCTGTTTTGTTACCAGAACAAGGATATATATTTGAAATAAAAATTCTATGGAGAACTCTGTATTTGGGTAACAAATACTTTGCGGGGAGCGCATTCCCTTTATGAGTCCATTAAACGTCCATATTACATAAATCTCTGGTTAAAATCCGTTTTTCTGATTCTGAAGGTTTTTCCATTAGAATATGAATAGGGATGCCCTCATCATTAATAGATATTTCCATTAGATCCGCAATCAGATGAAGGTTTACTGTAAATAGACCTTCTCTAATATTAATATTAAAAGTTAAATTATCAGATGAAAATTCAGAGATACATGCACACATAGCCTGTGCAATGGATTTGTATGCAGGCCCACCCCAATGTAGGATATTATCCCAACCTACAGATTAGAGAAGAGGAAGGATACCAAAAGGAGCAATGTGATCAATAAACACAGCTTTTTCAACAATGACATTGCACATACGCAAATCCCGTACATGTACGGGATCATCTTCGAGTGATCGAAGATGACGCCGAGTGATAGGAGCTGATTTGGAAGATGATGAACCACAGACAGTTTTCTTTTTCCCTCTAACATCCATTTACTTGAAGAAAACCAAATCAACAAGAAATCACAAATGAAGTAGAGATGGGTTTTCTAAGATCAGCAAATGGAGAAGAAAAACTCCAAAATCTCAACAAAGCTTGAAATTAAGTACTCAAATGATTAAAATGAGAAGAATAGAGCATGAATCTACAAGATTGACAAAAAAAATGCACTAACCTTGACGAATCAAACGGTTGAGTACGACCGGTCGTGCTTATGCCCGTTGAAGAAGAAATAGGAAATGAGGAAGATGAGTTTTTCCCCCCAAATTAAAAGGTCCAACGTGCTACACGACTGGTCAAGCACGTCCTCGACTGGTCGTGTACCAACAAAAACATGCATTTTTCATAAAAATTTAAAATTTAAACCAATAAATTATCAAATATATATACACTATGATACACATATGCATGAATAATCAATTTAAATTGCACATACCAAGATCAAATTTCAATTTATTAAACCTTGCTTTTGTCGAGCGGTTTAGTGAAAATGTCAGCAAGTTGAGTCTCGGTCGGAATGTAATCTAAAGAGATTATTTTTTTTCCACTAATTCACAAATGTAATGATACCTAATGTCAATGTGCTTGGCACGAGAATGCTGGATTGGATTTTTTGAAATATTTATAGCACTGGAATTATCACAATATAATATCATTGATTCATGTGCAATTCCATAATTGGTTAACATACATTTCATCCAAATAAGCTGAGTATATGCATTTCCAGCTGCGATGTATCCAGCCTCAGCAGTAGAGAGTGATATAGAACTTTGCTTCTTGCTAAACCAAGAAACTAAACAATTTTCGATATAGAAACAACCACCACTGGTTGATTTCCTATCATCGATATTACCAGCCCAATCAGTATCCGAATACCCAGCCAACTGAACACTAGTATCATAGGGATACCAGAGACCCAAATTAGCGAAACTTGCGACATATCGCATAATCTGCTTAACAACAGTTAGATGAGATTCTTTAGGGTTAGACTGATATCTAACGCAAATACCAACACTTAAAGTAATATCAGGTCTACTTGCAGTTAAATAAAGTAAACTGCCAATCATGCCACGATATAGTTTAGGATCTACATTTTTACCTATAGAGTCTTTTGAGAGTCTTAAGGTTGTACTCATAGGAGTATCAAAATACTTACCATTCTCAAATCAGAACTTTTTGATTAAGTTCAAAGCATATTTGGTTTGAGAAATAAAAATACTATCAAGTTGTTGTTTTACTTGCAACCCTAGGAAATAATTTAATTCCCCAACCATGCTCATTTCGAACTTAGATTTCATTAAATCTGCAAACTCAACAGTCATGTTAGTACAGTAGATCCATAAATAATCATCAACATAGATTTGTACCATTAAGATATGATTGTTATGTTTCTTAACAAACAGAGTCTTATCAACACTTCCCATTAGAAAATTATGACTTAGTAAAAACTTAGTCAATTTTTCGTACCATGTCCTAGAAGCTTGTTTTAAACCGTAGAGAGCCTTTTTAAGGCGATAGACATGATCAGTGTTCTTAGGGTCGTCAAAATTCGTTGGTTGTTCAACATAAACTTCTTCATGTAGATCACCATTTAAGAAGGCACTCTTTACATCCATTTGATAAATTTTGAATTTTCAAAAGCATGCAATGGATATAAAAAGTCTAATTGAATCAAGATAAGCTACAAGGGCAAAGGTTTCATCGTAATCAATCCCTTCTATTTGAGTGTACCCTTATACAACCAATCTTTCCTTGTTACGAATAATATTACCAAGTTCATCAGACTTATCTTTGAAAATCCACTTAGTTCCTATAATGTATTTATCTTTAGGTCTAGGAACAAGATACCAAACATCATTTCTCACAAATTGGTTAAGTTCTTCCTGCATAACAACTATCCAGTTTTCGTCAGAAATGCTTCTTTTATGTTAGTTGGTTCAATCTAGGATGTAAAGCACACGTAATTACATATGTCTTCTATTTGTCTATGAGTGCGCACACCAGTGAGAGGGTTTCCAAGAATTTGAGTGGTTGGATGATCTTTAACAGTCCTCAATTCAGAATTAGTTTGATTTGATGAACTATCTGGTTTGTCAATTAAAAGAACTTCATCATTATTTGAACTTGGGGCAGGTGTATTCAAGTAATCGTCAATGACCACAATGATGGATTCTTGAATAACACCGGTCCTTTTGTTCAATACTCGATATGCACGACTGTTTAAAGAATACCCTAAAAAGATACATTCATCACTTTTAGTATCAAACTTTTCCAAATTTTCACTAAAATATACAACTTGCTACCCAAAACTTGAAAGTTTTTGACAGTAGGCTTCTTATCAAACCAAAGTTCATAAGCAGTTTTATTATTAGATTTACATGTATAAACTCAGTTGATAATATAGCATGCAATATTTACGGCTTCAGTCCAAAGGTTTCTAGGGAGCTTCATACTATTCAACATTACATTTCCCATTTCTTGAAGCACTCTATTTTTCCTCTCTATAATTCGATTTTGTTGCGGTGTTTTGGGTGTAGAGAATTCATGCGATATTCCCTTATCACTACAGAATTTCTCAAAACTGCTATTCTCGAACTCAGATCCATGATCACTACGTATCTTACAAACTTGAGAACTTTTTTCAGTTTGGATCCATTTAAGAATCCTTTTAACTTCGTCAAGGGTTTCTGATTTATCCCTTAAGAAGGCTACCCAAGTGAATCTGGTAAAATCATCCACGATTACCAGTATGTATTTTTTGCCACCTTGACTCTTCGTTCTAGTAGGTCCTACAAGATCCATGTGGAGAAGCTCGAGTGGTCTTGATGTGGCATTGGAGTTCACCTTTTTGTGATGACTCCTAGTTTGTTTGCCAATCTAGCATTCGCCACATATTTTGTCTACTTTTTGAAGTTTAGGTAGACCTCTTATTAGTTCTCCTTTGCTCAATCTGTATAAACTATGGTAGTGTACATGTCCAAGGCGTTTATGTCACAATTCTATCTCATTGGTATGACCATATACCACGATTGATTAGATGAGCTACCATCGCTTACAATATAGCAGTTTTCAGAAGTCCTGCGACTAGCTAATATTACATAACCCTTTTTGTTTAAAATTCACAACCTCGATTAGAAAAGTTCACGCTGTGATTGTTATCACATATTTGAGATATGCTTAACAGGTTGTGTTTTAGCCCCTCAACATATAAAACATTCTTAAATAAGGGAAGGTTGTAGAGTTGAATCGTACCTTGGCCAATAATCTTACAGTTGCTACCATCACCAAATGTGACTGACCCATTAGTCATATCTTTAAGGTCGGTGAATAAAGCCTTGTCACTTGTCATAAGCCTGAAGCACCCACTATCTAGGTACGACTTTGTATGGCTTGTCGCTTTGAATGCAGTGTGGGTAACCAAGCAGGTAACCTTAGGAACCCATTTCATAACTGTTTTGGGTTTAGGAATATAGTTGGTCTTATTATGTTTGTAGTTGTTATAAGACTGACCCACTGAGTTAGATTTAAGAGCTCCTTAAGTAGATCAACTATTTTCTCAGCTAAAGGGTTTCGGTTCTGATTTTTATAATTGATATAGTTACCTTTAGATTTGAAAGATTAAAAAGTTTTAACATTTTTAGAAAACTTTTGACTAGAACTTTTCTCTTTTGAGTTAGAGGATTCTCCTTTTACAAACATAGGAGAGGTATTCTTCTGTTTAGGAGGAATATTTTTATCATAGCCCAAACTGGATCTGTCGCCACATTTTCTTGATCCAGTTAAAATTTTTTCTAATTTTGGATCACCTTGGGCATACCTCCATGTATACTTTAAACTCAAAATGGAAGAGACTTCAAGTTTATGTTTATCATTTTCAGATTTCAGATTTTCAATAAGAGTTGTTTGAAATCTAGATCACATTTGTATTTTTCAAAACAATCTGAAAGATGAGATTTTTCTAAAATAAGAGACTCAAATCTTTCTCTAAGCCCTGAAAACCTTTCTTTTTGAAGCTTTAGTTTTACCGCAATCTTACAACTTTCCTTGTATAGGGCATTGTAAGCATCTTGAAGATCTTCTTCATTATTATGATCACTATTCAGATTTTCTTCACTGGTTGAATCATCATGATATAAAAAAGTGAACTTGGCTAGAGTCATAAGGGCTTTGACTTCATTGCCTGACTCGGTTTCAGAATCTTCTGATTCAAAAGAAGCTTCAGTGCTAGTAGATTCATCCCAAATAGCCAACATCCCTTTCTTTTTAGGTTTGTCCTTTTTAGGACACTTGTTTGCTAGATGCCCATATTCTTGGCCGTTGTAACAATGACTATCTTTCAAATATTTCCAATATTTAGATCTAGATTTAGATCTGTTCTTATCATTTGATTTTTGAAAGTCAACCCTCCTTTTACTTTTGAAAATCTTGTAAAACTTTTTCGCTAAGAGAGCCATATCATCTTCAGAAATTTCAAAATCAGAGTTTTCTTGAGAAATACATTTGGAAGACTTAACGGCTATAGATTTATCTTTAGGAGCTTTAAAGTTTAACTCATAGGTTTGTAAAGACGCAACTAATTTTTCTACCCTCATATTGTCCGTATCACGAAGTTCCTAGATCGCAGTCACCTTTGAGTTGAACCGTTCAGGCAGTGAGCGTAGTATCTTTGTACACACTTTACTTTCTGGGATTTTATCGCCAAGACCCCACATAGAGTTTACAATGTCATTTAGTCTTGTATAAAAGTCCATGAACATTTCATTTTCTTCCACATGTATTTCCTCAAATTTGGTTGTGAGGATTTGGACTTTAGACTTCTTGACAATTGATGTACCCTCGTGTGTCATTTCTAAAATATCCCAAGCTTGCTTTAGAGTATCACAGGATATAATTCTTTTGAACTCATCCGGTGATAGTGCACAAGAGATAGCATTTAGTGCTTGTGCATTGGCACTACTCCCACTTTTCTGAAGTGTGGTCCAAGAAAAATAAGGTGATATTCTCATTGATTTTAATCCATCGATACTAGTCACTTCAGTAGTAGGAGGGATCCATTCAGTCATTGTGGCTTGCCACACACTCTCATCCATTGATTTGAGAAAAACCCTCATTCTAGATTTTCAATAAGCATAGTTGGAGCCATCAAATGGTGGAGGCCTAGTGACTGAAAGGCTATCAAAATTTGACATCTTATCAATAACTTAGATCGATTAGCTCATGAAATAAATCCAAATAATAACAATTAAAACGAGCTATTAGGCTTTGATACCACTTGAAATTGCCTAGCTATATGTCCTAGAGGGGGGGGGGGGTGAATAGGACTATGCCAAATTAAAACTTTAATAGCGGAGTTTAAATGAACAAGATAGACTTATAAACAATTGAATGAAAGATAAAACTTTAAACAAATCACAGTACTGAAATGTAAAGCAATCTTCAAATAAAATAGAGAGGTCGATACCAATGTTATTCTAAGGACAACCTTGCACCATAAAAACTAAGGGTTTATGGCAGGACAACCTTACTAGAACAAATTGAATATCAAAAACTCAAACTGAAAGGAATTAAAGGAAATAGCAAGAAATTAAATTCTAAACTATTACAACATTCCCACAATGCTTGAAATGTAAAAGGTTACAACATTCACACCCACATATACATTCCACAGCTTTGAATGATAAAAGATATATAAATTCAAACAAACATTCAAACCACGAAACACAAAGAATTATAGTGGTTCGCCTATGTGTACACCAACTGTTAAACAACAGCCACACAGATTGCTACTTCACTCCTAATATCCTCACACAGGGGATATCAGCGTTCACTATGAAAATAGGTTTCAGAGGTTCACCTAAAACCTTCACAATTGTGTCTTTTAAATGGGCTTACACAATTCAAAATCCCCACTTTCTGAGTTTTCTGGCTCTCCTCAGATAACCACTAGATTGAGATTTTTCTAGCTTAATCTCAAATAAAAACCAATAACAAGGAAATTTACAATAAAGTAAAATACCTGGATTTCTCCTTTCGTTGTAGCCCAGAAGAACCAATCGGAGTAGAAGTTTGAATATAGAAGTTCAATGTCCAATACTCACTTTGATATGGTTCTAAGTTCTAATTGATTTTAAGTAAACCAGTTGGGCTAGCTATATTTGATTTTGATTCCAAGAAGAAGGAATATAGCAATTCCTCTTTTCAATTCAGATTGGAATAGAAACAAAATCAAATAAATAAAGCTAACAAAAGAGAATATGAAAAATGCACAGCGTAGCTTAAATAACACAAACTTATCTCAGAGTGATGCCTTGATTATACGTGAATTAGATTCATGAAAAACTCTGAAATTCGTGTTCAATTTATAGATGCAGAAATCGCGTCTACGACTGGTCGTGTGGCCACCACAACTGGTCCTAGGTCAAACTGCATTTTCAAATTTTATGCGTGATCGGATAAACCATTCTACGACTGGTCTTAGAATGTTCACGACTGGTTGTGAGGCCTCCACGACTGGTCATGACCATCCCGCGACTGGTCGTGAGAAACCAGGAATGGTTGTTAGAGTTTGAGTCATAGCTGCAGGACTAGTCGTGAATGAGTCGGCATTGTTCCTACGAACGGTCGAGCAGACTCCAGGACTGGTCGTGAATGAGTCGGTATTGTTCCTACGACCGGTCGAGCAGACTCCAGGACTGGTCGAAGCTCAACCAATTTTTTTTTTTAATTTGCAACACTTAGGACTGGTCTTGGAATTTCTTGGACTAGTCGATCCAGTTCTAGGACTAGTCGAACAAGGTCCATGACTAGTCTTAGAACAAACCAAACACTTATAAAATAATTCAGTTTGAATTATGTATTCAAAATGACCTACCTTAAGGTCAAACTAAGGTCATGCAAACCTTAAATGTGAAGTATGGACATCGAGTCTCCACTTCTTATAATGATGGTTGACCTTTGAAGATTATGAAGCTTGAGATCTTTGATGTAGCTTGAACTTGAGATGTTCTTAAGCTTGGACTTCATCTTGTACTTTAGTCTTGACTTGTACTTGAACTTGAGTTGTACTTGAGACTTGAACAAGTACATGCCTTTTGATGTAGCTCTTGTGAAACTTGTAGAAGTAGTCAAAGAACTTGAACTTGAATTTCTTGAAGTAGATCTTCATTCTCAACTTTGAAGCATTATGATGCAGTGCCTTGAACATACAAAACAACATGCTACACAAGACATAGATTGTGTTTTTGGCCCCATAAAATTTGACAACCAAAGGGGCAAGTAACAATTGTACTTACAGGGTTCAGGTTTCATACGACCGAGTGTGTCTCCTTGGGGGCACCAGTGTTGTTTGTAAAGAAGAAGGATGGATCGCTGTGATTGTGTATTGATTATCACTGGTTGAACCAAGTGACAGTGAAGAACAAGTATCCTTTGCCCAGGATAGATGATCTGTTTGATCAGTTGAAAGGGGCACAGTATTTCTCAAAGATCGACTTACAGTACGACTATCATCAGTTACACGTCAGGGATGAAGACGTGTAGAAGACAGCATTCAGAACCAGCTTTGGGCACTACGAGTTCTTTGTGATGTCGTTTGGACTCACAAATGCACCGGCCGTGTTCATGGACCTCATGAACCAAGTGTTTCAGCCATATCTATACTGATTCGTCATCGTGTTTATAGATGACATTTTGATATACTCCAAGAGTCGGAAGGATCACGAGGTGTACCTGCGAGCAGTCTTCGATACTCTTAGGAAGAATCAGTTATTTGTTCAATACTGAAAATGTGACTTCTGGAAAGAAGAAGTCAGGTTTCTAGGACACGTAGTGTCTAAGGAAGGAATTGCCTGGACCTTGCTAAGGTAACTGCAGTTCAGGACTGGGAGCAACCCGGTTCAGTTACAGAAGTAAGGAGTTTCTTGGGACTTGCTGGCTACTACCGTCGATTCATTAAAGACTTTTCTAAGATAGCCAGACTGTTGTCTCAGCTCACACGGAAAGATCTTAAGTTTGCCTGGAATGAGAAGACAGAAACAACCTTTTAGGAATTGAAGGACAAGTTGACGTCCACACCCGTGCTAGTATTGCTAGAGCAAGGGGTCAGATATACGATATACACCGACATGTCTCGTGTTGGTTTCGGTTGTGTCCTTATGTAGAAGGACAGAGTGATTGCCTATGCGTCACGATAGTTGAGGAAACATGAAGAGAACTACCCTACGCACGACATGGAATTGACAACAATTATCTTCACATTAAAGCTCTGGAGAAATTACCTCTAGGAGAGGAGTTCGAGATCTTTTGCGACCACAAGAGCCTCAAGTACATATTCACACAGAGAGACTTGAATATGAGGCAACGACGTTGGATGGAGACCTTGAAAGACTTCAAGTTTAAGGTCCCCTACCATCCTGGCAAAGCCAACCTTGTGACCGATGCGTTGAGCCGCAAGAAGATAGTAGAATTTGCAGCTCCGCTCATGATAGAAGAAAGGAATATGGTAGAATTTGTGCGAGACTTTAAATAGAAGCTTACAGTAGAGGAGTCGTTTGAGAGAGTTGCCCATATTTGGGTACAATCACTTATTGATGGCCCAATCATTGTGACTTAGAGAGAAGATGAATGGTTGGTGAAGATGAGAAAATGAGCTAGTGACAATGGAGACTCTGAATGGAGAGTTGGTTTAGATGGGGGTTTACATTATCGTGGCTGCCTGTGTGTCCCGAATCTCTATGACTTGAGGAAGGAAGTTTTGGAAGCCGCTCACAATTCGAGGATGATAATGCATCCTGGCAGTACGAAGATGTACCGAGACATGAAGCGTTTGTACTGGTGGGACAACATGAAGGCCCACATAGAAAATTATGTATCCCGTTGTCTCATGTGCCAGCAGGTCAAGGCCGAACATCACCGACCTCCTGGATTACTTCAGCCCATGCCCATAGCTAAATGGAAATGGGATTTCATATCTATGGATTTCATTTCCAGGTTACCGAAGACAAAGAAGGGACATGACTCTATTTGGGTGATTGTGGACCGATTAACGAAGTCAGCTCATTTCCTCCCGATTATAGTTTCAAACTCAGTAGATGAATTAGCCAAGCTGTACATTAACGAGATTGTACAGCTGCATGGAATGCTTATGGAAATTGTGTCGGATCGAGACACGCGATTCACGTCCATTTTTTGGACTCGAATTCAAGAGGCAATGGGAGTGAAACTGAAGTTCAGTACTGCGTTCCACCCACAGACGGATGGGCAGACGGAACGGGTGAACTAGGTATTAGAAAATATGTTGCGAGTATGTTTGCTTGATTTCAGTGACAGTTGGGATGATTGCCTTCCCTATGCCGAGTTCGCTTATAACAACAGCTTCCAAGAGAGCATTAATATGGCTCCTTACAAAGTACTGTATGGACGCCTTTGTCGAGCACCGCATTGTTGGGCAGAAGTTGGTGAGAAGAGCCTGGTTGGCCTAGATTTGGTTCAGGCAACCTTAGAGAAGATTGATATTATCAGGCGTCGACTCTTTACGGCCCAGAGCAAACAAGAGTTACGCCGATACATGGCGGCAGCAGTTGGAATTCGAAGTTGGGGACCATATATTTCTTAAGGTTTCCCTCATGAAGGGAGTCCTTCACTTTGGTAAGAAAGGGAAACTCACGTCGAGATTCATTAGTTCATTTCAGATTTTAGACCGAGTGGGTGTGGTGGCAAACCGTCTCGCCTTGCCCATACCCCTCGTCGGTGTTGTCACCCCCCAAACTCGAAAAACGGGCTTCCAAAATTCCCGATCACCGAATCAGGCGCCGACAGCCTCCGTAGTGCCCCATTCTTGGATCCCAGCAGTCACAAGCTAGATTTCGATCCTGGGATCCTACAAGGAGGATTTTCAGTATAAATTTTTTTTTTTGCAGTGGAGCATAACCACAAGCATAACCAAGTCACAAAACAACATCACCACATATCCACTATATCAAAAACTTTCAGTACAATGCGGAAAGGGAAATACAGAGTGATCAAAAAGCTCCAAAATAGACTGATACGCATTCCTGCCTCAGCGCTACTGCGGTCCAATGCCACCTGCACGCAACAGTCGTGCATAAGCTTACAAAAGCTTAGAGGGTGGTGTAAGTGTGTGCGCAAGGCAAGCGCCAAGTGTATAATATCAGAGTAATGCAAAAATATACGGTAAGTCCATAAATGCCATTAGCTGTACCAAAGTTATATGATGTAAGGCATGAATGCTATCGGCCATACCAAGGTCATGCGATGCGAGGCCTATGTAGCCTAATGTCATATGCAAGATGCAAAGTAAGTATGTCAGTCCTTATCAAGTACACATATCAGTACAGTTCCTCTCTAAATATTACCGGGGTCTAATACACTTCACACTGACTGCTTCCTCCCTAGCTGCACAGTCAAGCAAGTGGAAGAGACCACACTATCCACCTAACCAGTAGTCTGCCAATACCTACCCGGCTCGTCGATAGCGGAGTCATTTGTGAGCTGGTCAAACTCAGCCTAGCTTATAGCCCCCTCACTCGGGTGGATAAGGCCACACCCCCTTCCAACCGACCACAACACAGTGGGAGACGCAGCCTACTGGTATTCGCCACTCGGGCGCTCGTGTATCCATTCGGTCTAGACGTTGGAGCATCTCTTAGTACCAAAAAGGTTCTAGGATTTTCACCCAAGGATATCCTAAATGCCCATAATGCTAGAGCCAATATTTTCGGTATCTGATACGACCATCCACGATGTGCTTGTGGAGGCTACGGTCCTGATGTCGCTAGGGCGTGCTGTGATCACGACACACAATATGAAATACAGGAGTCACATCATCAGTCATACAACAATCCTGCGCGTACCGTGCGATCATGTGGGGCACTCCGTCTTATAAGGAGTCGCGTAAATGTCTCAGCCCAACGACTTATGCTATGATCAAACATTCCTCATATCAAGCATACATATGATGCGTATAGGCATGAATCATGGAGTTATACTAAACATGTTATAAAGTGATGAATTATCGACAAGTATGGGCCTATCAATGGCCCTAAGGAGAGTTATAATGCGGATATTTAACCAACATTGTACTTACAATGTGGACGTCAAACCATCATTGCTCCCAAGGCATAGCCCGCCATAAAGGTCAACACATAAACCACGGGACTCCAATACATCAAACGGGCCTCATAACTTGGGCCTCATATATATACCAAGGTGGGCCTCAACAACGGGCCACGAATGCATCAAGATGGGCCTAATCACATCGGCCTCATATATATATATATATATACTAAGGTGGGACTCAACAACGGGCCACAAATACATCAAGATGAGCCTAATCACATGGGCCTCATATATATACCAAGGCGGGTCTCAACAACGGGCCACAAATACATCATGGTGGGCCTCAACGGATGGCTACAAGTACATCAATATATATATATATATATGAGTCATCTCAAAAGATCAACTGGACTGACTCCAAATAACAATGGTAATAATGATTTCCATCATTAAAACCCTCAAGGCCCATTATATCATTCATTTTCTATCCAATCTGGCCACAAGGTCATACAGACCTGGATTAAGAGGAAACAATTTTCCTAATGATCCAAAACTTATGTGAAACAAAAGGTTTCAATGGCAGACACTCACTCCCCACTACTTTTTACTATGTGGTCCACTTGATCCTAGGTCTGTCTAATTTTTAGTCTCAAGCTTGTAAGATAAGTTGGCCCAATGGTTGGATGGTTTGGATGCAACACATGCATCATGGTGGGCCCCACCATCCAGGTGTGGACGGTGTGGATAAAACACATAAATCATGGTGGTTTCCACCGTCCACTACTGTGGACGGTGTGACTAAAACACATACATCATAGCGGGTTCCACCGTCCACTACTATGTGGATAGAACACATACATCTTGGGGTATCACGTGGGGTCCACCATAATGTTATATGCCGTCCAACCTGTTGATGAGGTCACGCTAACCTGGATGAAAGGAAAAACAAATTTCATATTGACCCAAAACTTCTGTGAAGACCCAAATGGGTTTCAATGGCAGCTATTCAATCACCATTGTTTCCTATGATGTGGGCCACCTGAGTAACGTATATGACGGATTTTTGGGGTGGGGCCCACTGCCCTAAGGGGCCATCAAATGCATGGTGTTGATGTTAGACACACATCACGTAGGGCCCACGTTTGGGGACCCACGGTCGGCTAGGGACCGCCCATGTAGCGTCCTGCTGCTGCAGTAGCAGCAACAGCGTCAACTACTTTGCAAATTTATGTATTTTTTTAAAAAGAGTTTTTTTTCACTGTTTTTCCATGGTAGGGCCCGTATCAGGTGAATCCGACCCACCCAATGAATTCTATAATCCATAACCAATCCATCAAGCTTAATATTGGTCATGTTTCGACGTGTAGAAAAATTCAAGTGAATTTAAACGGTGAAAATTACTGTTTGCTAAGGTATGGCCCATCGGAAAGTTGGATCAGCTTCATTTTTCTGTTCAACGCCTAAAATGAGTTGGTAAATAGTATGGACGGTGTGGATTGAATCCATACATCCATGTGGGGCCTATACAAGTGGCTCAACCAAATAGCCTTGAGCCAAGGCTAATATTTGTGTTTTCCATTCAATGTCTAGCGTCCAGGGACGCTGGACGGTTGTGCCTTTTAAGTGGGCTGCCCATGTGGGCCACCAAATGAAGGATGGGGTGGACACAACACTTATAAAGTGGGCCCCACTTATAGATGACTTGGATAAAATACATGCCTTATGGTGGGGTCCATCCGGGTGGGCCACACGGCCACATCATCACAAACAACAAGAAAAAAAATGAAAGAGAGAAGGGGAGGGGGAGAGAGAGAGAGAGAGAGAGAGAGAGAGAGAGAGAGAGAGAGAGAGAGAGAGAGAGAGAGAGAGACGGGTGTGATGGAGGGACCCCAACACTATGGGCCCTCCTTTGCAATCAATCATACATCAAGTGGATCCCATTACACATGGGCCCACCAAATCAAAGATCAACGGTGGAGGTTCCTTTCTCCACCCAAATGGACGGTATAGATGACCTCTATCCATGCAAAGAAAATAAACATCATGATGGGGTCCATGGAGAATGGCCCCATCATGGAATGATCATAAGAATCAAGGTGGGCCATCGGCCACACCTAGGGTCCAAAGTGAGATTGTAACACCCTGATTCTCAAAACCCGAGGATAGTCGCTCCTCATTAAAAACCCGAGTATTACGTTATAAAATGGACTAACATACAACTAAATAGCGGCAGATTCCAAGACATGGAGTAAGACAACGTTGCATAAACTAAGGATATCCTGAGTAATTACAATGAAGTTTAATACAAGTAAATGGAAACTAAATGAAATCCCACAATAGGTGAAATTTTATTACAACTCAAGTAAAATGTAAAGTCTAAAATGCGAGATATGTAAATCCTAAATATCAATTAAGCTCCAACGGCTCAACTACATCGGCGTAAAGGCCCTCATTACCAATCTCCACCTCAGCCGTCCTTGAAATCTTGTTGTAGGGGTCTCTACCTGTTATCAACCCTGCATCTATTTGGAGCAACTGCACGATTGGTGAGTGAAAACTCAATGGGATTTTTCCTTACAGATTCAACCATAACACATTAATCCAAAATAGATTAACAATTCTAATTCATAGGGTAATACAACACATGCATTTGCATGAATGTATGAATGTATGTTCAAGTCACATATCTGGGTATACAATCCAGCTGTTAAAACAAAAGACCGTCCGTGACGACCTCCTGGAAAATACTCGGGGTATGCCCGAGGAGGTATAAAATTCTGAAAAAGCCTCATGTAAAGAAATAGAGGCCCAGAGTGTACAAGTGCACAAACCTGATGGTTGGACTTAGGTAATAGAACCTTGCACAACCCAATAAGATGTGACTTACGATGAACACTCGGAAAAGCTCATATGTCATGCGTGGATGTTATGCACCATGACACATATATACATTACTTTGATAGAATAGTAATGACCTTCAACTTTTAAATAGAAAATATCCAACTATGCATTCCATATGAACTTCCATGGTTTCTTTAAATTCAAAGGAGGGCTCACCAAGAGTCATGTAAATTTTCAAGTGAGGTCATATCATTTGGATTATCTAAGAGTCCTCCTATATCCTTTAAGGACTCTTTCCATACTCGATCTTCATACTACTCACACTGTATAATAAAATAAGAGTTTGTAAAACTCAAGTCATCTCATTAAAGTTATGTTCAAGATATAAAGATGACAAGAGGAATTTTTGTTTTATGACAAATCCATGATAGTTATGAAAGATCGAATTCCAATCGTCACTTTACACCACATGTAAACAAAATTTTCATTTCCCATATTGTAAGATCTATCCACATGATAATGCCAACTAAATTAGGGATTAAAGAATATAGACAGTCATGGAGGAAATGTCTCATAATTCACAGACGATCTAATATAAAAACCTCCCTTTCTCAACATAAGAAAACAATTATAAATGTGACATGGAGTTTGCAAGACAATACATCATACACATAATCATAAGGAATTATGGCATTAAAACAATTATTTCATGAAATTCAAGATAGCTAGGAATTAATAATTTTCTAAAATTCTATACATTAAAGATTTAATCTACATGGAAATTAGTGAAAGGAAGAAGTTATAGGGGATGCTCCTCACCTTGAATGAGTGCTCCACCTGATTTGATTCTTCCTGTAATGGGAGTGTATGACTTCCTTATCTAAGCAATTGAGTTTTAGACACTATTCCTGTAAGGGCTAAGTGTTACTTGAAATCGTCATTACTTGGTTGATTTGAATTCAACAGAAGGTGAGTATTTTGCAAGGTTTTAGACTGGTAAACAACCCTGGATGGGAGGTTACAGATATCCAGTGAGTCACGCCTGAGTTGACTCGATCGGATTCCCCAATCCTAGTTTAGTTGAGTGAGGACTCAAGGCAGTTGTCTTTTGGAGTAAGATTATTAACTCCATTGGGTCAGATGAACATAAGTTTGTTCCTAGATGATATCTCACATCAGTGGGTCATAACTGAGACAGATCAATTGGGGAAAACTGGGCGAGTTAACTCAGTAGAGAGTAGAGTGAGATGAAATTCAAATAGTCGGGATCCATAGGCAGATAGGAGAGGAACAGTTGACCTAACAGAGCCAACCGAGCTTGGTTCCAAGCGCCGATTAGAGCTCGAAGCAGATTGGCCACAGTTGCAGATCTAAATCAGAGGTTTCACCCAGGCGTTTGGTTCTGAGTCACGGCAACTCGTGACCGAGTTGGGAGCAACTGAGAACGTAGTTGGCTGAGTGGGTGTAGAGCTCTGGTGACTGATGGTGTGGTTATGTTGGAGCAATCCGACCACAGCCATGGTGTCGGATCGGAGCTTGGTAACCTTGGAACGTGTAGTTGAGTTACTCAA
The DNA here is from genome assembly GCA_021015155.1 of Magnolia officinalis. Taxonomy (NCBI): domain Eukaryota; kingdom Viridiplantae; phylum Streptophyta; class Magnoliopsida; order Magnoliales; family Magnoliaceae; genus Magnolia; species Magnolia officinalis. Next base: position 50,070,551 of record JAJHSJ010000010.1, read on the forward strand.
CTAGAAACCGGGTCGAGCTGACTGTGGACGCAGTCGGCCGAACCAACAAGTTCATCATTAACAGAGGGGAAGCGACAAGAATATACCTGACTCGGGATACTGTTCGGTTGATGATAGATGGTTTGGAACGACCGGCACCACAACAGATGAGGCAGTGGGATGGTGGTTGGAGGGTGAACACAGCAGACTTGGTGTGTGCTGAAACATCGGATGGAAACTGGTTCCAGTAGCCGCTCAGGTTCCTCTGCTTCCTCTCAAGCTACCACCTCTCTTTTCTCTCTATTTCATCTTCTTCTCTCTCAATCTATCCCCACCCTCATAGCTCTTCTCAAAAGAGAATGACTCAACCGAGTCGAGTTGCTATTGAACCCGCGACTCACCCAGGCGGCACTCTCCCTTTCTCTCCATCTTTCACTTTCTATTTCTTTCTCTTTCTTATCTTGGGATTGCCCATAATTCTCGACCTTTTATAGCTGTTTCCATTTCTAGAAATGTCCACAACTAATCACAAGGATTAGTGCAGAGATCACTTCAGCTAACTGAAAATGGCTTGACACTAGGATCGCCTAACGGTTTAGATCTCATGCACGGGTCCATTTGATTGTCCCCGTTGGACATTAAATGTGGTGGGCCACACGATGAACGGATTGGATGGGAGAATGGGTCTGACTAGCAGAAAGTGGGTCTCACAGTCAGATCTAGGAAGATGACCTGCTGTTCATGGCGTCTTCGAGTAGGTCGGCTGATACCTTGATCCAGGAAGCTCGAATGGTCCAGATGATGCCCAACAGGCTTGTGGGACACTATCAACAATGAGGGAATGCCATACGGGAAGTAGGATTAACCGCACGAAGGGGGTTTGCGCCGAATCCTATTCTCACTAATTTCTCGGAAAATTCTCGTTTAGCTACGCGATTTTCGTACTGCCCTAGCTTCAACGCTCGGGATTCATCCGAGGGAAGCTTCCAGAAGCCCATGGTCGGACGAGATGAGTTGTGACTATAAGTGGAAATATTTCTTCCGCTTTCTGGCGAGTAGGTAGCTACTTTTGGAAATGGTAGGGGTGACTGGGTTTTCTCATGCGTTTGTGGCAGCCTACCGATGGTTTCCAACGGTCGGATAGGTGAGAGATGCTGCAGACGTGGATCCATTGTCCTTGTCACCGTCCACCGTGCACAACCCCCTATAGGTCGTAGTTTGTGCTATCGTGTGTGGTTTTCAATCCTTAGACGAAGTGAGGTTAGGGTCGGTGGGGCCTAACCAATCAGATAGACGGTTTGGATCGATCTTTCGTATTCGGAATGTGGTCATCTGCACCCCCAAACGAACGGCTCAATTTGAACGACCGCAAGGCAGGAGGATTTTTGAATTCCTATCCCAGTTGCGATTTTCATCGGGTCAAAGCTGCTTTGACCCGACGACTTGATCTCGTGCACAGCGAGTGAACGTTAACTGTGCACACGCACGGCTCTGACGTGGGGTCTATGTGATGCATTTGATCAATCTATTCCGTTAATCTGACTCTACTACTACTGCTAAACCCTCAGACTAATTTTCCTGTGGATCCATCTATCAAATGGCCCATAAATTTAGGTTTTGGCCCCTTAATTGTAGATTTTTGTTGATCCGATGGTTTGATCATTTCGAGATTGGACATCAACGGTAAACAGAGTCCAAGGAACCACTTAACTATAGTTTAATGGTCATGTTATAGATCAGATGGCTTATTAGATACGCGTAATATTAAATATCATTTTTATTTTGTTTTTAATATCATTGGTATTATTAATTTTTGATATTATATCATCTATTTATATTTAATCAGATGGTTCTCTCTTTTGGCCATGTTTTATAGGTTTATCAAATGTAAATTACTTATTTATATTTAAAAATATATAACATTATTATCATTGTTATTATTATTCTATATATTATTTACATGGGTCCCACACTAATCAATGTCATCTATTCATTGGGCTTTACTTTGAAGGATCAATTCATTTTAAATTTATAAGTGAGCCACAATACATGGGTCTTAACCTTCAGTTATCGATTTATTAAAATTAACGGTTGGATAGAAATTGATCTATGAGGGGAGATTACTCCCGATGGCCACACTTAGGTTAGATTAGAGGTAAATGTTAAAATAAGCTAGGTTGGTACTTATACCATGTTTGGTTACATGGTAATACCCAAGTACTCAAAAGCACGGGGCGTTACAATCTACCCTCCTTAAAGAGAATCTCGTCCTCGAGATTCAGTGCTTTTAAAAGAATTGGGGACACTTATAATATAATTTGCAGTGATTCTAAGCATTCATTATTTTCCAACGAAGGTTGTTTGTATGTGAAAATATACCACTAACGGCCAGAATTGAGGTTGTTACTATCCTCCCCCCTTAAAGAAGAATCTCGCCCACGAGATTCGATAGTGCATCCCAATTATTATGGTACAAGTGGTAAGGTTATCCCTAAGGTACAATACGATATTCTATTTCCAGTATTCGAGTTAACACGAATGGATGGTTGTAATGAGTTTGGTCCTGATACATCAATCCTTCGCCTGCGCAGAACATAGGACTGACTGTATCATTTCCTAATCCTGGTAACTCTCGATCTTCTGCTTGATCAGGGCATTGAGATCATTGGAATTTGCTAGGATATGGAATTTGGATCAAACAGCGCAACTTCGCTTAAATATGGTTCCATCAACCCGTGATCCTGATTATTCTAGACTTCCAGGGAATATCATATGATCATTTAAATTAGCAATGAGAGTGCCCAAATCTACGTGAATAGACACAACCGACCATCACGCTTCCACTGTGCACTCAAGTAAATGCACTACTTAAAAATTTCTGGACCAGACTTCCTACATGGAGACTTGAGTTTGAAATTTGCTAAATTTTATCCAGACTCTAAAATTTAGTCCTCATAAGCTCAACTTAGGGTCAAAAATTTACTTAAAATTATATAACTTCACCTCAAATAAATTTTACGTGGTGGAATTGTGGAAAATGTTATTTCTAACAGATTCAAATCCTAGATTTCTAAAAATGTTCCCTGGACATCAAGTTCAAGGATTTTTTATTTTTATTTATTTTTTTTTTTATTTTTTTTCAGACCTTAAATATACATAGTTGGGAGTAGTTTTCTCTTGGTGCCTAGGTAGTTTCCATGTTCAAGTAACTATTCTAGTAATTCACATGGAGTTCAAAGTTCTCGCTCTTGTGTTCAAATGACTTGTCCTAAAAAGTTCAAAGGAGGTTAAGGTTTCAAATTTCCATGGAATTTATCATGAATCCGGGTGACATTTCAAATAAATTTTTTAAGGGAACCTAGTATTTGGTTTCTGAGTTCAGACAATTAGTAGTTCATAATGGGAATCTAAATTTAATTTATACATTCAAACAACTAAACCTGGAATTTCCTAAGATGTCCAAGTTTAGTTCATTCACTGAGTGATGTGACAATGTTATTTCAACCATGGAAAATTATAGAAACAGTCCAAATCCCAGACTTCCAAAAATGTTCTCGATGATCTTAATCGCATCATAGTGGGCATTTGTCTTCCCACGATACCTAAGTCAAATTTCTAACTTCAATAATTACCAGGGTAGTCTATAGTGGGGACCTAGGTTTTGTTTTTAGGTTCTATGGTTATTTAAACAATTTTCTACAAAACTTAAAAATTTTGAGTCTCTAAGTTCACAATTTCCTTACTATAAAGGAATTCTAGATAAATTCAAGTGGCTATCCTATCAATTCCAAAGGGAACTTAAATTTAATTTCTAAGTTCAAATGACTAAATCTGAAATTTCCTAAGGGGCCTACAATTTGGGTCTCTATGTTCAAATTTTCCTTAACTCTAAGAGAACTCCAAATAATTTCAAATGTCTTCCCTAAAATTTTTCTATGGGGAACTAAGTTTGATTTCTATATTCAGACAACCAAACAGGGTGGACATTTATTGGGCAATTGTAATGAAAATATCCAATGATCATAGTATTCAATTGGCAAGCTTCAACTCAATGTCACAAAGGATAGTGGAAAGTCAGAATTCAAATGCATTCTTTAAGGTGGATAAGAAAACACCTTTGATACTCTAGTGGTGAATGATACACAAGTATTCAGAAATTGTAAATATGTCATGTGCAATCCAAAACATGCACAGTGGTTCCCACTTTAGATGGCATATAAAATAATAATTAGATTAAAATGAATCATTAACTAATTAGTAAAAATCAAGTGAATGATTCTTATGAAATGAAACTAACAGCTCATGTTTAATAATCACAGTTTCATAAATCAAAGATTACGATCATTCAATTAACGATATCTTTAGTTTATTATGCTTAGGAAAGATCTTATAACAGAATTCAATTCGTGTAGCAACATGGAATCAATGTTCCTACTTGAATTGAAAGTCAAGTTTTATAGGATAGGTATCAGACTAGTAATGCTGTTATGGATAGAAATATTTGTTAGTTAAAGAACAAGATGTTTACAGCTTAGTGCAGTTGAATTAAGGGCATTGACATGAGTGAGTGTATATCTATGAAACCTAATGTGATTATGGAATCCAGTACTGAGAATCTAAATTTAATTTTTACGTTCAAACAGCTAAACTTGAACTTTCCTATAGGGCCTAAAGTTCTGTGTTTCTATGTTCGTAATTTCCCAAGTAATTCCAATCAAGTTTGAATGTCTACCCTAATGAGTTCAAGGGAACTTAAATCTAGGTCTCTATGTTCTTAAACTCTCTCTAAATCTAGAGGATTTCTATATAAGTTTGAGTGGTTAGCCAAACGATTTTTTTTTAAGGGAATCTAAGTTTAGTTTCTAAGTTCCAATAACTAAATCAAAAATTTTCAAAGGAGCCTAAAATTTTGCCTCTCTATTTTCAAAATTGTTCCTAACTTTAAGGGAATTCTAAACGAATTCAAATGGCTATCTTCTCAATTCCACAGGAAACTTAAGTTTGGGTATCTACATTCTCAAACTTTCCTAAGTCAAAGGGAGATTCACCTAGGTTCCAACATCTAATTCCAACATCCTAAATTAAAACATTTAACGTGGGTATAAGTTTGTTTCCCCAAAGGCAAGGTTTGGCTAGACTCTCTCTCTCTGATACCATCTTGTAACACCCTGGTTCTAAAAACCTGAGGATAGTCGCTCCTCATTGAGAACCCGAGTATTACGTTATAAAATGGACTAACATACATCTAAATAGCGGCAGATTCCATGACATGGAGTAAGGCAACGTTGCATAAACTAAGGATATCCTGAGTAATTACAATGAAGTTTAATACAAGTAAATGGAAGCGAAATGAAATCCCACAATAGGTGAAATTTTATTACAACTCAAGTAAAATGTAAAGTCTAAAATGCGAGATATGTAAATCCTAAATATCAATTGAGCTCCAACGGCTCAACTACATCGGTGTAAAGGCCCTCATTGTCAATTTTCACCTCAGCCGTCCTTGGAATCTCCACTTGTTATCAACTGTCAAGCCCTAAACTCGGAAAACGGGCTCACAAAATTCTCGATCGCCGAATCTAGCGCCGATAGCCTCCATAGTGCACCATTCTCGAATCCCGACACTCACATGCCAAATTTCGATCTTGGGATCCTACAAGGAGGATTTTCAGTATGATTTATTTTATTTTTTTTGTAATGGAGCATAACCACAAGCATACCCAATTCACAGAGGCAACATCATTATCACATATCCACTAATATAATTAATTGAATACAATGCTGAAAGGAAAATACGTATATTGAAATCAAAGCTCCAGAAGACAACTGTACTCTCCAAGCTCAACGTTGCTACAACCTAACACCACCTGCATGCATCTATCGTGCATAAGCTTATAGAAAGCTTAGAGGGTGGTGAAAGTGTGTGTAAGGTAAGTGTCACGTATATAATGAAGCACATGAATCATACATCATCGGGATAAATGGAAATACTAACAAGATCATGAATCATACGATATCAAAGTAAGCAGAAATAATGATAAGCCCATAAATCATACAATATCGAAAATACTAGCAAGTCAAATCAACTATGTAAATGAGGAGTCACAGAGAGGCAAATGTCAGATGCCAAGGGTACAATGCAATATGTAAATCCTGCTAAGTCCATCTAGGACATATACGTGAAAAAACATAGTAACTCAAAATGCTAAGTACTGCGGATGTAATGTAATATGTGGTGTAAATGAAATGACCATGCTAAGATGTGAAGTCGGGATGATAGTACGTAGTATCACAGGCTATGGGGTCCATCACAAGGGACTTCTATCCAAACCAGTCCCATACCTAAATTTGGATAGTCAAACACAATGTGGTAAACTCCTGATCTAAGGTTAGTTGCGCGCCTAACCGAAATCCTGGCCATGTGATGATACACATAACAAATAGTTACGCACCACCAGCTCGAGTGGATAATGAATGAATGAATGGATGGATATGCAATTCCTGCTCAATAAGTCCACATATCAGTACGATTACTCTTTGGGGGAAATCACCGAGGTCTATTACACTCCACTCGATTGCCTCCTCCCTATCTGCACAACCCAGTGAGTAGAAAAGACCTCACTATCCGCCTAGCTAGCAGTCTGCCAATACCTACCCGGCTCGTCGATACCGGACCCATTTACCAGCTGGTCATACTCAGCCTAGCTTATAGCCCCCTCACTCAGACGGATAAGGCCACACCCCCTCCCAACCGACCACGACACAGTGGGAAACACGGCCTACTGGTATTCGGTACTCGAGCGCTCATGTTCCACTCAGTCTAGACGTTGAGGCTACTCCTGGCCTCGAAGGTTCTGGGATTTTCACCCAAGGACATCTTAAGTGCCCATAGTGCTAGAACCAAATATTTTCGGTATCCCATCTAGCCATCCACGATATGCCTGTGGAGGCCACGACCCTTCACTAGGGCGTACAATAATCAAGTTACACATATGCGAGATGCATGAGTCACACTATTCAGTCATGCAGCAATCCTGCGCGTATAGCCCGATAATGTGGGTACTCTATCTCATAAGGAGTCCAGTAAATAGTCTGTCCAATGGCGTATGCTATGATCAAACATTCCTCATATTAGGCATACATATGATGCGTATGGGCATGAATCATGGAGTTATACTAAGCATTTTATGAACTATTTTCACAATGAAGATAGGCCTAGACGACCTACGCACAACAAGTACAGGCCTATCAATGGGCCCTAGGGAGAAGTACAATGTGGACACTTAACCAACATTATCCTTACAATGTGGACGTCAAACCAACATTGCTCCCAAGGCATGACCCGCCATAAAGGTCAACACATAAACCACGGTGGAATCACATTACAATGGGCCTCAACCCATGGGCTCTAAATACATCACAATGTGCCTTGACCCATGAGCCCTATACACATCACAGTGGGTCTCAACCCACGAGCCTTTATACATCATAATGGGTCTCAACCCATGCGTCCTAATACATCACAATGGGCCTCAACCCATGGGCCCTAGAATACATCAAAATGGGCCTAATCACATGGTCCTCATATATGTCAAGGTGGCCTCAACAACGGGCCTCATACACATGACGGTGGGCCTCAATAACAGGCCCTCATACACATTAAGGTGGGCCTCAATAACGAGCCTTGAATACACATGATGGTGGGTCTCAATAACGGGCCCTCATACATATCAAGGTGGGCCTCAATAACGGGCCTTGAATACATCACAATGGGCCTCAACCCATTGGCCCCAAATACATCACAATGAGCCTCAACCCACGGGCCCTTATACATCACAATGGGCCTCAATACACGGGCCTCAAATACATAACAGGTGGGTCCTGCACCTGGGCCTCAAAACACACAATAGGTGGGCCCCGCTCATGGGTCAAAGATACATCCTGATGAGTCACATGTATATCAAAGTGAGCCTCTCGATTAGGCCACAAAATACATCAAAGTGGGCCTGACGGATGGGCCACAAAGTACATCAAGGTGGGCCTCACAGATGGCCACAAAACACATCAAAGTGGGCCCCAATAGATGATCATATATCACGGAGTGGTCTGCCGTGATGTGTTTGAGATCCAACCAAATTCATAAGTTAATATAGAGCTAGATGAAGGGAAAGCAAGATATAAGCTTAATTGGAAGCTAATGTGGCTCCTAAGGTTTGAATGGTGAATGCCACTGTCTCTACTATTTTCAATGGTGGGGTCCACTTGAACCTTAGATCTGACTCTTTCTTTAGCTCATGTCATAAAACGAGCTTTCAAAATGGATGGACGGTTTGGATTAACCATATACAACAGGTGGGGTCCACGTTCACCAAATGGATGAACAGTTTGGATATCATATACATGCCATGGAGGGCCCATCGTCCAGCCATCTGGACGGAGGGATACAAAACATACATCACAGTGGGTCCAAACCACTGCTGATGTCATCAGTAGTGGGACCACACCCCTTGCTAGCGCCAATACACCAGCCAAGCGCTGGTGTGCGGTACCCAGCAAAACGGCTGGATGGGTGGGTCCCACGTGGGCGACCACATGTTATTTATGCTCCATCAATCTGTTGATGAGGTCATACAGACCCAGATTGAAGAGGAAAAAACAAATTTCATATGGTTTCAAAACTACAGGGACCCAAAAGGGGTTTCAAAGGCAGACGTGCAATCACCACTGTTTCATATGATGTGGGCCACCTGAGCCATGTATAGGGCTGATTTTTGGGTGGCCCACTGTCCCACAGGGGACCCAACAGATGCACGGTGCGGATGTGTAAAACACATCACGGTGGTGCCCACGTATGGGACCCACTTCCCTGCCTTCCAGCGTTAAACGCAAGACGCCGTGCGTCCTGGCGTCAGCAGCAGCAGCAGTGTTGCTGCCTAATTTATTTTATTTTATTTTATTTTTTTGAAACTGGTTTTTCCTAGGTCTTTCCTATATGGGGCCCGCATCAGAAAAATTCACCTCAGTCATTGGTCTCTACAGACCATAACAAATCCATCAAGCCCAATATTGGGCATATTTCGGTGTACAGAAACAACAGGGTGTATTTTAACGGTGAACACCACTGTTTCTTATGCTATGGCCCACCAGATACTCAGATCAATTTCATTTTTCGGCTCAATGCCTAAAATGACCGGGAGAATGGAATGGATGGCGTGGATTTAACCCATACGTCAAGGTGGGGCCTACATGAGCAGTCATTCCCAAAAGCTTTTAACCAAAGCTACTATTTTTATTTCCAAGTTCACTTCCAAGTTCACGTCCAAACGCACGCTGGACTATTTTTGGGTATAGGAATATATTTAAGGTGGGCCCTGCTTAGGTGGGCCACCACATGGCTAGGTGGTGTAGAACCTACACATATATAAAGTGGGCCTCACCTACAAGTGACTTGGATCAAATACATGCTTCATGGTGGGGTCCATCCAAGTGGGCCACACGGTCACATCAACACACAAAGAAAATAAATGAAAAAGAGGGAGAGAGAGAGAAAGAGAGAGATCGAGGGATACATGTGATGGAGGGCTCCGCTACTATGAACCTTCCCTTGCATTCAATCATACATCAAGTGGGCCCTAATACATGCGGGCCCACCAAATCAAAGATCAACAGTGGAAGTTCCTTCTCCACCCAAAATGGATGGTCTAGATGACCTCTATCCATGCAAATTAAGAAAATAAACATCATGATGAGGTCCATGGAGAATGGCCCCACCATGGAATGATCATGATAATCAAGATGGGCCATCAGCCACATCTTAGGGTACAAAGTGAGATCCATACCATCGATCGGTAGGCCTCACTTGCCCCATCATAAAAAAATGGAAACTAGCCAATACAAGCACCCACCGTTCGATCTTCTCGGTCTGTTAGAACGCCGGTCACCTTGTGCTTCACTTTGATGGAGGGCGATGAGGTTTGAATGGATAGGATGATGGATTTTGGGATGGGAAAGTGGACCACACAAAAATCACTTTTCTCTTTCACATGGAATGCTTGGACGTGGGTTTCTTTGGGTGCTTGGAAGATTTGTTGAGAAATGAGAGGGAGAGAAGGGATGTGAGGAGAGAGAGTGATGGATGTGAGTGATGGGTGAGGTGAGAGATGGGTTGACTTGGTGGTTGCTTAACTTGTGAAGAAAGAAAACATGGGTGTGTGTACTTGACATGAGGTGATTGATTGATTGATTTGAGTGATTGATTGATGGGACATGTTGTAGAGATTCTCTTGAGATTGCAAACTCGCGACCTTTTCTTCGAACTGAATGTCGGTTCATCTCCCTGTCAGGGTATCGGATTGGTATGTAAGATGCGGCCTTGGAATCGCGACGACGGTGCGGTCGCAATGGTGCAAGTCTCGGATTAAGCTGACTCAAATATACAGGATACGACTTAGGGTAGTGCGCAAATATCGATCATAGGTTGCAAGTTACTGGAATTCGACGGGAAGGATCGCGGGAGTTGACGAAACAGCACGGGCTAGGATACGAGTCTTATATCAACCCTGCATCTATTTGGTGCAACCGCACGATTGGTGAGTGAAAACTCAGTGGGAATTTCCCTCATACATTCAACCATAACACATTAATCCAAAATAGATTAACAATTCTAATTCATAGGAAAATACAACACATATGCATTTGCATGAATGTATGAATGTATGTTCAAGTCACAGATCTGGGTATGCAATCCAGCTGTCAAAACAAAAGACCGCCCGTAGTAGGTAGACTACCTGAAAAAGGCCATGAAGGTGAGTGCGCCCAAGGACGACCTCCTGAAAAATACTTGGGGTATGCCCGAGGAGGTATAAAATTTTGAAAAAGCCTCATGTAAAGAAAGAGCGGTCCGAAGTGTACAAGTGCACAAACCTGATGGTTGGACTTAGGTAATAGAACCTTGCACAACCCAATAAGATGTGACTTACGATGAACACTCAGAAAAGCTCACATGTCATGCGTGGATGTTATGCACCATGGCACATATATACATTACTTTGATAGAATAGTAATGACCTTCAACTTTTAAATAGGAAATATCCAACTATGCATTCCATATGAACTTCCATGGTTTCTTTACAATTAAAGGAGGGCTCACCAAGAGTCATGTAAATTTTCAAGTGAGGTCATATCATTCGGATTATCTAAGAGTCCTCCTACATCCCTTAAGGACTCTTCCCATACTTAATCTTCATACTACTCACACTGTATAATAAAATAAGAGTTTGTAAAACTCAAGTCATCTCATTAAACTTATGTTCATGATGTAAAGATGACAAGAGGAATTTTTGTTTTATGACAAACCCATGATAGCTATGAAATATGGAATTCCAATTATCACTTTACACCACATGTAAACAAAATTTTCATTTCCCATATTGTAAGATCTATCCACATGATATTGCCAACTAAATTAGGGATTAAAGAATATAGACAATCATGGAGGAAATGTCTCATAATTCACAGATGATCTAATATAAAAGCCTCCTTTTCTCAACATAAGAAAACAATTATAAATGTGACATGGATTTTGCATGACAATACATCATACACATGATCATAAGGAATTATGACATTAAAACAATTATTTCATGAAATTCAAGATAGCTAGGAATTAATAATTTTCTAAAATTCTATACATTAAAGATTTAATCTACATGGAAATTAGTGAAAGGAAGTAGCTATAGGGGATGTTTCTCACCTTGAATGAGTGCTCCACCTAATTTGATTCTTCCTGTAATGGGAGTTTATGACTTCCTTATCCAAGCAATTGAGTTTCAGACACTATTCCTGTAAGGGCTAAGTGTTACTTGAAATCGTCATTACTTGGTTGATTTGAATTCAACAGAAGGTGAGTATTCTGCAAGGTTTTAGACTGGTAGACAACCCTGGATGGGAGGTTACAGATATCCAGTGAGTCACGGCTGAGTTGACTCAGTCGGATTCCCCAATCCTAGTTTAGTTGAGTGAGGGCCCAAGGTAGTTCTCTTTTGGTGTAAGATTATTAACTCCATTGGGTATAATGAACAGAAGTTTGTTCCCACATGATATCTGACATCAGTTGGTCATAACTGAGATAGATCAATTGGGGAAAACTGGACGAGTTAACTCAGCAGAGAGTTGGGTGAGATGAAATTCAAACAGTCGGGATCCATAGGCAGATAGGTGTGGAACAGTTGAGCTAATAGAGGTTCTTATATTGACCATAGCTTGGTTCCAAGCGCCGATTGGAGCTTGAGGCAGATTGGCCACAGCTGCAGATCTAAATTAGAGGTTTCACCAAGGCGTTTGGTTCTAAGTCACGGCAACTCGTGACCGAGTTACGAGCAACTGAGAACGTAGCCGGCTGAGTGGGTGTAGAGCTCTGGTGACTGATGGTGTGGTTATGTTGGAGCAATCCGACCACAACCATGGTGTCGAATCGGAGCTAGGTCACCTTGGAACATGTAGTTGAGTTACTCAGCTAGAAACCGGGTCGAGGTGACTGTGGACGCAGTCGGCCGAACCGACGAGTTTGTCATTAACAGAGGGGAAGCGACGAGAATATACCTAACTCGGGTTACTGTTCGGTTGATGATAGATGGTTTGGAACGACCGGCACCACAGCAGATGAGGCAGTGGGACGGTGGTTGGAGGGTGAACTTAGCAGACTCGATGTGTACTAAAACAGCGGCTGAAAACTGGTTCCAGCAGCCGCTCAGGTTCCTTTGCTTCCTCTCAAGCTACCACCTCTCTTTTCTCTCTATTTCATCTTCTTCTCTCTCAATCTCTCCCAACCCTCATAACTCTTCTCAGAAGAGAACGACTCAGCCGAGTCGAGTTGCTATTGAACCCACGACTCACCCAGGCGGCGCTCTCCCTTTCTCTCCATCTTTCACTTTCTATTTCTTTCTCTTTCTTATCTTGGGATTGCCCCTAATTCTCGGCCTTTTATAGCTGTTTCCATTTCTAGAAATGTCCACAACTGTAACATCCCGGAGTTTTGCCAACCTGGGATTAGACGTCCTTAGGCGATGGGTCGATCATAACACCTTATTAACTTGTCAGAACTAAATCCCACAGTCTAAAATCGCTCCTTAACCATTTTCTTCACAAATTCCACCCTTCACCACCTTGATCTTTCAATTTTTTAAAGTATTTTCACCCTAGACACTATCTTAAACTAGCTAAGAAGTATAACTTGGATCACTTTATATACAAACTACAAAGGACTAAGTACCACCTCAGACAAAAATCTTACAGGACTAAATCGGCGAGATTTAGCTAGTGTTAAACTAGAGTGCCTGTGAAATTAGCACCAATCACTTTAAATACGATCTGCAAGACCCAAAAGTTGTAGAATCATTGACGCTAGGTTACCCTAAAACCTAGGATCAATCTCATTACCCGGCTGCTCACGGGAGCATCTCGAAACTCCGTATCGGATCTAGACCGCACGTCAGAAGTCCGATTAACACAAAGTTAAGGAACTAGGACCGCCTCGCTGGGCTTGACAACCATCTCGGAAATCAAATCCAGATACTGTCCCAGCGTTATTCGCTTGAGCTCGGAGTGAAGAGTGTGAGAAATGTGAAATTAATTCAAAATAAAATATCTTGAATAGTAATCTGGCACCACTCGCTTGCGGATCAGTATTAAGCAACCAGACTGTCAGAATCAGACCAAATTACACCCTCGGATCAGGAGAACTTTCGTACACATTTACATGTACTCGGAATCTCCGATTGAGATCCGCTGACCGTTAAACTAAAACTGGTCCGCCACGCATGATCTGGAAATCCCACTGAAATGAAAACTTAATAGAACATAGATCCAACGTTAGTGAGCTTAAGTCCGACCTTTGGCTCAAGGAGGGCCGCCAGAAACCCTCTTTTGAGCTGAAACAATGCCGATTTGATTATAATGTAAGTATACCTTGAACATAAGTCTATTTCCATTAGTTTTTAGGCTATATAAGGACCTTAAACCCTCTCTCATGGCAGCCATACGAATTTGAGATTGAGAGAGAGAGAAAAGAGAGAGAAAGTGTGGGAGATGTGGAAGAATCTCCATGCCACTCTTCCCTGCCGCCATTCGGGCTCCACCGCCTGATTCTCATCGCTTTCCCGGCGTTTCCGGTGTCATTTCTAGGTAAGAAACCCTAACCCTAATCTGTTTTGGGATTTAGGCAGTTGTAGGTTATGAAATAGCTAACCTATTTCATTCTATAGGTTGCCAAACTGCCGAATACGGAAGCTTAGCAAACCTATCGACTCCGTTACGATTCTACGACAAAAGGTGCGGACTTTAGGTGTATAGGTTATGATTTTCAACGCTTTCAATGTCAGATAATGATAGATTCATGATCTGCATGCAATTGTACATGTACAAAGTGCTGTCTGTTTTCCGTTTCGATTAAAGATGAAAAATATGGAATTCTACAAACTCTAGGTATTTGTAGAAAGTACGGTATACGTATATTTTTTTGGAAATGTGTTTGACATGTTTATTTGTTATATGGATAAAATACTTATGGGGCAAAAGGATTCGCCTAAATACATGTTTTACTTATATACACTATGTATGTTGAAATTACGTATTCTAGAAAATACTGTATACGTATAAATTTTGGAGATGTATTTATCATGATTATTTGTTGTAGTAATATATTATACATGGATAAAATACTCGCTTGGCTAAAGGATAGCCCTAATACATGTTTTGCTAACATACACCATGTATGTTGTAGTAGTGTATTCTAAGTGTTTGTGAAAATGACTGAATGAGTATAAAATTCTCATTCGTGCTCGCCATGACTAATTGTCATGGATTCATGATTGTTGTATTGGCGATACCCCTTTGACGAAAGGATTTGCCCTAAATCACGCCACGGCCAATATACACTATATATGCTAAAATGTGTGGCCCAAGTGTTTGTTGAAATGACTGAATGAATATGGAACTTGGATTCCTGCTTGCCATGACTATCCGTCGTGGGTGTACGCGTGTTATGATTGGGGCAACTCCTTAATGAAAGGATTTGGCCTAATGCCTATGCGATCGACATATGTCATGTATGTTGATGTATGTTTGTTTAAGTGTTTCTTGAAATGTCTCGAGTAGCAGTTAGCAAATTGTAATGTATAAGGGTGTTGAGATATGATTCTCAACCTCTTTTAACTATTTGTATGATCTCCTTGGATGGTTGTGTGATTAGGAATTGAACATGTACAAACTCATGCTTGTGTTGTGATTCATAACATGCTTAATTGCTTTATGATTTTAACTATTTAATGCATATGTTTAAATTTATATTTATGTTGTATGATCCGCCATGGGTGATGGGGGAGTGGAGCAACGAGTGCGTGCAACAGCCTTGGCAGCCCAAAACGGATAATACCAGACCTTGATTGTATGAGTTGAATCTTGATCCACTACTGCTTTATCTATCTGCACTTGATTGTTTTTGGGGCTATGATTATAGTTCAGACAATCGGTACCAGAATTGCACTTGTGGCTGTGATTCATTTGCCACGTGAGATATGTTCGACGAACCCGAGTTGTACTTCGGTTGACGATAGTGGTTGGCCACGCGAAGTGCTTATGCACTTCATGTCGTTCAACTTGTTGTGCGCTCGAGCTAGCCGAGCTCGTCAAGTAACCCGATCTGTCTTATGTATGTTCATCATGTTTGGACGTCACTGCTTGAACCTAGGGTACCAAACTTACCAGTGAAATCCCTTTTAACCATGGTACCTCGATCCGCTAAGACTCATGAGCCGGGCATGGTGGTATGGGACACCGTGGTCGAGCTGTCGGCCTATGCTAGGGCCACGTGCCTCCCCGTAGTGACCATTGAGCAACCAAACTCGTGAGCCGAATACGGTGGTATGAGACACTGTATTTGAGCTGTCGACACTTACGGTGAGAGCCGAATACGGTGAGACCTGTACTCGTGCTGCCGGGCGACGAGTCCTCTGTAGTGTCTTCGAGTATACTCCAAAGTCTGTGATTGGCGACGAGCCCTTCATAGCAACTAGAGTATGAGTTGAGCCGAGTACGGTGAGACATGTATTCGAGCTGATGGCCAGCGATTGAGCCGAGTACGATGAGACCTGTACTCGAGCTGACGGTCAGCAATTGAGCTGCATACGGTGAGATCTGTATCCGTGCTGACGGGTGATGAGACCTTTGTGATGCCTTCGTTATGCCTCTCAAACCATAATATCGTATGAGATTAACTAGGATTGACAACCCTAGAATGGATCATGTTTGCGAATGATATGAGGGAGGTACCTTAGTTTCCCAATACTACTGTTTGAAATGGACTAATAATAACTCGGTAATCATGCTCATCATCGCACCGCATGTGCCTAGTAGATGTAGAGCACTGAGGGAGGTATGCATTCACGAACGTAAGATGATGTTGCATGAGGGTGGTTTGGCAAGGGCATACATCATGTCATTTCATACTTGCATTAAATAAGAGTAGATAGAATTGTTTAATTGTACTGCTTTATCATTACTGCTTGACTGAATTGATAACATGTTAACCTATGCTTTGTTGTTCTACTGAGTTGATCACTCACTCCCACGTTACGGGACGGTGTTTGCAACACCAACCAGATTTATTGAGTTTCAGGTGTTGGCGATGCTTATGAAGCAGAGCCGAACTACTACTATGATGTTGAGGAGGAGTTCTCCTACATGTAATCTCTGGCAGGTCAATGAAGACCTGATATTGTATTGACGGGGCTATGGTACTTGGGACAGGAGACATTACACTTCCTCACATTTGGTATATTTTAGAACTGTACTTGTAATTATTTAACCTGGTAATGTTATCACACTCTGGAGACTCATCATAGTTTATATATTTTATCTATCTATCACAGTCTTCCGCTTGCAAATTTAACTGTCTCTGGAGTATGATATGCTGTTTTGGCTTAATCTCACTCATGTTCAATGCATGAATACTGTCAACATTCAATCATCATTCATTTTGTTGCATAAGTGATGTTCTGGAACTCGGGAGTTGAGTTTATGCTCGACCCCCGAATTTTAGGGCGTTACAAGATGGTATCAGAACATGATTTGGATTAAACCGGACCTGGGTTATGGTCACACGACGCACACTCACGCACTCTGACTTAGGAGGGAGCGACGGAATGTAGAAACAGTTTTAGGCATCCCTGTTCTGTCCAACGGCTAGTTCACTGAAAACGAACGCCGAAATCGAGTCTGTATTCAACCATGGTCGCACGGGTCGACCTTAAAAACATTCCTAGGCCGTCTATTAATGAGTGTAGATTACAAACCACCTCACCCCAACCGTTGACAATCGGTAGAATACGGGATAAGCGTGATGATGATAACTACTCCGAATCCTCGGAGCTTCTTTGGACTCCTCACAGAGACTTCTCGAATCCACGAGGAAAGGAAAGCAGAAAGTAGAAATAAATTCTAATAAATTCAAAATTGATTAATGAATGACAAAAGGAAAATGAGTTCACAACCCTTTAAATAGGGATACCAAGTAATGGGAAGGAAATCAGAGACAAACTACGACTAAAACCCCTAGAATTCGCGACTTACTATAGGGTCGTGATGTCTACTAAGTGCGCAAGGCTTTCACCCAAAAATAGTAAGTGTCCTATTTGACTTCACCAAACCGTTCTCCTAATTATTCTAAGCTCTTTACACGATGAGCGCAACTCCTAAAGCCCAACAGATGAGGAGTAATCAAATAAAAACTACTATTTTAGTAAAATGAAATTGAAACTGGGAAATGACCGTCAATCGGAAGGTTTTTCCGCAATTCTGGGTTGTGCAACCCAACTTTGTTGGGTTGGTTGGCTTCATTCGCTCGTTCTACCATAAATTCATATATTTTACGTCAGATAACTCATTCCGGATTGCAAGATACGTCCAATTTGACCCGTAACGACTTGAAATGGAGTCGGGGGGCCACACGCGTCAATCCGGGGGTGAAATAAGTGGGCCCAGGGTGCATTTGGCATCTTGGGATTGTGGAGAACACAGCCCCACCGCGGCGGCGCGACGCCGGCCAAGGCAGACCGCGGTGGAATCGTGGTCACCGCGGTCGGGTGGCTCGGCTGGTGTTGGGCCGGGCCTGGGAATGGTCGGCCCGACCTCCCCACTCGTGTGGTGTGTGCGGAATGTGCTGGGGTTTCCGATTTTTAGGTTTGTAGCCCCCTCTCTCTCACACTTCTCCTTTCCAAACTCCCTTCCCTTCCAATTGCATTTTTCTCCCTCAAATCCTTCCTCCAATATTTCAATCCACCATATTCGGCTATGATTCAAGCACTTCCATCGATCACCAAAACTCCAGCCCCTTTTCTCCCTTTAGGGCCCGTTCGGCCAACTACATTAAGTGAGATTGGGTGGATGAAATTGTAAAAAAAAAAAAGAAAAAAAAAAAGAGAGAAATAATAAATGTATGTGTAAAGTATTGTCCCTAGATTAGTTGTATCCCATGTTTTCCAACACCATGTTTAAAATGTATGTAATTAAAAGTAAATTCTGAGTTTTCCTTTTAAATAACACTTAGAAATTCATTATCCTGGGATTTGGAAATCCCATCTCACACTTTCCGACACAAGGCTCATTTTTTTTCAAAGCCTATACCATTAATTTTAATCCCCTCCCACCCTCCTACCAAACATGCCATTCCCAATCCCAAAGTAGAATTAGTAATGCAGTCCCATTTAATATAACTTAAGACTACTGACCAAATAGTGTTGAAGTGATAAAGTCCATTGATATACATTAACCCACCGCACTCTGATAGCTTAAGCTTTTGGAGTAAATGGTTGTTTGACAAATAGACCTTTGGAATTTGGACCTAGAGCGGTGCTCCTAGATTTCAACAGACCTGACAGTATAGGAAACCCAATAAATGACTAATGTGAGCCCTAGGACCTTCATAGCTAGTATAAACAGGTGTGTAGTGCTCAAGCGTAGTTAAATTCAAGTTCGGGCAACTCAATTCCACTTAGACAACCTTAACCCTAAGCGATAACCAATTTCTTGTATTAGAAACCATCTAGCGTAAGTCGGCTTGATTAGGTTGGAGCGAAACCCCGTTCCTTCGTTAAATCCCCTTGGTACTCATAGGCTTCTTTAACAACTCTAAGGAAGCTTCTTTAACGTAGAACCTATTCACGCCCAGAGAAAACTTATAGATCCCTTGGATTTAATGTTAGGTCAAATCAATACACCCCTTAGAATCGCCTTCTCAAAGACTTAGTACCATCGGGACCACGGAGCAGAGAAACTACATATAAGCAAGGTATTCGCGGTTTGAATTGAATTCTCAATCCTGGTAGTGACCAATGAACTCTATGCTTTGATCAAGCAGAAGGTCGGGATCAACTAGGATTAAGAGCTGATACGACAATTTTCTGTCCTAGCTAGGCAGGAGGTTCATGTATCCGACTCAGACCCACTACACAACATTTCTTCCGTGTTGGCCGAACCACTTGCAACCAAAAGTTTATAACTTCGTCTTTGAAAAGTATTAGAAGTATATAGCCGATAGCGACTTTGTCTTTTAGGCCCAAGGAATTACCCAAATGGGCAACAAATAGTTAGGAATTAGGTCCCAAGTTGCATGCCATGTCGGCATACATATTGTGTTTATGAACGTAAAAAGATAGCCTGCCTGTTAAGCCAGACATCATTAAATAGGATAAGTCTGGACCGCGACAAAACCCCTTGGTAGAATTAGGCATCTTGCCTCAAACTCACACCTGCCCCTGACATCAACCACATTACCCATCATTTTTAGCTCCTCTCGATACCCATAGGTATCAATGCCATAGTACACATCGTCGATGAAAGGCAGACCAATGTATTTCCCATTTCATGTCAAGGATAGGTTATAAATTACACCTTGTTCCGACATACGGATCAGGACATAGCTCTTGAGCCTTGAGGGTGAAAGTAAAATTTTAAGGGGGGTAGATCATTATGAGCCCAATCTAGTTAGTTACCTAATACACCTCTTTGATCTGGTGGCGCAGCGGAAACGTGGTGGACCTTACCCCACTGGCCCAGGATCGAAACGGTGCTCGATAAATACGAACATTATAGAAGCCCTAGTAAGTTCTACTATGAGAAACCGTTTTAGGATGATCTAGTAAGATTTGGTTCATCATTTCCTTTGACATAGATGATAACGAGGACTCTCTTAGACTAAGACTTAAAGGGCAACCTTAGACATAGACCATTTGAGCCTTTCAATGATGGACACTCCCTACGTTTCTAAAGTGATCGGACTACGGAGTTACTGAAATATACAACTGCGAAACATTCGCGGCTTGACCCAATTCTCAATCCTGGGTGACTACCAATGGACTCACTGCTTGGCCGAGCAGTAGACCAGGATCCACCAGGATTCGGAAGGGATACGATGAGCTTTCTACCCTGGCCCGGTAGATGATCGATGTATCGGGATTAAGCCCACCATAAACATCTCTCCGTGTTGGTCAAACAATGAAAACAGCTATCTTACTCTAGATAATTGGGATTTGTCGTCGAGACTCCAAGTAGATAAAGAAATAAATTGTAGCAAACCATCAAGGTATGAGAAATGGATAAAGAAATAAGTTTTAAGGGGGGTAGACTAAAATAAACCAGACTTGTATATACCCTACCACGCGTAGAAACTCGAAATCAATAAAACTTCGGCAAAAGAAATAATTAAATCTTCCCTTACTACCCCTAGCCAATTTCGAGGACAAAATTTTGTTTTAAGGGGGGTAGATTGTAACATCCCGGATTTCTGCCAACCTGGGATTAGACGTCCTTAGGCGATGGGTCGATCCTAACACCTTATTAACTTGTCAGAACTAAATCCCACAGTCTAAAATCTCTCCTTAACCATTTTCTTCACAAATTCCACCCTTCACCACCTTGATCTTTCAATTTTTCAAAGTACTTTCACCCTAGACACTATCTTAAACTAGCTAAGTAGTATAACTTGGATCACTTTATATACAAACTACAAAGGACTAAGTACCACCTCAGACAAAAATCTTACAGGACTAAATCCTTTAGAAATTAGGCGAGATTTAGCTAGTGTTAAACTAAAGTGCCTGTGAAATTAGCACCAATCACTTTAAATACGATCTGCAAGACCCAAAAGTTGTAGAATCATTGACGCTAGGTTACCCTAAAACCTAGGATCAATCTCATTACCCGGCTGCTCACGGGAGCATCTCGAAACTCCGTATCGGATCTGGACCGCACGTCGGAAGTCCGATTAACACAAAGTTAAGGAACTAGGACCGCCTCGCTGGGATTGACAACCATCTCGGAAATCAAATCCAGATACTGTCCCAGCGTTATTCGCTTGAGCTCGGAGTGAAGAGTGTGAGAAATGTGAAATTAATTCAAAATAAAATATCTTGAATAGTAATCTGGCACCACTCGCTTGCGGATCAGTATTAAGCAACCAGACCGTCAGAATCAGACCAAATTACACCCTCGGATCAGGAGAAATTTCATACACATTTACATGTACTCGGAATCTCCGATCGAGATCCGCTGACCGTTAAACTGAAACTGGTTCGCCACGCGTGATCTGGAAATCCCACTGAAATAAAAACTTAATAGAACATAGATCCAACGTTAGTGAGCTTAAGTCCGACCTTTGGCTCAAGGAGGGCCGCCAGAAACCCTCTTTTGAGCTGAAACAATGCCGATTTGATTATAATGTAAGTATACCTTGAACATAAGTCTATTTCGGTTAGTTTTTAGGTTATATAAGGACCTTAAACCCTCTCTCATGGCAGCCATACGAATTTGAGATTGAGAGAGAGAGAAAAGAGAGAGAAAGTGTGGGAGATGTGGGAGAATCTCCATGCCACTCTTCCTTGCCGCTATTCGGGCTCCACCGCCTGATTCTCATCGCTTTCCCGGCGTTTCCGGTGTCATTTCTAGGTAAGAAACCCTAATCCTAATCTGTTTTGGGGTTTAGACAGCTGTAGGTTATGAAATACTTAACCTATTTCGTTCTATAGGTTGCCAAACTGCCGAATACGGAAGCTTAGCAAACCTATCGACTCCGTTACGATTCTACGACAAAAGGTGCGGACTTTAGGTGTATAGGTTATGGTTTTCAACGCTTTCAATGTCAGATAATGATAGATTCATGATCTGCATGCAATTGCATATGTACAAAGTGCTATCTGTTTTCCGTTTCGATTAAAGATGAAAAATATGGAATTCTACATACTCTAGGTAATTGTAGAAAGTACGGTATACGTATATTTTTTTGGAAATGTGTTTGACATGTTTATTTGTTATATGGATAAAATACTTATGGGGCAAAAGGATTCGCCTAAATACATGTTTTACTTATATACACTATGTATGTTGAAATTGCGTATTCTAGAAAATACTGTATACGTATAAATTTTGGAGATGAATTTATCATGATTATTTGTTGTAGTAATATATTATACATGGATAAAATACTCGCTTGGCTAAAGAATAGCCCTAATACATGTTTTGCTATCATACACCATGTATGTTGTAATAGTGTATTCTAAGTGTTTGTGAAAATGACTGAATGAGTATAGAATTCTCATTCGTGCTCGCCATGACTAATTGTCATGGATTCATGATTGTTGTGTTGGCGATACCCCTTTGACGAAAGGATTTGCCCTAAATCACGCCACGGCCAATATACACTATATATGCTAAAATGTGTGGCCCAAGTGTTTGTCGAAATGACTGAATGAATATGGAACTTGGATTCCTGCTTGCCATGACTATCCGTCGTGGGTGTACGCGTGTTATGATTGGGGCAACTCCCTAGTGAAAGGATTTGGCCTAATGCCTATGTGATCGACATATGTCATGTATGTTGATGTATGTTTGTTTAAGTGTTTCTTGAAATGTCTCGAGTAGTAGTTAGCAAATTGTAATGTATAAGGGTGTTGAGATATGATTCTCAACCTCTTTTAACTATTTGTATGATCTCCTTGGATAGTTGTGTGATTAAGAATTGAACATGTACAAACTCATGCTTGGGTTGTGATTCATAGGATGCTCAACTGCTTTATGATTTTAACTATGTATTGCATATGTTTAAATTTATATTTACGTTGTATGATCCGTCATGGGTGATGGGGGAGTGGAGCAATGAGTGCGTGCAACAGCCTTGGCAGCCCTAAACGGATAATACCAGACCTTGATTGTATGAGTTGAATCTTGATCCACTACTGCTTTATCTATCTGCACTTGATTGTGTTTGGGGCTATGATTATAGTCCAGACAATCGGTACCAGAATTGCATTCGTGGTTGTGATTCATTTACCACGTGAGATGTGTTCGACGAACCCGAGTCGTACTTCGGTTGACGATAGTGGTTGGCCATGCGAAGTGCTTATGCACTTCATGTCGTTCAACTTGTTGTGCGCTCGAGCTAGCCGAGCTCGTCAAGTAACCCGATCTGTCTTATGTATGTTCACCATGTTTGGACGCTACTGCTTGAACCTAGGGTACCAAACTTACCAGTGAAATCCCTTTTAACCATGGTACCTCGATTCGCTAAGATTCATGAGCCGGGCATGGTGGTATGGGACATCGTGGTCAAGCTGTCAGCCTATGCTGGGGCCACGTGCCTCCCCGTAGTGACCATTGAGCAACCAAACTCGTGAGCCGAATACGGTGGTATGGGACACTGTATTCGAGCTGTCGACACTTAGGGCGAAAACTGAGTACGGTGAGACCTGTACTCGTGCTGACGGGCGACGAGTCCTCTGTAGTGTCTTCAAGTATACTCCAAGGTCTGTGATTGGCGACGAGCCCTTCACAGCAACTAGAGTATGAGTTGAGCCGAGTACGGTGAGACCTGTATTCGAGCTGACGGCAGCGATTGAGCCGAGTACGGTGAGACCTGTACTCGAGCTGACGGTCAGAAATTGAGCCGCATACGGTGAGATCTGTATCCGTGCTGACGGGTGACGAGCCCTTTGTGATGCCTTCGCTATGCCTCTCAAATCATAATATCGTATAAGATTAACTAGGATTGACGACTCTAGAATAGATCATGTTTGGGAATGATACAAGGGAGGTACCTTAGTTTCCCAATACTACTGTTTGAAATGGACTAATAATAACTCGGTAATCATGCTCATCATCGCACCGCATGTGCCTAGTAGATGTGGAGCACTGAGGGAGGTATGCATTCACGAACGTAAGATGATGTCGCATGAGGGTAGTTTGGCAAGGGCATACATCATGTCATTTCATACTTGCATTAAATAAGAGTAGTTAGAATTGTTTGATTGTACTGCTTTATCATTACTGCTTGACTGAATTGATAACATGTTAACCTATGCTTTGTTGTTCCACTGAGTTGATCACTCACTCCCACGTTACGGGACGGTGTTTGCAACACCAACCAGATTTGTTGAGTTTCAGGTGTTGGCGATGCTTATGAAGCAGAGCCGAACTACTACTATGATGTTGAGGAGGAGTTCTCCTACATGTAATCTCTGGCAGGTCAATGAAGACCTGATATTGTATTGACGGGGCTATGGTACTTGGGACAGGAGACATTACACTTCCTCACATTTGGTATATTTTAGAACTGTACTTATAATTATTTAACCTGGTAATGTTATCACACTCTGGAGACTCATCATAGTTTATATATTTTATCTATCTATCACAGTCTTTCGCTTACAAATTTAACTGTCTCTGGAGTATGATATGCTGTTTTGGCTTAATCTCACTCATGTTCAATGCACGAATACAGTCAACATTCAATCATCATTCATTTTGTTGCATAAGTGATGTTCTGGAACTCGGGAGTTGAGTTTATGCTCGACCCCCGAATTTCAGGGCGTTACAACAACTAATCACAAGGATTAGTGCAGAGATCACTTAAGCTAACCGAAAATGGCTTGACGCTAGGATCGCCTAACGGTTTAGATCTCGTGCAGGGGTCCATTTGATTGTCCCCATTGGACATTAAATGTGGTGGGCCACACGATGTACGGATTGGATGGGTGAATGGGTCCGACTAGCAAAAAGTGGGTCTCACAGTCAGATCTAGGAAGATGACCGACTGTTCATGGCGTCTTCAAGTAGGTTGGCTGATACCTTGATCTGAGACGCTCGAATGGTCCAGATGGTGCCCAACAGGCTTGTGGGACACTATCAACAGTGAGGGAATGCCATACAGGAAGTAGGATTAACCGCACGAAGGGGGTTTGCGCCGAATCCTATTGTCACGAATTTCTCATAAAATTCTCATTTAGCTACGCGATTTTCGTACTACCCTAGCTTCAACGCTCGGGATTCATCCGAGGGAAGCTTCCAAAAGCCCATGATCGGACGAGATGAGTTGTGACTATAAGTGGAAATATTTCTTCCGCTTTCCAGCGAGTAGGTAGCTACTTTTGGAAATGGTAGGGGTGACTAGGTTTTCTCATGCGTTCATGGTAGCCTACCGACGGTTTCCAACGGTCGGATAGGTGAGAGATGCTGCGGACGTGGATCCATTGTCCTTGTCCGCGTACACCATGCACAACCCCCTACCGGTCGTAGTTCGTGCTATTGTGTGTGGTTTTCAATCCTTAGACTAAGTGAGGTTAGGGTCGGTGGGGCCTAACCAATCAGATAGATGGTTTGGATCGATCTTTCGTATTCAGAATGTGGTCATCTGCACCCCCAAACGGACGGCTCAGTTTGAACGACCGCAAGGCGTGAGGATTTTCGAATTCCTATCCCAGTTGCAATTTTCATCGAGTCAAAGCTGCTTTGACCCGATGACTTGATCCCGTGCACAGCGAGTGAACGTTAACTGTGCACTCGCACGGCTCTAACGTGGGGTCCATGTGGTGCCTTTGATTAATCTATTCCGTTAATCTGACTCTACTACGACTGCTAAACCCTCGGACTAATTTTCCAGTGGATCCATCTGTCGGATGGCCCATAAATTTAGGTTTTGGCCCCTTAATTGTAGATTTTTGTTGATCCGATGGTTTGATCATTTCGAGATTGGACATCAACGGTAAACAGAGTCCAAGGAACCACTTAACATTAGTTTAGTGGTCATGTTATAGATCATATGGCTTATTAGATACGTGTAATATTAAATATCATTGGTATTATTAATTTTTGATATTATATCATCTATTTATATTTAATCAGATGGTTCTCTCTTTTGGCCATGTTTTATAGGTTTATCAAATGTAAATTACTTATTTATATTTAGATATATATAACATTATTATCATTGTTATTATTAGTCTATATATTATTTACATGGGTCCCACACTAATCAATGTCATCTATTCATTGGGCTTTACTTTGAAGGATCAGGTCATTTTAAATTTGTAAGTGGGCCACGATACATGGGTCTTAACCTTCAGTTATCGATTTATTAAAATTAACGGTTGGATAGAAACTGATCTATGAGGGGAGATTACTACCGATGGCCACACTTAGGTTAGATTATAGGTAAATGTTAAAATAAGCCAAGTTGGTACTTATACTATGTTTGGTTATATGGTAATACCCAAGTACTCAAAAGCACGGGGCGTTACAATCTACCCTCCTTAAAGAGAATCTTGTCCTCGAGATTCAGTGCTTCTAAAAGAATTGGGGACACTTATAATTTAATTTACAATGATTCTAAGCATTCATTATTTTTCAACGACGGTTGTTTGTATGTGAACATATACCACTAACGGCCAGAATTGAGGTTGTTACAGAGATCCATACCATCAATCGGTAGGCCTCACTTGGTCCTTCACAAAAATAAAATAAAATAAAATAAAATAAAATCTAGGCCTAATAGAGCTCCCACCGTTCGATCTTCTCAATCCGTTGGAACGTCGGTCTCCTTGTGCTTCACTTTGATGGAGGGTGATGAGGTTTGAATGGCTAGGATGATGGTTCTTGGGGTGGGAAGTGGGCCACACAACATGCACTTTTCTCTCACCTAAGGAAGAGCTTGGACGTCCATTTTTTTCTCCTTGAAAATGCTTGGAAAGTGTGTTGAGAAAGAGAGAGAGAGAGAGAGAGAGAGAGAGAGAGAGAGAGAGAGAGAGGTGGTGGTTGTAAGAGAGGTGATGGATGTGATGGAGTGATGGATGTGACGTGAGTGATGGGTGAGGTGAATGATGGGTGAGGTGAGAGATTGGTTAACTTTTGGGATTTGCTTGACTCGTGCAGAAAGAAAACATGGGTGTGTGTACTTAACATGAGGTGATTGATTGATTGATTGATGGGACATGTTGTAGAGATTCTCTTGGGATTGCAACGCGTGGTATTTCTTCGAAATAAACGCCGGCTCACATCTCCCTACCAAGGTATCGAATTGGTATGCAAGACGCCGCATTGGAACCGCCACGACGGTGCGGTCACAATGCTATAAGTCTCAGATTAAGCCAACTCAAATCTAAAGGATACGACTTAGGGTCACGCATAAATATTGATTATAGGTCGCGGATTGCCGGACTTCAACCGAAAGGATCACGGGAGTCGACGGAACAGTACGGACTAGGATACGGGTCTTACAAGCTTGCATAATGTATTTCATGTATCGATGCTGAAGAAATACGTTCCTGATCCTACTCACATTATCAAGTGAGAGCAGGTACAGTTGAGTGAAGATACGACATATGTACTGCGACCAACATGTATTCTCAACAAGAAGAAACAAGTGCTGCGTAGTAAAGTTATTCCACTCGTGAAGGTATTATGGACTCACCACACTGAGGAGGAGGCTACTTGGGAAACAGAAGCCGCAGTTCGTAAGAACTACCCTCAGATTCTCGAGGAGTACGAAAAAGTACTAATTTCGAGGATGAAGTTTTTCTTTAAGGAGGGTAGATTGTAACGTCTCGAAAAAATTTGTACAAAGACCCGAGTATCACCTTAGGTAGAAATCACTAAGGACCGAATTCTTTATAATTTAGGTAGAGTTTAATTAAGTACTAAACTAATTTAATCAGTGGATTAGCTTGAACCACTATCTATACGAACTGTCAGGCCCAAAACCATTAAAATCACTAACTCAACATTACTTAAGAACCTAGGAGCAATCTCAAAACCCAGTTGCTCTCGAGAGCACATTAAAACTCCGTATCAGACTTGGACTGCACGTCGAAAGTCTAATGACTGCGAAATATTAGGTTATGACCGCTTTATTGGGCTTGACAACCACAGCGGGAATCGAGCCCAAATGGTATCCAAAAATGCACAACTTAAGCCTGGAGCGAAGCGTGTGAGAAACGCGAATATCTTTAGAAAATGAACTCAAACTTAAGTGAATTAGACTGTTCACTTGCGGGTGAAATTGAAAACTTCAGACCAACGGATTCTGACCCAACTATACCCATGGATCAATGAAATTTACCTGCACCTATTGGTATACTTGTGGCCCCGATCGAGTAACGACGACCGTTGATTTGATATAGGTCCTTCACGGCCGATCAGTTTGTCAGATCGCACCATAAACACAGTCCTGGTATAGATCCATTGTCAAGGAACTTACTCCATGACTTAGGCGAGAAATGGACCTTCCTAAGGGCCCCGTTTGTCAAAAACAGGAACCCTTTGGCTATACCCTAAGTATACCATGGCCCTGGGCCATTGACATCACTTTTGGGCCTATTTAAAGACCTTAAACCACCCCTCTCTCATTCCATATGAATTTCTCTAACCCTAGGAGAGATAAGAGAGAAAAGAGGAGAAAAGAGTGAGGAGCAGAGAGAGATTAGTAGATCGTTGTTGGGATTCACTCCCACTGCACCATATACCGAATCGCCACCCCACCATCACTGCACCATCAATTCTAACTTCGATTTGGGTAAGAAATCCTAACCCTAATCTTGTTTTAGGAATCCAAATAGAGGAATTAGTGAAATAGCTAACCCATTTCGATGTTTAGGTACCGTTGTTCTGTATACCGGGACGTAGGATTCAAACCGAGTTCGAAACAAGTTATCCGACGAAAGGTGTGAACTATAAACGTTTAAGTTATGGTTTTCAAAGCTTTCAATGTCGGCAATGATTTATGTCTGACTTGATTGCTGCCATATGATCTTAGTTACGATGTATCCGATAAACTATACATGTGTGTGAACTATGTGATTATATTGTGCATTTCAGGTGTTTGTTGAAATGTTTGAATGAAATTGTAATTATGATTTGTGCTTGCCATGACTATTAATCTAGAATACATGTTTGTTGTATGTATGACAACTCCTTCGTGAAAGATTTACCATAATATATGCTATAACCAATGTATTTCATACATGTAGAAATGTGTAGTCTAAGTGTTTGATAAAATGTTTGAATGAGTAATTGTTTAATGAAATGTACTTACTAAGGGTGTTGAGATAGGATTCTCAACTACCCTACCTACACGTATAAATTCCTTCATGTAACCTTAAATTCAACTACGTGATTTAGGTATGAAATGCATATGTATGATAATATGTTCATTATGTGTTTTATAAAATACTCAAATGATATTGTATTTGAATTGTTCGTTAAATGTTGTGATGACTATCATGTGTGGTTACCTACTGTATTTGAGTATGATTGGGACTACTACATAGTCCAGGCAATCGGTAATGGTTTCCGATCGAGTGACCAAACTAGACTCACCACAACGGATACGTTCGATGAATCCGAGCCGTATAGTGATTATCGACAGTGGTTAGGCCACATGGAGTGCTTATGCGCTCCATGTCGATTAATCTAGCATGCGCTCTTACCAATCGAACTTGTCAAAAAACCTGATTGGCTTAATGTATGTTTACCATTTATGGATGCTACTGCTTGAATCTAAGGTACCGCTTACCGACGTAATAGCCCATTTCAACCAAGGTACCACGATCTGCTAAGACTCATGAGCTGGGCATGGTGGTGTATGGGACACCGTGGTCGAGCTGTCGGCCTACGTTGGGTTGACGAGCCTCCCTATAGTGACTAGTGAGCAACCCAAACTCATGAGCCGAATATGGTGGTGTGTGGAACACTGTATTCGAGCTGTCGTCCTACGTTCAAGTGACGAGCCTCCCCATAGTGACCTCGAGTATAAATTAAGCCTACGCTGAGGTGACGACCCTCCCCATAGCGACCTGGAGTGTAAACTCTTGAACTTGCCTATCCACTATTTTTTATCAGGGGTGATGCTCTACAACTTGCCTATCGTATATGAATAATTAGGATTGACGACCCTAGATGGATCCTGGCTTGGGTAAATGATAAAAAAGGACGTACCTTATCTTCCCGAATCTGCTGTTTGAATAAGCCTAATAAATTACTTGGCTAACATGACCATGCACCGCATTGCATGTGCTTTGGCGAGGAAGGGCACTTTTAGCAAGTTTGTCATGCGCGATCATTAGACGAAGTCGTTGAGGGAGTGAAGGCGAGGGCATGCATCATTATAGCATATCATTCCTGCATTAATAAGAGTACTTAGGATATGATTGTTGTACTGCTTTATCATTACTGCTTGACTGAATTGATAACATGTTAACCTTTGTCTTATAGTACCATTAAGTTTATCACTCACTCCCACTCTAGGATGGTGTTTTAAAACACCAACCAAACTCTGATTTAGATGCAGGTTATGACGAGGCTTTTACGATGAGGCCAGATTTCATTGACGAGGAGTTCTCCTACGTGCAGCTCTCAGGCGGGTCTATGTAGACCTTGCGCTGCTTCGATGGGATTACATGAATATTGGATTAGTTGAACATTTACATTTTGATATTTTATTTATTTTGAAACAAAATATGTATATATTCAGCCCAGCTACATGATCATACTCTTGAGGCTATGAAACCCGTACATATATTTTATATACCTATCTTAGTCTTCCGCTTGCTTAATTACATTAACTATGTTGTATAAGTGATGCGTTGGAACTCGGGAGTTGAGCTTTACTTGACCCCAAATTTTTGGGGCGTTACACAAACACTTCATCAAGGTCCTCGTTGTTGGAGCTCGAATTATATGGTGTAGCCCTATGATTCACCACTGGTAGTGCTCTACGAAAATTGGGCACAACTAGTAGTGCTCTACGGAAGTTAGGGTTGTGCGGCATAGCAACCACAAGTGGTTGAGCATCGCCTTGGGCTCGAAGTGGAATCAGCATATCGGCAAGATGGTCGAGGGTATCCTGCGGCCCTTACATGGTCAACCGACTCTCCTAGTGGAAATCTTCAATCCTTTCCAAAAGATAACGTACCCCTTGATCAACGTCCATACGATTTTGATCCATACCTTCGCTATTTACTATCGGTCTGAAAGGAGTCCTCGCATTAATACCAATTGACGTAGGGATGAATGTGATCAGGTCAATCACTGCCTTCCTCAATTATAATTACTTTGAATCCACGAAGCTTCTCTGGACTCCTCAAAGAGACTTCTCGAATCCACAATGAAAAAATAAGAAAATAGAAATAATATTCTAGAAAACTTGTAAATTGATTGATCAATGAATAAATGAGTTTAGACCCCT
Source organism: Magnolia officinalis (assembly GCA_021015155.1). NCBI lineage: Eukaryota > Viridiplantae > Streptophyta > Magnoliopsida > Magnoliales > Magnoliaceae > Magnolia > Magnolia officinalis. Next base: position 50,102,088 of record JAJHSJ010000010.1, read on the forward strand.
TTTAATAGGGACAATAAGCCATGAAAGAAGTTTCGAAATCAAACTACGACTAAAACTCCTAGAAATCGTGACTTACTATAAATACTAAACTGACTGTTTATATATAGTCGTATGGCTACTAGTGTGCATGGTTTTCGACCAAAAATAGTAAGTGTCCTATTTGACTGCACCATGATGTTCCCCTAACTTTTCTAAGCACTTTTCATGTTGGGCGCTACTCTTAAAGCCCAATGGATAAAGTGTTATAATCAAACTAAAACTTACTATAAATAGAAAAAACAGAATTAAAACAGGGATTCATCCATTGATCTGGTGGTATTTCGTAAATCTAGTGTGCACACCTGGCATAGCAGGGTTGGGTGGCTAAAGTAAATCGTCCTACCTCAAAATCATATAGGGTACATCTGATAGCTCATTCCGGTTGCGAGATACCTCCGTTTGAAGTTCTGATGGTATGAATCACCTTCATCTCCGATCAGGCTTTTTCTGGTCTATATGGGCCATGAAACTATCCACAACCCGCTCTACATGAAATGTCCACCATAAAAATTTATATATATATATATGTGTGTGTGTGTGTGTGTGTGTGTGTGTGTGTGTGTGTGTGTGCTAGGGCCACCATAATGCTTATTTGACATCCAACCTCTTGATCAGGTCATATAGGCCAGGAAGAAGGGAAAAACAAATATTAGCCTAAGAAGTTTTTAATGGTGGGCATTCAATCATCATTGTTTCCTATCATGTCGTTGACTTGAGATTTGATTTAGATCTACCTGATGTCTTTAGTCCTACTATAAAATGATCTAAAAAATGGATGAACGGAGTAGATAAAACAATACATCATGGGGCCCACAAAACACAATAACCAATCCGTGTCCGACTTTGATGGCCGTATGGCCTGCTTGGCATATCTACTATTAAGAGTTTATTCACTTATTCTAAAAAATAAAAAATAAGTTCTTATTTTAAAAATAAGCTATTTGGTAAACCTCTCATTTTACTATTTATTTATAAAAAACAAATAGCAAAAAGCTATTAATAAATAAGCGATGGGGAGATCACTTTTTTTTAAGGGCTCAATTGGGAGCTTGTAAATGGAAGTAAATGGGAAATGAGTTTGGAGGTAAATGAATTGAGAGTAAATGGCTTACGCGGTTGTGTTGAGATGGGAGTAAATGAAATGCATTTGAAATCAAAATATTCTCTTTGGATGAGAGTGAAGGAGAGGAATTAGAAGACATTTGAATTTTTTAATATATTCATAGGAATATATGTGATATCCCAAATTAGTTTGAATATCCTAACTTAGTGTACATATGTGATATTTAATAGAATGATTGTAATAAGCCCTTTGAAATATATGATTTAGCCAAAAATGAGGAAATTTTGAGCCTTAGGTGGGCCACAAAAGTAATGATCACGAACAAGCAACTTGGCAATGGTTTTTAACCATCCACTTATATGGCCATCCTTTAGATGGTTTAGATTAGTGTTTTGGTGTAATTTTATTGATGTAGCAGATATTTGCTTTGTTTTGGAGTATCATTAATGTGATACGTGTATGGTGGACATGTGCATAGAAACACCTTTGTTTACACATACGACTTTCCAAGGGAGCGCAAAAAGGCATTTCTCCCCATTTACTTTCAAATCCTCTTTGGTAGTGAGGATTTCAAACACACCTGTGTTTGGATGAAAGTAAATGCATGTAAATGAAATGGATGACCCATATTGAAGATTCCCACATGATGGACAATCCACAACAAAGGTGGGACCCACATGATGGATGAGGTAAATTAAAGATGGGTCCCACATTATGGATGGACCAAATTAAAATGTAGCCTTAAATGATGGATGATCAAACCCATGGGTTGGCAACCTTGTGTACAGGGCTGCGATATAGTAATAACTAGATGAGATTGAGGTCGAATTCTCAGGGAATGGGGATCACAACCTAGAACTAATATAAAGGTAAAGGGTGTTTGTGTTTTTAATCCAACGAAGTAGAAAATAGTTATAAAAATAAATAAATAAAAGACTAAGGATCCTAGAATCCACTCATGGCAATAACAATATCTCATTCATTAATTTAATGTATAACTCAATTGAAATTGAAGTCCTATCATATCTAATTGGAAGATGATTATGTTAAACCAATCATCAACGCCAATACAAATATAAATTCAATTGAACGATTCTCACATGAATTACTCGAATCTCAATCGCAGAGAATCAAAAGCATCTAAAGCACCCTTAAGCATTAATAGATCAATCAATTATATAGATTGAATCATTCTCTAATTCAGGCTAAATAATTATAAAATCAAAGCATTCATTGTACCCATAGTGCACAACAAATGCGGAAATAAACAACTCAAAGATTTTAAGTAAAATCCAAATCAATTTCAATTAATTATATAGGTTGTTCGAAATAGGAATGACTAAAGATATTCTCAACTTAAAACATATGATACCATGATTAATCAACTTTAAAGCTAAAAATATCAAAATGAAATGAGGCTATAATCCTCAAATACACCAATTGCATATAATAAGGTTAGAATTCTCATATTTTTCTATAGTACTCATAAATGAGGTTGAAATCCTCATGTTTAACTTTGGGTATAAAAATGAGGATTAATCCTTTGATTTATCATTCAGCCCAAAGGGACCTTCTAAGGTCACCTATCTGATGTGTTATTGTTTCCTAAGTATCTAGGGATGGACATCGTGGTGTAAGCTGTTAGAACATGTAAGTGATTAAGATCTTCAACATTAGAGAAGTCTCTTTAATCATATTAGGACCCATCCATATCATTCCATTTTACCGCCATATCCTTACCATCAGATCTTAGTTTGTTAGGGAAATTGGTGGCAATATGTCCATAATCCTCATAGTTGTAACATTGGACTTGATTAAGTTGTTTAATAGATTTATCTTTACAATTCTCAACCATCTTGTCCCTCTTTTCATAAATCTTCCCTCTATTCAATTTGAGGATTTTCTTAAATTTTCTTTCAAAATCCTCATCATCATCCTTATCATCACTATCATTATCAAATTCAACAATCTTATGCTTATGAGATGTTTTAAGGATGCCTAGTTTCTTTGCTCTAGAGGAAGCCTTAAAGTTTAGTTCATAGGTTTGTAGGGAACCTAAGGGCCTGTTTGGGAGCAGCGATTTGGAACCCCCTGGATTCAAAACCCCTTGGATTTGAAACCCCCTGGATTTAAAATCCTCCTATCATGTTTGACAGCCTAGATTCAGAATCAACTTTAACACAAAAGTAGTTATGTATGGTATATTTATAGGGGTTTAAATTTAATTATTAAATCAACTTTAATATCTCTAAATAGTGAACGTATGTAATGTTTGACACAATGGCTGTAATAAGCCCGTTAAAATATATGTTTTGCCCGAAAATGACGAAATTCCAAGTCTCAAATGGGCCACAAGCACAAGATCATGTCCGAGTGACTAACCAACGATTTTTAATTGTTGATTTACATGAAAAATGTTTGGATGACACTGATCATCATATTAAAGTAATTATAGTGATGCAATTGATAATGTAATTGTTTTGGGATATCATTAGTGGGCCATGTGCCCAATAGACTAGTAGCATACCGACACACATGTTACACATGCAATTCTTAGAAGGATTTTAGATGTAATTCAAGCTTTCACCGTGGATTTCAAACCCCCTCTTTGAGGTGATTTCAAACCCACTGGATTTGAAACCCCCAATTACTTTATGGTGCCAAACAACCAGGGGATTTGAAATACCTTCAAATCCCCCAAAATCCATGGTGTCGAATGACCCCTAAGAGTTCTTCCACATTAATCTCGTCTATATTCCTACACTCTTCTATCAGGATGAAATTGCGGTAACGACCGCTTTACTTGAAGTAAGAATATGTCAATATGTCCTAGAGGGGGGGTGAATAGGACTTTTTTAAAATTTTACGCTTATTAAAATCCTATTAGTCCAATCTTGAGTAAATAGACACGAGAGACATCTGGATATCAATAGAGTAACTCAAATGGCTTCCAAGCCAGATTGAGGATCCAATCACAAAACTATTTAAATGATAAACATGGAATGATTTATAGTTAATGATGGATGTGACTATGTTGGAAGTGTGAGCAGTTATGAAGACAGTTAATGAAATCACACAAGTAATCAAAGATAATGAACAATCACAAACACAATCATTTTTATAGTGGTTCGACTACTTGTTTACTCTACTCCCGGCAGACGCACTCAACCCTTGAGTGTGCTAGATTTCATTAAGAAGGTTTCGCAGTGGTTCACCTCAAACCTAAGGTTTTAAATCAGGTTCACCTTCAACCTTTACAACCTACACCTAGGCTGACTGTTTATGCTCCCTGAGCAAGGGTCAACACATAACACCCAGTTTTAAGCACACTGGCCAAGGATCCACACAAGGAACCTCACTATTTATGATCTCACGAGCAAGGGTCAACACAACGCACCCACTTTTAGGCACACTGGCCAAGGATCTTCCACAAGACCCCAAATGTTTATGCTCTCCACAGAGCAAGGGTCAACACAACGCACCCACCACGTACACTCCCGCCGGAGGCCTCCTATGAGGGCTTGCAAGCACTACCAGAAAAACGGGCAAAGGCTACGGATAAAATCCGTAGCCATAGACCTATAGCTACGGATTTAGTCCGTAGCACAGCCGTAGTCGTAGGTGCCATAACAATAGGTCTGGAACCTATAGCTACGGATTTAATCCGTAGCTATAGGTCAAAATAGCCACGGATTTAATCCGTAGCAATTATGTCCGTAGCTATAGGTTACAACAGCTACGGACTTAATCACCACTACTACGGATTTAATCCGTAGCTATATCTGGCAATCGCTACGGATCTAAGCCGTAGCAATTATATCCGTAGCTGTAAGTTACAACAGCTACGGATTTAAGCATAACAGCTAGGGATTTAATCCGTAGCTATAGTTTACAACAGCTACGGATATAATCCGTAGCAAATTCTATATTAAAAAAAATATATACAATTATTTGTTCATTCAATTACCACCTGCATAATCATTCATTCATTTCATTACAATCAATTACAATTATTCATTCATTTCATTACAATCAATTACAATTATTCATTCATTCAATTACAATCAATTACAATCCTTCATTCATTCAATTACAATCCTTCATTCAATCAATTACAATTGCAATTAATTACAATCCTTCATTCAATCAATTACAATTACAATCAATTACAATCCTTCATTCAATGAATTACAATTACAATTACAATAATGCTGAAAATACAAATCTTTGGCTTCATTAGAGAAATTTGCTCGACTTCACCCTGAAATTTCAAAGATAAAGAATTGAAAGAGAAGATACATTTTGACAGTTTGATATTTTTTTCACAAGTAAATAGGCCTTTTTCAGCCATCACCCACCTGAAGAATAAAAAACCAATTGTTGTCCAGTCCACTCCTTTTCCTTTCAATTTCTTAGTGACCTCTGTAAAATTACTTCCACAGTCATTTATGTAGTACTTTGAAGAGTCGTCTCGAAATGAACCTCTAGTAATGACAAAGTAACTTCCTGCAACAACTTCGTATATTACATCATCCTACAAATAGTCATGGCATTCATAAATCAGAATGACCATTGGAGGAAAGAAAAACAAAGTGAAAGAAGTGCATCATGTATAACCATTTTCTTCTTTTTTTCTTAATGAATTAATAAAAGCTCAAAGAGGAATGAAATTGACACAAAAGAAATGGTCTTACATATGGTTTGTAGGGCCAAAATAAATGTCAGGAAATCGGGTTCGGGTTCGGGATCGGGTTTAGGTTTGGGTTTTCAAGTTTAGGTTTAGGTTTAGGTTTAGGTTAGGGAGTTAGAGATTAGGATTAGGTGTAGGTTTAGGTTTAGCGATTCGAGAATAGGTAAAGGTTTAGGTTTAGGAAATCGGGTTCGAGTTCGGGTTCGGGATCGGGTTTAGGTTTGGGTTTTCAAGTTTAGGTTTAGGTTTAGGTTAGGGAGTTGAGATTAGGATTAGATGTAGGTTTAGGTTTAGGGATTTGAGAATAGGTTAAGGTTTAGGTTTAGGAAATCAGATTCGGGTTCGGGATCGGGTTTAAGTTTGGGTTTTCAAGTTTAGGTTTAGGTTTAGGTTAGGGAGTTAGGTTTAGGTTAGGTTGTAGGTTCAGGTTTAGAGAATTGAGAATAGGTTAAGGTTTAGGTTCAGAAAATCGGGTTCGGGTTCGGGATCGGGTTTAAGTTTGGGTTTTCAAGTTTAGGTTTAGGTTAAGGAGTTAGGTTAAGGTTAGGTTGTAGGTTATGGTTTAGGGAATTGAGAATAGGTTAAGGTTTATGTTGAGAAAACCGGGTTCGGGTTCAGGATCGGGTTTAAGTTTGGGTTTTCAAGTTTAGGTCTAGGTTTAGGTTAGGTAGTTAGGTTTAGGTTAGGTTGTAGGTTAAGGTTTAGGAAATTGAGAATAGGTTAAGGTTTAGGTTTACGAAACCGGTTTTGGGTTCGGGATCGGGTTTAAGTTTGGGTTTTCAAGTTTAGGTTTAGGTTCAGGTTAGGTAGTTAGGTTTAGGTTATAGGTTTTTGGATTTGAGAATGGCCTCGGGTTTAGGTTATAGGTTTTGAGATTTGAGAATGGGTTCGAGTTTAGGTTATAGATTATGGTTTTGGTTTAGGTTTAGGTTATAGGTTTTTGGATTTGAGAATGGGTTATGGTTTAGGTTTAGGAAATCGGGTTCATGTTCGGGATTGGGTTTAAGTTTTGATTTTCAAGTTTAGGTTTAGGTTTAGGTTAGGGAGTTGAGATTAGGATTAGGTGTAGGTTTAGCTTTAGGGAATTGAGTTTAGGTTATAGGTTTAGGGAAATGTTAGGTTTAGGTTATAGGTTTTGGGATTTGGGAATAGTTTTAGGTTATAAGTATAGGTTTAGGTTAGGTTATAGGTTAAGGTTTAGGGATTTGAGTTTAGGTTATAGGTTTAGGTTTAGGTCTAGGTTTTGGTTTAGGTTATAGGTTTTGGTTTAGGTTTTAGGTTTTAGGTTTAGGTTAAGATTAAGGTTAAGGTTAAGGTTTAGGTTCAGGTTATAGGTTTTTGGATTTGAGAATGGGTTCGGGTTTAGGTTTAGGAAATCGGGTTCATGTTCAGGATTGGGTTTAAGTTTTGGTTTTCAAGTTTAGGTTTAGGTTTAAGTTAGGGAGTTGAGATTAGGATTAGGTGTAGGTTTAGTTTTAGGGAATTGAGTTTAGGTTATAGGTTTAGGGAAAGGTTAGGTTTAGGTTATAGGTTTTGGGATTTGGGAATGGTTATAGGTTTTGATTTAGGTTATAGGTTATAGGTTTATGTTAAGGTTTAGGTTTAGGTTATAGGTTTTAGGTTTGAGAATGAGTTCGGGTTTAGGTTATAGGTCTTGGTTTTGGTTTTGGTTATAGGTTTTGGTTTAGGTTATAGGTTTAGGTTTAGGTTTTGGTTATAGGTTTTGGGATTTGAGAATGGGTTCGGGTTTAGGTTATAGGTTTTGGTTTTGGTTTAGGTTATAGGTTTTGGTTTAGGTTATAGGTTATAGGTTTAGGTTTAAGTTTAAGTTATAGGTTTTGGGATTTGAGAATGGGTTCGGGTTTAAGTTATAGGTTTTGGTTTTGGTTTAGGTTATAGGTTTTCGTTTAGGTTATAGGTTATAGGTTTAGGTTAAGGTTTAGGTTTCGGTTATACGTTTTGGGATTTGAGAATGGCTTCGGGTTTAGGTTATAGGTTTTGGTTTTGGTTTAGGTTATAGGTTTTGAGATTTGAGAATGGGTTCGGGTTTAGGTTATAGGTTATGGTTTTGGTTTAGGCTTAGGTTTAGGTTTTTTGGGATTTGAGAATGGGTTCGGGATTAGGTTATAGGTTTTGGTTTTGGTTTAGGTTATAGGTTTTGGTTAAGGTTTAGGTTATAGGTTTTGGTTAAGGTTTAGGTTTTTGGATTTGAGAATCGGTTCGGGTTTAGGTTATAGGTTTTGGTTTAGGTTAAGGTTTAGGTTTTTGGATTTGAGAATGGGTTCGGGTTTAGGTTTTGATTTAGGTTTAGGTTATAGGTTTTGGTTAAGGTTTAGGTTAAGATTTAGGTTAAGGTTTAGGTTTAGGTTTAGGTTATAGGTTTTTTGGGATTTGAGAATGGGTTATGGTTTAGGTTTAGGAATCGGGTTCGTGTTCGGGATTGCGTTTAAGTCTTGGTTTTCAAGTTTAGGTTGAGGTTTAGGTTAGAGAGTTGAGATTAGGATTAGGTGTAGGTTTAGCTCTAGGGAATTGAGTTTAGGTTATAGGTTTTGGTTTAGGTTATTGGTTTTAGTTTAGGTTAAGGTTTAGGTTATTGGATTTGAGAATGGGTTCGGGTTTAGGTTATAGGTTTTGGTTTTGGTTTTGGTTTAGGTTATAGGTTTTCGTTTAGGTTATAGGTTATAGGTTTTGGGATTTGAGAATGGGTTCGGGTTTAGGCTATAGGTTTTGGTTAAGGTATAGGTTATAGGTTTTAGGATTTGAGAATGGGCTCGGGTTTATGTTACAAGTTTTGGTTAAGGTTTAGGTTTAGGTTTAGGTTATAGGTTTTTTGGGATTTGAGAATGGGTTATGGTTTAGGTTTAGGAATCGGGTTCATGTTCGGGATTGCGTTTAAGTCTTGGTTTTCAAATTTAGGTTTAGGTTTAGGTTAGAGAGCTGAGATTAGGATTAGGTGTAGGTTTAGCTCTAGGGAATTGAGTTTAGGTTATAGGTTTAGGGAAAGGTTACGTTTAGGTTATAGGTTTTGGGATTTAGGAATAGTTTTAGGTTATAAGTATAGGTTTAGGTTAGGTTATAGGTTTTGGCTTTGGTTTAGGTTATAGGTTATGGGATTTGAGAATGGGTTCGGGTTTAGGGATTTGAGTTTAGGTTATAGGTTAAGGTTTTAGGGATTTGAGTTTAGGTTATAGGTTTTGGTTTAGTTTAAGGTTTAGGTTATTGGATTTGAGAATGGGTTCGGGTTTAGGTTATAGGTTTTGGTTTAGGTTAGGGGTTTTGATTTAGGTTATAGGTTATAGGTTATAGGTTTTGGTTATAGGTTATAGGATTTGAGAATGGGTTCGGGTGTGGTCCCTGCAAATACAAATATAATACAAATATAAACACGGCCTGTCCGAATGGCCAGGCCCTTCCAATGTCGTCCATAGGAAATGGACAGCTTCATCATGGTCATAATAGCGGTTCCCACCTTCCAGGGACCCCCGCTCTTCCGGATAGCTCCGACGCACATCCGGGTCTGCTCCATTAATCTTGAGCAAATACATAAACACGGCCTGTCCAAATGGCCAGGCCCCTCCAATGCCGTCCATAGGAAATGGACAGCTTCATCATGGTCATAATAGCGGTTCCCACCTTCCAGGGACCCCCGCTCTTCCGGATAGCTCCGACGCACATCCGGGTCTGCTCCATTAATCTCGAGCAAATACATAAACACGGCCTGTCCAAATGGCCAGGCCCCTCCAATGCCGTCCATAGGAAATGGACAGCTTCATCACGGTCATAACAGCGGTTCCCACCTTCCAGGGACCCCCGCTCAACATCCGGATAGCTCCGACGCACATCCGGATCTGCTTCATCAATTTTGAGATAATATATAAACATGGGCCTGTCCAAATGGCCAGGCCACTTCATCAATGTATCATATAGTATGAAGGAAAGAAGACTCACTAATTTAGCTAGCAAGGAGAGAAAGTGTGAGTGCTTGGAATGTCGCCCTTTCTTTGAATAATGGATGCATATTCCACAATGCAATCTGAGAATGAGTAAGTTAGTAAGCTAGGATGTGCTTGAAAACCTAGGTAAGCTAGTAAGCTAAACTAACAAGCAAGTGGTACATACAGCCATAGAATAAAATGTATGAAGCTCTGAGAGAAAGGCTACCCAATGTTTCATTTATTTGGACTTATAAATAAAAATGTATCACAAAATAATAGGAAAGGACATGCATTCTTTGTTGAAAAACTAACCTTTCTTTATTAGGAAGCAAGCCACAAAGTCTTCATTGTCTTTCCACATGTATACTGATGAAATCCCCCGTTCATAATACCTACCAATGCAGTTGTGCAAAAGAATTGCTTTTACTTCTTCAGAAACAGAGAATAGTTTCTTTCATTTTCTGCGTACTGGCATTACTTGCCAAATCATTAGATGAAGGTCATGGACAAAAAATTAAGCCTACTGTAATAGATAAATAGTAAATCAAAGATCTAATCTTGCAACAAAAAATTAAGCATACTGTAATAGATAAATTGTAATTTAAGGTGTGTTTGGTTGAACCAAATATCATGATATTTTTGTGCAACTAGACACCGTTAATAATTGATTCTTGTTGGTTATGGGAAGAGCTGATGAAGGGTGTCTAGATCAGCTCAAGTTATAAACAATCAAAATTTTTTAGATAATTTCGTGAAAGCATTTCCAATTAAGAATTCGACAACCTTCTAAATGCATCATACACACATACATACATGTATAAAACATACATAGATACCTATAGGGGAATTTTGGACACATTTCCAGTTAACACAAGTGTATAAGTACTTTTTCTTCTTCTTTTTTTTTGCAAAATAAAAAGACTGCACCGACAACTAGCTGTAGGTTAGCTTAAAATCCATTCCTATAAACATTGTCTGGGAAAAAAGTAGAAATAAAAAATTTGGAATACAAAAGAATCGTCATACCATACTTCCAGTTGTAGGTGATCAGTTTTCTAATAAGAGAGCTATGATAGTGAGTCCTAGAATACTACAAGAAACAAGAGTTCAATGGCCAAGCATCCATAAACAAGTGCCAAAGCTTTTGGATAATCCTAACTGTACGTGAACTTTAAAAAATCCCAGCAGTCCTCTTCCTAACTCCCATTTTTTCTCAATCTTTCAGCATTGCGCCACATATCAAATAAGAAACTATCTTCGCAAATTGACCAATTTGCATTAGTACAACAAATTTATTCAAGTTTTGCTTACTTGGATGGAAATGAGAATATTTGAAAGAGATTGCCCATATGTGTCATGGAAATGTACAGCAAGCTTCTCAACATGGACAACAGCTATCACAGCTTCAAGCATTAGAACAATCGTGCCTGCAACACAAGAAAGAAGCATGTAAAGAAAACAACACTAGAATGAATATCTGGTTAGGCATGCTAAGATCTTAGTTATCATGCATTCAATCGCAGTCAACAAAGCATTTCCTAACCCATACCCATACCATACTTGAGCTCAATTACGTATAAAAATAATAGATAACACAAAGCTTTTGTTAACTATGCAACTCTGGTGGATGCATTCACTACATTATTGATTTAAGATCTTTGGCTTACTTAACTTCAGTTAATGATTCCATCTCCTCAATCTCATATGTGAGCAAGGTGTAAAGTATCAGTCGAAACCATGATATGATTGTGCACATATTGGCTGATGTACATCCTGGCACGTGTGCACGCGCATGCACACAGCACAAAACCAAAAAAGAAAGCAAAAAAACCAAAAAAAAAATGAATGAAGAAGGAAGAAGGAAGATGTTTTAACCACATTATACAGATAATTGGATCTGCTTCATTTTTGGTATAATGCACTAAAATGATCTGGAAAAACTGATGGACAGTGTGTATACATATAATACGTACATCAAGGTGGGCCCCATGATAAGGGCCTCACTCTCTTGGGTAAGCCCGGGGTCAATCAGCTCCCCCTAGCTTGTCCTTTTCTTCAAACAGGTGGTGGACATATTGAAACACAGCATGAATGTTCTTGAGAAAGAACCACAGCTGGCTTACCTCTACCTATCGGTAACTGACTGTCATGTGGGTGGACCTTCCATGCGATCCACACTGTCCATCAAGTACGCTGCCTCATCTTTACCCTGGGATCCAAAAATCATGATAATCATGAGTTGAAAATTGAGCAGGATCCTCTATTGCATTTTCAACTATTGGATTTTCAACTCAACTCTCAGTTAGAAATCACCAAAGCAGCTTCAAGATGCTAAGAAACAGTCGGAATGAAAGAGAAAATAAATTAGCAGCTAGAAAATGTGAGATTTTTTTCAATTCCTTTTATTTTTGCATTTTATGGAATTTTGTACCTGGAGCTGCTGCAAAACTCGTAGAGCTTTCCTCTATTGGAGAAGATGATGAGAGCCACCTTAGCATTGCAGAGAATGGAGAGTTCATCCCAGCTGTTGGTATGCTTTCATCAGGCGATGATACTATTCTCGGAGCCTGTAAGGAGAAATATGCATTAAAAGCATTTTTAGTGGCACACAAACACACACTCAGGTGATCTTGTAAGCCGGAGCACGAACAATAGATTGAAGAAACTGATTAGGGGCCCTGCCATGGCTACTTAAGATTCCTGCTCTCCCAATACATGCCAATCTAGCATGTGTGAGAGATCCAAGCCATTTGTTGGGAGGTGCCACTTAGTCTATGGCAACCTGAAAATCAGCTGGGTTGGTTATCAGGTGAGTCTTACAAGTACATCGAATGTGGATTGTTGGTCAATTCCTTTTAACGGTTCATTCCTCTCATACGTCTGTCCCATCATATGAATGACCTAGATCTCCCCACACTTCCCAATCAGCATGTTTGGAAAGAGAAGGATTCAAAAAATCCTACTCTATCTAATTGTAAATGGTATCATCCAATTCATTAACAGGTCTTGGATCAAGCTCATATTTTTGTTTTCCATTCATCCATGTCTGTATGATCTTATGAACATAGACCTGTATAAAGGGAAAACACAAATATCAGCATTGATCCAGAACTTCTGTGGTCCCTAAGAAGAGGAACCTCACAACCATTCTGTATGCGGTGAGTTTAGTCCCATATGCTATGATTCTTGCCTGCAAGGCCATGAACAGTCCTAAAAATTTGAAAATTTCAAAGGCAAATCAAGTCAATTCAAAACACTTGAAAAACAAGGACTAAGAATCATGATGGTTGAAGCAATAACATATCATGGTCGACACCCTCCAAGAAATAGTTATAACAAAAGGAGACAACCAACCAATGTGTTTGATAGCTATAGCAATAGTTATCGAAAAGAAAAACTTTGGGAAAGAAGAATGAAATCTCATTAAGATCATGAGCCCAACATAGGCAATATTGATCAAGAGATAAGACTAGATTCAGTTCAAACTAAACCAGTCAATGACAAAGGAGTCTATCGTACATGCAACAAGCTAGTCACTGCAGCAGCAGAAATTTCTGCTTGGGAAAATGCAATGGACATAGCAATTGGTTCGCATTATAATTTACATTTGTAGTATAAAGATAAAATTGGGCCTCATCAGAGAAATTATGGTACAGATCCAGCAAGGAGCGACCAGATCTTTGGTCCTTTGGAGGTGGGTGGTTGTTAGCAGCTAGGGGAAGAGGAGAGGGGTGACTGGTAAAAGTGATAGGGATTCTTTTGCTTCAAATATGACCTCAAGTTTAGGGATGTTTCCAAAGGGATGGGGACATGATGGCAACAAGGGTGCACTTCAACTTTGGGAATGGGGAGTTTTTACGAGAATCCTTGGGTTGGGAATGATTGTCTTAGCAGGCAACTTGTGAGATTGTATTCTGTCATCGAGGAGTGTTCTTATCAAGGAGACCTTTTTTAATTTTTTGGAAAGATACTCAAAAGACCTTTTCAATCACCTCTTTCAATAAAAGTAAATTACATAATTTAGATGTAAATGTTCCATGGAATCCACCCACATTGATGCAAATATATTTCAGAGAAAGATACTGCCTGCACATATAAAGAATGAGTCTGTATATGTCGATCAAATCATATACACCATAATTCCTTTGATCCTCTCAGTTACAAAAAGAAGAGGCAAGTACACATAATGGCTACATCAAATCAATTATCAATTTTTTTTTTTGAAAGATAAATCAATTATCAGCTTGCCTACTGAAACACACAAATGTAAGAAGAAGAAGAAGAAAAATCAGATAAGTTGTGCGGGGGGAACCATACTTTAAATCTTCAAAGTCAGCATGTAAATATATAAGAATAAAAATGGATATCTAACACTACTAATCATGTATTAAAAAAATAATAATAAAATAAAATAAAGAGAAAGAGAACTTCAAGTCATCAGAATGGAACATTATACCACTACCTTTCGACCTCCTCTTTAGGTAAATTGGTAAAACAAAGCCCAGCATCACCACGTAGAAGCTGAAGAGAAAAATATCCATAAGCACTGAAACTATGATGATATTTCTGGCTAATATGAGCAAGAACAAATCTACCTTGGAAACTTTATGAACTCCCGACTTAACTTCATCAGCAACAGATCGGCCCAATGAAATCTGCATGACTTTGTTTGATCCAAGGAAAAATCTGGCGCCAAAAAAAAATAAAAAGGACTCAATTGAGCTGTCCCCATGATTTATTTGCAGTAAAGAAAGTGTTGGACATCAAATGTAGAACATTTTAATTCAACATGGAGAAATATCCAATTTCTAAATTATACCAGAGAGATGCCATCTGATGCTCAATCAAAACTGGAGTGAAATAGCATTTTTTGCTTCAGCCTATAAATGATACAGATGTAACAGATCGGACCTATCTTTCCATACCTATACCATTGATCCAGTGGTCGCCATCATAGGATGGGTCATTACCCAATATCTCCCCATCAGATGATCCTCGCCATCAGTGGGCAATGCAAAAAGGATCATCTGACAGACGAGATTTTGGGGATATCTTCCATCCACCATGGTAGACACCAAACAGACCATTTCGATTGCCAAAAGACACGCCCCATATGTAGACTTTGCCAGACCAAGCAAGTGCTTGACTGATCACTACTCTGTACCATGAGCAAAAATATCCACTTTTTTCAATGCAAAACTGGTTAAAGTGTTGCCTGGAAAGAAGGATTACAGTGACACTGCTCTTTCAGTGATAGCTTGATTGATCATCTACTCTTATCAAAGATTAGAAAGAAAAGTTCAGTAGGAGGCCATGTATTCTGAAGATAACCGACTCTATTGAAAAAGTGAGAGGCCAGGCCTTTGCCGGACCAAGCAAATGCTTGATTGATCACTACTCTGTACAATGAGCATAAATATCTACTTTCTTCAATGCGAAACTGGTTAAAGTGTTGCCTGGAAAGAAGGATTACAGTGACACTGCTCTTTCAGTGATAGCTTGATTGATCATCTACTCTTATCAATGATTAGAAAGAAAAGTTCAGTAGGAGGCCATGTATTCTGAAGATAACCGACTGTATTGAAAAAGTGAGAGGCCAGGCCATAATAGCAAGAGTATTTATTTGATTCAGTTAGAACTCATCTCACCTAAGTAACTCACAGTTTTAACTATTTTTAATTTTTAAATTGCTAAATAGTAGCT
This sequence comes from Magnolia officinalis, assembly GCA_021015155.1. Lineage (NCBI taxonomy): Eukaryota > Viridiplantae > Streptophyta > Magnoliopsida > Magnoliales > Magnoliaceae > Magnolia > Magnolia officinalis. Next base: position 50,117,518 of record JAJHSJ010000010.1, read on the forward strand.
CCACATGTATACTTTGTTGGGCCAAGCAAAAATCTTGATCAAATTAATTTATTAATCATTCGGAAGTTGATGTTACCTGCGGCATGTCCACGGAGTATATGACGTTATCAAAAGTGATTGAAAGAGGTGCGAATGGAAGAACCATGCCCTTCTTCTTGCTCTTGTTAGGACCATCAGTGGTATCTGCTGAAGCTGCTGATATTGCTAGACCATCGGTTTCTCCAGTTCTGTTGGCATGCTTCTCCTTCAAGGCCTCTTCAGACAAAACTGCTTGAGAGTTCCCGAGTGCTGTAGGAATTTAATCAGACAGTTAGAACTAAATGATCAAAGCTAAAGATTTCCGAATATTGAGAGATGACAATGCTTACGGTTGAGATATCCAAGAGCCCAAGTGAAGAGACCATTGAATATGACCACATATCCGAGCAATGCGCCAGAACCAATCCAAAACCAGTTTGACTTGGTGAAAACTCCTCGCCCTTCCAATATTTGGATTCCTAATGATTTCGTCGAACCTGTAGGAATCTGTTTCACAAAACCAAAATCAAAGCTAAAGTTTAGTTTCTGACTTAGTGGCGATTTTTTTCTAGTTCGATCGACAAAATCCTTACATGTTTCCATTTATTCCCGAAGAATTCATTCACCGCAATTGCATTCTGTGCGTACATCAGGGGCGAGCTCCAGTATCCCCATTTCCACCATTTCTTCACATCACCTGCAGCCAAAACATAGGTTTGGTTAGTCAATAAATCCCTCAAAATTCCTAACACCTTCTGAACCCTTAATCCGAAAATGAAAGCTTGGAATTCAACTGAAAATTAACAGTCTGATCTAGTACACCATACTTCGTGCTAGAATGAATCCTCCAAGTGTCATGATTACAAGTTGCGCAAAGGACCCGAATGTATTGGCCACGATCATGTCCCGACCCAATGCAGCAAGCACCCGGAACAACCCAGATGCCATCTGGCTAATCAATACAAGTACCAGATATTGTTTCAACATCCTGCAACAAGAACAGAAAATGATCTTACAGTTATTTCCAGGTTCCAATGAAAGACAGCCAATTGAACGTGGGCTTGGAATAATTTGTTGTTACATGATCTCAAGGTCTCACCTTCCAACATTTGGATCGAAGCCAATGACGTAATAAGTCATTCCAACCCATACAGCACATTCTGCAAATGTTACTGGAATCTTGAGAATCCATGATGGCAGAGCATATGCCCATGGAGGATAGAAGAGGAGGTCTCTTTGTTTGTAGAAAACGGGAAGCTTTGCGATGGTCATTGAAAGTTCTGCAAACCCATTAAACATGAGAGTGACCAGTGCAAAAAATAGAGCACCCATGTAAATGTTTCCACCGGTCACATCGTCATGGGACATCTTAGTACGCAAGAAGACGGTCATTGTGATAAATGCAATAACAATCAGCTGCAATCAGATGGAAAATAGAAGGTATGGTAAGTAAGGAGTAAGAGAAGCCCATTATGGTGAAGTCTTCCTCAATGTGGCATCATAGCAATGTGTGCAAGATCTAGGCCATTTGTCTGCTGATCCACATCTTCAACATGGATGAGGACCATTTCTCATTTTTTCAGTCATCCATTTTGCAGACACAAGTGACCACCTGATGACCATACTGGCCTAATTTTTGGGTCATGACATATACACATGGTCCTATGATCTGGCACATCTGCCACACTGGAACATGTGAGAAGATATCGTGTTTCTAATTCGGGTGTGCTTAGTTACTCACTTGCGCCATTTTGAAGATGTAAACAAAGGAGTTTCTCTTCATCAGCAGCCATTCCCTCGCAATGTTAGCTTTCAGCAGCTCCTTCTTGCTAATGCCATATTTGGAAGTTGTCAAAGCAGCAGGATGGCTCTTGCTCTTGTCGAATGGGGTGCTAAGTTCTGCTCCCAATCTATGGCCAACATGGAAGGACTGGTATGCATCTGAAAAGTCCTTGACTGGAACGTAGCGGTATGGCTCACCTGAACGTGCCCAGTACTGCTGCTGATCTTTTCTTGATGTGACCTGGTGGTGGAAAAACAATTTACTGTTGGATTTGCCATTCTATTCAAAATAAGAGGTTTGTTTGGATTCCCATTGAACTATATTTCGATCACCGAATTCATTATAGACTAAATGATCAAGGTAAGGGAATGGCTCATAATTCCGTTCTTTGCATTTCAAGTTGGACTAAAACTGGTATTAGATGCAATTTGGGAGACCCCACTTTTGCCATTTCCTGTTTGATGAATGGAATCATTGCAATTCAATTGGATTGAACCTCCAGATGTAGCTTAAACCATGATTTCAATTGATGAATGTAGATGACTTAAGGTGAGAAGAATCAATTTTCAAAACTACAGGATGTAGTTAGAGTAAAGGGGTTAACATACCATCGGATGCTACCAAATATTATCATGGCCCTCCAACTTCGCAACGTCAACATCCATGGATCTTGATGTTAGATGGACTTCTTTGGCTAATCCTTAGTTCATAGCTTAAATTTTACCTTCCCAATGAAAACTTTGGTGAACTCCTGTCTCTGTGACTTCTTCAAATTTTACCTTCCCAATGAAATGTTCGCTAGAAGAACATAATCCCCATTAAAGACTTTCTAAGGCCCACTGTAATTTTTATTTGCCATCCAACTTGTTGTTAGGTCATACAGACTAGGATGAATGGAAAACACAAATATTAGCTTGATCTAAAGCATTTAGCCTGATTAAGGTTTTAATGGTGGGAGTTTAATCACCACTGTTTCTCATTCAACTTGATATTTGAATGGGCTAATTCCCTGAAATGATTTGAAAAAATGGATGGACAACATGGATGAAACAAAAACATCATGATGGGTCCACATATAACTGAATTGATTAAGTACTTGTAAGTAAAAAAGTTACTTATAACTAATCATAAACAAATTTTTTTTTTCTGACTTGAGGTCCTTCCATGAGGTAATGCCTGGGGAAATCAACTTGGAGCTGGTACAATTCATTGGTGAGAAACAGAGTCTGGTTGAGGAATTTCAGCAAACATGTAGAATAGCATGAAATTCAACCTGCACTGCTTCTTCCCTTCACAAACCCCCATGCTCCAGTTTTTCATTTATGGCATGCGCTCCCTGTTTGTGCCCAAACACAATAGCGATAGTTCTCTAAAATTTCAACTAACCTCATGATGCATTCAGACCCAAAGTTTATTCATCTCTGTGAAGTTTTGAAGTACAAATTCCATAACATCATTAACAGTGTTAGCATCCCTGTCGGAAGACAATGGACAGGGTATAGAGCATTTTATTATATGGAATTAGGTGAACCAAAAGAAGATGTACTTATGGTCTTTGTAGGGAATATGTGCATTACAAGAATACAACAATGAAGAGCAAGTAGCAATAACCAATACATCAGTTATCTGCCAGATCTGAAAATCTTTTCTAATGAGAACCTTCATGCAAAGATCCATCAGTAGAAGGTTTTCTCTAGTCTCTCTTTTTCAAAGGAAAAAGGAAAACTGCTGGAGCTTGAATGCCTGATTCTTTGCATGAAGGTTCTCATTAGAAAAGATTTTCCTGGCAGCCAGTGGATGCTTTGCTTCTCTTGGGAATCGAATTATAGTTCAAAAGAGACTCCTTTTAGTTCTTGATAACCGAAGATAAGATAATAATAGCATTTAACATTCGACACCACTCCAATTTTTGCACGCTCTACTGGACTTATCAGCCATATGACTTAATGGGCCCAGTTGGGGTTGAAGTCAGCCAAACCCAACCTGTTCACTGAATAGTACACAGAACCCATTACCCAGTAGCCCAACTGTATAGATTTACAACTCACCAAGCCCAATTCCAACCCACAACCTGATTAATTGTACTCAGATTGGGTATATAACTAATCAAATTCAAGCTAAGTTAAAGGTACACCCAACCTAATCCAATTAGCAGACACATACACACTTCATATTACAAATCAAGCATAGTCCACATGGGCTACATTTTTAACACATGTACAACCTCCTGCTAATTTAGCTTAGCATGTACCTTGGACCAAACACAAACATAGCCTATTAACACCCACAAAGATAAAGCAATTGAACTTCAAGCTAAACCAAGATACAACCTTGAGCACAAGCTTCCAATTTCTAAACATTCATGCACATGGCAAACATTTTGTCAAATTACTACTCATGCCATGAACTAAAAGATAAAAAAAGTTCCGAGTGCAGCAAACCAAACATGGGCTGGTCTCATTTTCATTACAAACTATCACCAAGTTTCAGCATGCTTGTATCAACACACGTTGGGTAGGAAGCATTGTGACTGAAACTTGAATTTTAAAAAGACAGTCAGGGAGGATTGAAAATCCTAACTTTAGAAGACTTTCAATCCTAATGAGTCATTTGGATGGTTGTAAGTTTTAAAGTTGGGACTTTCAAATGAATTTCCCCTCCCAAACCACCTACATATGATGTTTGAAGATTTAGGTGAGAAGTTCATAGACAGATTAGAAGTCACTTTCTTGTATATGTCTACATGTGTTTGGATGCTCCAATTCACTAGTAAATCATTTAGTATTTATAAATTACTAGCAAAGCCCACTTTTCATTTACCAATAAAAAGTGAGTTTTCATTTACTAGTAAATGAGGAGCTGGCAATGGTTCTTAATTTTTTGAACTGCTGGAGCTTGAAAACTGCTGGAGTCTCTTTTGAACTATAATGCTTGAATGCCTGATTCTTTGCATGAAGGTTCTCATTATAAGATGAACAAACATCCCTTGTAATACGATGAGCCAAAAGAGCTCAAAACTACTCTACACATGATAGGAAAAGTGATAATAGGCGGGAAAAAGTTTCAGACCTTGAAGAAGGCTCCTTAGCTGACTCTTCGATCACCTAAGATGACTCAGACAAAGTTGTAAAGCTCTTGTCAGTATTTGGGCCATTTTTGAAGATTGCATTAAGCCCAAAACTGGCATCAAAGCTTCTGAAACTCAATCCACTTCTCTCAGCTTCAGGGACATGAAGATGGTTTGGAATGATGGCGTGTTTGTCTGAGAAATGCAAATCCTCTAGCTTCTTTTCCAGCTTCGCTGTTACCTCTTGAGTCTGCAGCATTAGACGCAGATAGTGACTGAGAACTGACTTCTTAGTAGCCTTGATGCATAAATCAATCAAGCAAAACTCAATGACCCAAACTTGAATCAGCCGTATTTTCAAAGCACAATTTGACATGCCCGTGCAACAAATGTTTATAAAAAGATCAACCATTGAAACCTTAGAAATGAGTTGTATATTCACATTTTGAACTTTATCTTGGCACATACAACTGAACAAGCAAAATAAATTCAGATCAGTGCAACCGCTTTTAGTGTACTATGAAGTCAGATTCTAAGGTTTTTTTTTTTTTTTTTTTTTGAATGGTAGCTAGTAGCTACTAAGAAGTCAAAGAGTGAAGTTTTGTATGAAAGTTGCAAAATGCAAATATAGTCTATTAGTTCTAATTCCAGAGCTTATCTGCAAGTTGCATGCAAGTGATGATGGAGAGATATATCTAGAGCAGCATCCTTCTTGGCTTTCTAATACCAACTCCACCATTCAATTTCTTTTAGCTCTATGAAATGATAAAGATAGATCTTAACAATGAATTTGCACTCACCTTGAGATCATCAAGATGGTCAAGTATGAAAAATCGTGCTTCGTCTTTCAATCTAGAGTAGAAACCTACAAAATTCTTCAGCTTTAGTTCAGCGGAAAAGTTTTGATGTGCATCTACAATATCAAATTCAGGATTTCCAACTGTGCCTTCTGAGAAGGCATCCTTGAATTCCCAGTCATTTTCATCCAAATCATCATCACCATTTACTAAATCTGAATTCAGGCCCAACTGAGTTGAACTAAATTCATTTGCAGTGGGTTGTCGAGTAGAATTTACAGTGGATATCTGCTCAGCTTGATTGTACAGATCTGAAATAAGATCACTAAAAGCACTGCTCCAACCAGAATTGACGCCATTGAAGCCCTTGCTAACAGAGGTGGTGAGTCCATGAAAAAACCCCTCTTGGGCATCAAAGATATCACCATAATCTGGTTTTCCATTGCTAAAAGTATATGAAGGAGTGGTTCCTTGACTATGCTCCAACATTTCTTCAATGCCCTGCAACTAAAAATTATTGAATTATCAAATATAGCCAGCATTCTTAAAATGCATGTGCCACAAGACTATAGGCAAACTTCAGTAGTAAATAAAAAGTAGGTGGTACATTTTTTAAAAAAATGTGAAGAGTTAAGAGTACATCCCAGCACTAAACCGGGAATAATCAAGGATGAAGCAAGAGCTAGTTAAGAGTACATCCCAACACTAAACCAGAAATAATCAAGGATGAAGCAAGAGCTAGTTAAGAGTACATCCCAACACTAAACCAGAAATAATCAAGGATGAAGCAAGAGCTAGTTAAGAGTACATCCCAGCACTAAACCAGAGTACATCCCAACACTAAAAGCACGTCTTCTCTCGATGCCCCCATTTAAAGGTTTCTTACAAAGAGCTCTTGAAAGCAACAAATAGGTTTTCTTTATCCAATTTGATTGGAGTTAGAAGTTGTGGATAAACTAGGCATTGTATATACAATGAATGAGAGAACTCCTGCACTGATGCTTCATTCGAGAAATTTCATTTGGCAATCTAGTTGTTGTTTGTGTCAGTGTCAAATCTCAAGATGAGTATTTATTTCTTTCCTCCAACAATTTCAAAACCAATGATAAAAGCTTAAAAGGAAAAAAAGAAATTGCAAATGAAAGAGAACTGTTACAGCAATGTTCAACATTTAATTCCTCAAGTTGCATTTGGATGACCAAGTAAACTGAATTGCAAATCTGTCAACCAAACAAGTTTTTCTCGTTATTATAAATCTGTCAACCATGTTTACAGGTTTCCGGATTTGTGACTCTCAATTTTCAAGATGAACTAAGATGAACTGATTACGAGTTCTCATAGAACAAAACTCTACATGTTGCAGCATGAAAGTATAACTGATTGCCAGCTATGAAACAAATATCGACATGAACATGTGCATCGACGTGGCTGAACATGTCTGGGAACATTTCAAAACTTTTTTTTGTCAAAAAAGTGAAAATTTTCTTATTTTTTAATCCTGTTTTTGGATATTTCATACAAGAAATGTTCTATTTACTTTTTATATAATTAAATACATTTCAGCAGACATGTCTTGACTAATAAGACAACAAGCCCACTTATTTTATATACATATATGGGAATACAACATATTTGTATTTGTGGTCACATGTACTTCATGTGAACCAAGCAAAGCTCCTGGGATTAACATCATGCCAAACTCTTCAATGCAAGTTCCAGCTTATAGATAAGCAAACGTGTATTAGAAAAACAAGTCAAAATAAACTAACATTGCCCTCCAATGAACAAGAATTTTCTGAATTAAACATAATGGAGTAATCATTACAAATGAGAACTGATCTTTGGCAGATTTGTGCTAGTAAAAGTATGAAATACAATATACAGGTCACCTAGAACTTCAATTTGTATAGAGTAGTCCCATTGCGCTCTAGCATGCCAAACGATGTCTAGGTAAAAGAGAACATGGCAGTGAATGGGTTACCTCCCAAGCCTTGAGGTAGACTCTGATTCTGCAATTGACGTCAATAAAAGATAAAATAAATAAGAGGAAAAGCTTGGATGGGATAAAGAGAACATGCCAAACAATGTCTAGGTAAAAGAGAACATGGCAGTGAATGGGTTACCTCCCAGTCCCAATTGCTTAATGGGTCCCATAAATGAGACCCAGATGTATTAACATTGGGTTGGGTTCATTAGGTACCCATTGACAGCCACACATACAATTGAGTGCAATATTAGCCACATACCAAGTTGGTGCAAAAACTCTCTTGATTGTACTCATGTCTGGTCTTCTCTAAGCCCAACCATAGAGATGTTTGCATAGGTCCCTTTGGCGAGCAATCTCAATTCGCAGATATGGTGGTCCCCAGCACTGATTTCTAAGTAGGAAGCTTCTTCAGCCATTGGATGAGGGACACCCATTTGGATGTGGATGCTATTGCCCCAACAATAGGGTTGTTTTGAATCCAACAGCAGGTCATAGACAAATCCATCACCAGCAGTTAGGCCTGAGAATGGGAATTCTAGAATCAAGAAGTTGTAGAGTTAAAACAAACATGTTCAGACTGGTTATTCATTGAAAGGTGCGGTAATTAAAAAAAAAATGTATATACGTTAATCTTGCATTTTATTAGTACAAGGTAACGAAGATATCTGTAAGGCCAATATGGAGCCCAAGAGTCATTGATACCTGATTTTTTCCAATGTGTCATGTTTTTTTTTTTATTTATTAAGGACACCACTAGGACATGATTTTTTTCTTGACACTCAAAAGAGTCATTGACACCTGATGAGAACCAATAATAATAAAATCCAGCCTATTGCCACCACCATCTTTTTTATCTTTATCTTTTTTTTTTTCTTTTTTGAAGATTCGCATCCACACCGTTCTTGATCTATCCAACAATAAAATCTATGGAGGAATACACATTCCTGAAACCCATGATGTATTTTATTTGGGATCTTTCCATGGATGGCTAATACTTGGATGCACCATTTTTAGTTCATAATTTCATAATGACAGCTAGCTGTGAGTCCACGCATTTGAAGCTGAACAGGAAACTATTATAATGTCAATTTGGGCCCAGACAGAGATTGATAATGGAATGGGACTAACCCCACTTTGGTCCAAATCCACAAAGTGGACCACATTTGTGAGTTCTAAAAAGCAGCTGGGCAGAACTGCTTGCTGCAAAAAGACCACGTAAAACTGAATGGTAGTGTTTTCTCTTGGGCGTGAGGAGATAGACTTACTTTCCCTCCTATTGTTTGTCAGGAAGAGCTTGGCTGGTTAGCAGTGAGGCTGCAGGGTTGCTGCTATCTATTCTCTATTCTCCAAAAAATTAAAAAAATTAAAAAAATTAAAAAAATTTAAAAAAAAAATTAAAAAAAAAAAAACAAAAACAAAAAGAGGCTTTGTACCAAAACAAAAAATCTTTAAGCCCTCCTAGAGTGCTCTCAGCCCTGCCCTGAAGAGAAAGGACGCTTTCCTCCAGGTAATGTATACATGTAACCTTGGTAATCTTGAGCAGTAGAGCCTATCACAATAAACCCACCATTGCTTCTTCACATGCATCCATGAGAATGTCTCATAGAGATAAATATTTATAAACCCTCAAATGTTGGTGCTAAATCATAGATTGTGCTCGAAAGTTAATTAGCAACCAAAACTAAACCATGACAATGCATGTTTATACACTTACAAATGGACAGCTGCAACCAAACGTGCAAAGGAGCAATCACTGTATGCAAGTAGCTTTGGACAATTTCACGCAATTACACTTGGGAAGTAGTGAACTTTGTGTTTTAAAAGGACATTGGAGGGATTTCAAACATAGGGGAGGGTATCTAAGTAATCTCTCTCCCTCCATGTGTGTTGCGCGTGCCATGCCCACTAGTGCCCTTAATGGGCAGGGTTGCACCTGAATTTGAATACATGATTATTTAACAGGCCCTGAATTTTAGGTATAATTAAAACTGAGTAACTCAAAACCTGCCCCATACCATTGCCATCTCTATGGAACACATGTAACATTCTCCACATGGCTCCTACATGTAGGCTTACCGAAAGACTCAAACTTCAGTTTCAACAGTGACTAAACATGTTTCAATTTTAAAATCAGGATGATCAATCTTCCTGATGTCATAAATCAATCCAAAAAGGAGAACTGATCATACCATTCTAAAAGGAAATCTCCCTGCTCATGCAACTTAACAGAAATTGTTAGAGAAGTGTAGCTATTCCGCAGCAAAGAGACATATATATGTTGAAAAGACATGATCCTTTATTTGCTCAATTAAAACCTAGTTTTGATTGTTGATAAAAAGTTTTTTTTTTTTTACAGATAGATTGCTGATAAAAAGAATATGGCAGAAAATAAAAAGACAGCAAAAGCAGGGAAAAAACAAGAGGAAAAGATGAAGCAAGAGCATGCAGCGAAATGGAGAAAATAATAAACATTTAATCAACAGAGTTGAAATACTGAAACCACACTCCATAACGAATAACAACAAACCACTTTTTTTCCTTAAAGGTATGATGACAAACACTTTTGGAGTGCACTAAGAAAATATCAATCAATGGTCTGTCTCTCAAACTCAAATGGCACAAGTATTTTTTTACTACAATAAGTTATTCCTCTTTTTTGTCATTCACACAATATCAGCAAAAACAAGTTTTTAACTCTAACCATCAACAACAAAAAGAACATCTCTATGGCAATGCCCACTTTTATATATCACCACCACCATCTTGTCCCAAGCAAGCTTATTTTGGGTGGGCTTTACAGATCCCTTTTTTAAGCCCCAGTCCTTGCTGAAGTGAACAAGTCTTCATATAATCATACTCCTCCTCACCACTTAGATCCAAGTTCATTTGAATCTTTCAGGCCATTCAACCATAATCTAAGTTCCCTAACCAAGCTATCTCCAGTTTTTTTAGCACAAGGTAAAAACATTAAACTAGGCTTATCTTTCATTGGGCTTACTCTTAGATATGCTTCAACAATTATAATTACTGATTTTAGCTTTTATTGGGCTTACTCTTAGATATGCTTCAACCATTATAGTCATTGATTCTATCTTTCCTATCACAGTCTTCCCACCACCCATCTCAACACCCTCATCTCTAAGTTCATCTCCTGCTCATGTTGCCATCTAGTTTGCCCAACCTAATATGGCACATCCAGTCAAATAGTTGTCCCCATTCAGCTCTACATGTTGATGCTCAAATCCATATGTTCAGCACAAGTTGGATGGCTTACCTCCCCACACATGATCATCAAATACACACATCAAAGGCAATGTGCACAGCTTACCTCCACGTAACGACCTTTACAACACACCATGCTTGAGGGACATTCTCATTAAAAGAAACATTCACAGTGGTCTGGGAAGAGATTAAAAACATGTGAAATTCTCTCTTCTAGGAGAAACAAAAAGCGACTAAATGCATCCATCCATTCTGAAACTAAATGCCCAGAAAGGCCAAAATGCTGAAGCATTTCATTTCAATAGGAAGGCATAATCCACGATGAAACAGTAGTGACAAACTAAGATCATTATGTCTGAAAAAATAAGGTACTGAAATTTTCACCATAATCAGAGATCATATCTGAAAAACCATTGCAGGATATAGAGCATTTTATCAGTGATCTATCGGAAGTTATCGACCATTCTTTTCAAGATATCTCCACCATATATCAAACACAAACCCTAGATCTGTCGAGAATAGAGCATTTTATCAGCGGTCCATAAAGAGATCGATCATTTTTTTCAAGAGATCTACACCATATATCACATACGAAACCCAAATATGGCGAGAAATCTAGGAAAATCAAAACAAAAGGGAAGAAAATGCAGAGATCTAATGAAAAAGATCTCAGATCTGAGGTAAACTCACTGACCTGGATGCATGCTCGAGGCAGTACAGCTCCCAGCAGGCATTGCCGACCTAGATACCGGCCTGACTGATGTGGATCGAGATGCACTCTCTCATTTTTTGAGGTGGAATAAACCGAGAGAAGAGAGAGAGAGAGAGGATTAGGGAGATGAAGCAGAGATCGGGAGAGAAATAGGGTTAGGGAACGGAGAGAGAGAGAGAGAGAGAGAGAGAGAGAGAGAGAGGATTAGGGAGACGGAGTAGAGATCGGGAGAGAAAGAGGGCTAGGGAACCGGGAGAGAGAGAGAGAGAGAGAGAGAGAGAGAGAGAGAGATTTTCGGGGCGCGGCTCTGTTTTGAGCTCGCGCCTATTTTGGGCGTCGATTGCGTAAGACGGACCCACGGATGGTCCTGTCAAGGGCTCCGTGGGGCCCACCATGATGTATTTGGTTTATCCATTCCATCAAATAATTTTTATAAATATTTTTAGTTCATTATTTTAAAATTAAAGTAGATTGAAGGCCCAACTGGACCACACCATAGGAAGCACATGTGATTTAATGTCCATGTTTCTTACTGTGTGGTCCACTTGAGCCTTCGATGTACCTGATTTTTGGTTTCATGCCCTAAAATAATATTTAAAAATAGATGATCCGCTTAGATAAAACACATATGTTTTTCTCGGCCCTATAGAGCCCCTTACACCATTGTTAATTATTAATGGTGTGACAACATTTTAGCTACGGATTAAATCCGTAGCAAATATAGCTACGGTTTATATCCGTAGCTAAATATTAACATGGTCCGTAGCCTTTGCTCAATTTTTTGGTAGTGAAGGGTGAGAAACACCTTAGACCCAATCCTAAAAGGAATGATCACAAGTGTCCTCTGGACTCTAATAACTTACAAATAAGTGGATGAGTCCCATTCAACACGATGACGAAGATCTTCACCATTGTTGATGAAGAATCTTCTACTTCCTTGATCCGTAACATAGATGATGTACCAATACAAGGCTTCGGATTGGGTCAAGGTTAAGACGGAATCCTAATCTATAAAATATTTTCTTATAAGGAGGATAGAGTGATTCCGATCATCTATGCATTCAAGGCATCCCAGCTTAATGATTTGCCATTAAGGTAGTAGCTGGAGGATCCTTGAATGCGGAAGTTCATTCCCCAATCCACTCTATTGAATATCAATGATGAGGGTGGATAGGAGGATGAACTTCCCTGAGAGAAAGGGCTTTGGGTATAAGATCTAAGGTTAAACGCTCAAAAGCACTCTCTTCTTTCACTACCAGCAACAATAGACAAGTCCTCTTTATATAGGCAAAAGGTTCCAACGGATATAAAACGGTCACATTTATTATAGAGTTCGATATCATTGAGCGAGTTTGATATCATCGAGCGTATACTCTCGATTGTATCAACGGGCCGCTCGATGACACGAACTCAAATGTCATATGCTTTTGAAACCTTTTGCCAGCTGGTCGATGGAATCGAAACAAGTATCGATGTCATTGGATTTCGAACTTCGATTTTATCGATACAAGGTTCGATTCCTCGGCATTTGAAAATGAGAAAGACTTGTCTTGAAATAATTCAGGTTTATAAGAATGATCGAGGGACCATCGAGATCATCAGAATTTGAATGTCGATGATATCGATACCCGTGTTGATGCATCAATAAATCCAACGCATTTCTCATTAAGCTTGTTGGACAGTTTATGTCCTTGTTCGATGCAATCGATGCTGTATTGATATCATCAATATTTGAATATCGATTCTATCGAGTGACCCTCGATCATAGATAAACAATCCTGAAATATTTTACTAGATATATGCGAGTCCAAAATCGATATCATCGAAGGCCTTACGATATCATCAAGATTTGAATTCCGATGATATCGAGGGGGACCTCAATATATCGATGATCTTATGATTTTTCTTAGTAAAAATAGGGACTCATTTTCTCTGCTGTCGATTTTATCGAGTCAATGTCGATAGACTTGAGTTTCAAATATCGATGTCATCGATAGTGGTATCAATATATCAATAATTCAGTCCAGAAGAATATGTGGTTGCTAGACATCTTTGGTCCTCATTTCGATGGTATCGATTGATCATCGAGGACATCGACAACGTATGTCGATAATATCGAACAGTATATCGATAAAATCAACAGAGCTAGAAAACATAGAGATTTTCTGAAATTTGAAAAAGTTTTCTAACTCAAAAACCATATGATATTCTAATTGGTTTTAAGGGTTTAAAATATTGGTGTTTTGGGACATGGGATGTGAGGCTTAGATTTACTTGTGGTGAGCTTGTACACATCCGATTGAGGCAGACGCTTTGAATTGATCTTCCTATGAGGCTCTGCAATCTAGCTGACTCAACACTCACGCTAATTGACAAACCAGGGCACTTTCAATCTCCTCCTTTGTCAATTACGTGACAAAATACCAAAACACCCTAGACCAGCTTCTATGCTGACATCCTAAATTGTGTGTACAAACACTTTTCACAATTTTACAATTCTACTCTAGTGAGCACACACATAATCATTCAGAAGGATTCAGCAACTGCTCCCCTTGTCTGCAAACTGCCCCTATCTTGGTGCAGCTGCTCCCCTAACACCTGCAACACCATACACACGCAAGGACACATTTCCTGTCGGGGTGTTTGAAATGCTCTCCCCCTTTTTGTCAGTCATTGGCAAAGGTATAACAGTTGATATTGACTGAAGTTAAAACAACATAGGAGAACCAAAATTTCGAGAGCATATGGATATAAAGTATAGATGTATATGGATTAAATCAGGTTAAGCAGACATCATTTTCAGAAACTATGGATGCATATCAGATTAAATAAAGCAGTGATAAAGGTAGATAGAATAATCATTAAAACCACATGCACTCCATATCAGGAACTAGATAAACCAGGGGATCTTAAAACATTCTCATGCCAAAAAGAAAGATGTGAATTATCTCTAACCATTTTTAAAAATATCTAAAAATGAACTACCCAAGATTGGCAGTAGATAAACAGTTATCCCAACCAACTTAACAAGCCCATTCATGGGCAACCAGAAGTAACCGTCAGTAGCAAACCCACTCATGGGCATATACACCAAAAAAAAATGTCAAACTGTTAGAAAGCTATCACATTCACTCATGAGGGTGTAGAGCATAAAAAAAAAAATACTTATGCTCGTATGCAAAGATAAGTGTGGGTGAATGTGATAGCGTTCAGAGTCCCGTTCTACGGCTGACGAGCAGAGGTAGATGACGTCGTGTCATCTCAACAGCAAGTCATCAGATCAACCAATTGTTGTACAGTCTATTGCACTCCGTGGACCAGCCGTTCCAGCACAGTAAGCCTCTCGTTCATCGACTCCCTGAACTGGGTGACATGTCGCTGAATTGCTCCAATCCGATCCTGGTGGAGCTTAAATCGTTTAGCATGCCCTAGAGTTGATGTCGACGGTGCTTGATGGGGTCCAAGAGCTTCATCTCCAGCCATCTCAGTCCCTTCAGTGGGAGCGTCACCTGCATCTCCTTCTCCTTCTGTTTAAAGGCCTTCCTCTAGAGAATCCTTAGGATACCTATGGAATTTCAAGTCCATTCTTCGAATGTTGCTTTTATTAAAGACTTGAAGTGGAAGTTCCGGATCACTCGTAGTCAGAAAACCAATGGCGTTGCACACTGTGTGTATGATGCAGGGGTAGGGCAGGTGGACATCCCTAGTCGTATGAAAAGCATAAACCAACTGATGCACGATGAGGGTAGGAAGACAAATCTTGATCCCAAAGGTGACCGAATAAATTATCGTAGTTATGAAGCCCATGAGATCTGCCCTGTTGGAACCCCTAGAGTAGATGTTTGAAGCAAGGATACCATGCAAGACCCGATAGCGTGGTTCCATGAATCTGGCTTTTAGGGTATTCCCTTGGTGCCACTGGACGTAATGATCATGACAGAGGAATGTGGTGACCTTGGACCGAACCTCAATATTTTTCATGTTCATGTCTGGGAGTCCTACAGGTGATAAGGTAAGATTGAATATCCATGCAACAGACCCAAGAGTGATCAACACATCATCACCATCGACGGTTACGGTGATGGACGGAGGGTCGGATACTGGAGAATGACAGGCGGTGAAGAAATTATATGTTCATTCAAGATGACAAGGCCCACCAAAATCAAGAACTGGCAACCAATCTATGGCAGCAAGCAGAGCATCCAAGTTATATGGAATTAGACAACTCCTATCGACTTTTCTCTCTTGAATAACCTTTCTCCCAGTGAACTTTTCCAAGATTGGATTTACTTTTACCAATGGAGGTGTCGATGCCTCGGACTGAGACCCACCATGCGATCTAGTGCGCTGCCTTGTAGGGGTCCCACATTCCGGGCCACCTGCTTTTTCTTTAGGGGAAAGCACTTTTTGTCGGGAGGTTCTTGATGACTCACCAGGTCCAGATACTTTTCCTTTGTCTTTTCCCATTATGACAAAAAGGGTTTTGAAGGATTTGGGAAAGAGGACAAAACCCACTAAAAAGGAGATACCCAAAAGGAAGATGTAATCTTGATGTATAGAAGGGTATTACTGGATTTGTGGAACGTTTAGGGTTGTCTGTTGAGGGACCGAGCTATCCAGTTGAGAGGAGCGAGCAGAGAAGACGAAGGAAAAGAAAAGAAAATTCTGAAAAACATTTCCCTTTTTCGCGCTCCACCGCCTTATATCGGGCGGCAACTATTGATATCATAGATTCTTGCTTTGATGATATCGAGAGACCCTGATCGATATTATCGAGCCTATCTTCGATATCACTCTCAATCACATGACTTTTCCCATTCCATGGAGGTGTCGATGGTATCGACCCACGATCGATTAATCGAAAAGGACTTTTCAGGAGATATATCGAAGATAGATATTTTTCGTTTATCCGCCATTTGACTGACATCCATGTATAGGAGAATATATCCTTGAATCAACCGTATACACAGCAAAATTTTGTACAAGCATTGTACAGATCAAAATTATAAACATCAAGATGTTTATGTACAAAAGATGAGGTGAGACACCTCAGATATAACATTAAGAGTTCAACAAAAATTGCATCATTTTAGCAAATATCCAGATATTGATGCATGACCTGGATTTGTTTTTTTATGCCCAGTCTTTCTAGGCATAGGGAACATCCTTTCCTTTACTTTTAATGACATAGAAATGGTTATTTGTGCGAGAACCTTTCATCACTAATCTTCCTGAGAGGTCTAGGATTTCGCATTTTTCTTTGTTGAATGTAACCACATGCTCATTATCACATATTTGAGAGATGCTTAGAAGATTGTATGTTAATCCTTTTATGCAAAAAGCATTATCATTTTTGAGAGAGTTTATTCCTTTAATAATTCCATGTCCAATTACCCTAGCGGTGCTTCCATCTCCATAGGTGACTATCCCACCATTAAGATCTGATTAGTTAGAAAGAAGGGATTTGTCTCCCATGACATGTCTTGAGCAACCGCTATCCAGGTACCACTTAGTATCATTGCTTGTTATATGATTTGAGTGAGTAATAAGACAATTTTTCTTTTCTTTTACTATCCATTTTGTGACAGGGTCTTTGGCTATGGTAGATTTAGTTTTCTTGTTTAACTCAGCCACTTGATTCAATAACTCCTTCATTCTGTCATTATTCTAGGTGGTGATGGATGTGTTTTTCTTCTATCCATATCCCTAAGTAGACTCCTGACATTTTGCATTTCTCTGGTTGATTTGAGTTTACCAATATGATTCTGACCAGAGCTACGATGAGTCCTCCTAGGAGACATGCATTTGAACTTATAATGACCAGAATCACCACACAATTGACAAACTAGAGTAGTTCTTGTGTTACTTCTTGAAGTAACAAATTTTTCAGTCATTTGTGCTTTATTTCTAGTTTTTGATTTAGATTTATCATATCCTAAGCCACTCTTGTCCTTTTCAGGTCTTCCCATTCCTAAAAGTTTTTCTAACTTCTCACCACTCTGGGAAAACTTATAGTTTAGCTTAGCGATTTTTCTGGATTCTTCTAAATCAAACAGGAGTGTATGATTTTTATTTTGAATGAGCATGTTTTTATCTTTTAATTGCTCAACCTGTTTGTTTAGTTTTTTAGACTCTATTTTAAGGAAGGTGTTGATTATTTCAAGTCTATCATTATCTGAATGATATTGTTGTAAGTCATTGATTAGATGTGTATTAATTTCCAGAGTTTTATCCAAGTCTTTTTGCAGCAATTCCTTCTTGTTTTCAGATATACCAAGTTTTCTGACAACGTTGATGCTATGAATGTAAAGTTGATTATATGCATCTTGTAGTTTATTATGTTCTTCCTCTTCTTCTCCTCCAGTTTCCTCATTATCAGACGGAAATGATTCAGTGGCTTGCAGTTCTGACACATTCTTAATTGCAATGGGAATGATTGAAGCAGTGGAGACCATAAGGATTTTCAAAGATTTTGTTCTCCATCACTTTCTGAGTTTGACTCCTCCGTATCATCCCATGTGGCGGCCATTGCTTTACCCTTTATTTTTCTGTTTGGGCATTCAGTAGATAAGTGTCCATACTTCTGACAGGCATAACATTGTGGTTCCTTGGTCTTTTTACTAAATTTACATGTAGAAGGTTTGTTGTCCACCTTTCTCCCTCTGGAAGGACGGCCACGATTCTTCTGAAAGAATTTCCTGAATCGTTGTGCCAACAAGGCCACTTCCTCATATTCATCTTCTCTTTCACTTCCACTGTCCTCATTTATTGTTTTCTTTGAAGTTTTTAGGACATTTATTTTGGATTTAGGAGTTTTTTGAAGTGTAGTTCAAAAGCTTGTAGGAAACCTACCTGTTCTTCTACTTTCATTTCATTAATATTTCTACACTGTTCAATAGTTGTTACTTTAGGATTGAACCATTCCGGTAATGATCTTAGAATTTTTCTATAAATTTTTGGAATCGGAACTTTCTCACCTAATCCACCCATGGAGTTGCAAATGATATTCAACTTTGAAGAACTCCATGAAGGTCTCATGCTCTTCCATTCTTAGACTTTCGAACTGTGAGGTTAGTAGTTGTACTTTGAACCTCTTCACACTGCTTGTGTCTTGATGGGTTATTTCCAATAGATCCCATGCTTCTTTGGATGTCTCACACATACTTATTTGATTGAATATATCTTGGAACACGACACAGTAGATGACGTTCATAGCTTTAGCTTTAGCAGTCTGTTTTTCTTTATCGAACGTCGTCCACTTCTCTTTGGGTTTGGGTTTTGTGATGGTTGTGCCACTATTAAGTACAATTTGTTCAGATGGTGGCACATATCCACTTTCAACTATATCTCAAACATCATGATCCAAAGATCTTAGAAAGTAGTGCATTCTATCCTTTCAGTATGCATAATTTGAGCCATTAAATACTGGAGGCCTAGTGACCGATGATCCCTCTCCTTTGGCCATATTCCCAACTTCAGTCAAGATCACTCTCTAGGCGGTGAAGCCCTTAAAGAGAGACCCGCTCTGATACCAAATGAAATTGCAGTAATGACCGCTTTACTTGAAGTAGGAATATGCCAATATGTCATAGAGGGGGGTGAATAGGACTTTTTTAAAATTTTATGCTTATTAAAATTCTATTAGTCCAATCCTGAGTAAATAGACACGAGAGACATTAGGATATCATCAGAGTAACTTAAATGGCTTCCAAGCCAGATTGAGGATCCAATCACAAAACTATTTAAATGATAAACATGGAATGATTCATAGTTAATGATGGATGTAACTGTGTGTGAAGTGTGAGCAGTTATGAAGACAGTTAATGAAATCACACAAGTAATCAAAGATATTGAACAATCACAAACACAGTCATTTTTATAGTGGTTCGACTACTTGTCTACTCCGCTCTCGGCAGACGCACTCAACCCTTGAGTGTGCCGAATTTCACTAAGGAGGTTTCGCAGTGGTTCACCTTAAACCTAATGTTTTAAATCAGGTTCACCTTCAACCTTTACAACCTCCACCTAGGTTGACTGTTTATGCTCCCTGAGCAAGGGTCAACACATAGCACCCAGTTTTAAGCACACTGGCCAAGGATCCATACAAGGAACCTCACTGTTTATGCTCTCACGAGCAAGGGTCAACACAATGCACCCACTTTTAGGCACACTGGCCAAGGATCATCCATAGGACCCTAACTGTTTATGCTCTCCACAGAGCAAGGGTCAACACAATGCACCTACCACGTACACTCCCGCCGAAAGCCTCCTACGAGGGCTTGCAAGGGTGAGAAACACCTTAGACCCAATCCTAAAAAGGAATGATCACAAGTGTTCTCTGGACTCTAATAACTTACAAATAAGGCCTCTTAGGAAGATCAGTGATGAAAGGCTTCGGGTTAGGTCAAGGTTAAGATGGAATCCTACTCTATAAAATGTTTTCTTATAAGGAAGATAGAGTGATTCCGATCATCTATGCATTCAAGGCATCCCAGCTTAATGATTTGCCATTAAGGTAGTAGCTGGAGGATCCTTGAATGCGGAAGTTCATTCCCCAATCCACTCTATTGAATATCAATGATGAGGGTGGATTGGAGGATGAACATCCTTGAGAGAAAGGGCTTTCGGTATAAGATCTAAGGTTAAACACTCAAAAGCACTCTCTTCTTTCACTACCAGCAACAATAAACAAGTCCTCTTTATATAGGCAAAAGGTTCCAACAGATATAAAATGGTCACATTTATGACAGAGTTCGATATCATTAAGCGGGTTCGATATCATCAAGCGTGTACTCTCGATTGTATCGATGGGTCATTCGATGACACAAACTCAAATGTCATACGCTTTTGAAACCTTTTGCCAGCTGGTCGATGGAATCGAAACAAGTATCGATGTCATCGGATTTCAAACTCTGATTTTATCGATACAAGGTTCGCTTCCTTGGCATTTGAAAATGAGAAAGACTTGTCTTGAAATAATTCAGGTTTACAAGAATGATTGAGGGACCATCGAGATCATCGAAATTTGAATGTCGATGATATCGATATCTGTGTCGATGCATCGATAAATCCAACGGATTTCTCATTATTCTTGTTGGACAGTTTATATCCTTATTCGATGCAATCGATGTTGTATTGATATCATCGATATTTGAATATCGATTCTATCGAGTGACCCTCGATCATAGATAAATAATCCTGAAATATTTTACTAGATATATGCGAGTCCAAGATCGATATCATCGAAAGCCTTCCGATATCATTGAATTTGAATTCTGATGATATCGAGGGGGACCTCGATATATCGATGATCTTATGATTTTTCTTAGTAAAAACAAGGACTCATTTTCTCTGCTATCGATTTTATCGAGTCAATGTCGAAAGACTCGAGTTTCAAATATCGATGTCATCGATAGTGGTATCGATACATCGATAATTCAGTTCAGAAGAATATGTAGTTGTTAGACATCTTTGGTCCTCATTTCGATGGTATCGATTGATCATCGAGGACATCGACAACACATGTCAATAATATCGAACGGTATATCAATAAAATCGACAGAGCTAGAAAACATAGAGATTTTCTGAATTTTGAAAAAGTTTTCTAACTCAAAAACCCTATGATATTCTAATTGGTTTTAAGGTAAAATACCTGGTGTTTTGGGACATGGGATGTGAGGCTTTGATTTACTATGGCGAGCTTGAACATATCCTATTGAGGCAGACGCTTTGAATTGATCTTCCTATGAGGCTCTGCAGTCTAGCTGACTCAACACTCACACTAATTGATAAACCAGGGCACTTTCAAAGGTTATCTTGGGAGTGAATCTATTTGGAAGAGATCTAAGTAGTTTTCTATATATATGACCATCTGGGATCCTCTCTCCTAAACCTCACATGGAATAGTAAATATCATTAATTTTAGAATAAAAATCCATAAAAGTTTGGGAATCTTTCATTCTAATATTTTGGAATTAGGTCATTATGAGTTGAAGCTTCGATCTCTTTACTATGCTAGTTTCCTCATGGGAGAATTCCAATATGTCTCACGCTTCCTTACCTATTTCATATGTGTAAATAAGTTTAAATTCATTGGGGAAAATCACATAGTAAATAGCATTGAGAGCTTTGACATCATAGGTATACTACACTCTCTTATCGGCACTCCATTTGAATTTATCTTTGGGAGCATTAATGGTTCAATCAACAACCATGACTTTTTCGCATAGTCCATCCTTGTTCAACAATTGTCCAAACCATAGGATCAATGGATCTTAGAAAAACCCTCATCCTAGCCTTCTAATAAGCATAATTAGACCCGTTAAAATATGGTGGTAGTGTGACGAGACACCCATCCTGGGTAGACATCATTTCAAGGCTCCTTCGATCAACTTAAAGTGGTTAAACCCTCCAAGAGTTACCTACTCTGATACCAAATAAAATTGTACATGGTGGGACAGGATACCATGGCTATGCGTGGAAGCTTAAAAGAGCTAAGGAATGAAGGTTATGTCCTAGGATGGAGTTTGATTAGGACCAAATAAAATTTTACATGGTGGGATAGGATACCATGGCTATGCGTGGAAGCTTAAGAGAGCTAAGAAATGAAGGTTATGTCCAAGGAGTGAGTTTGATTAGGACCAAATAAAATTTATGTCTTTTAACACATAATTGCTTACTTCAACTAATATGTCAATTTAAACTAAGTAAGGTAATTAACTCTAAGGCTTCCAAGCCAATAGAGAGTCCAATCACATAGACTATACTAGATATACTAATTAGGCAACTAATCTAAAATTAATAGTGCACATGTGTGTATGGGATGTGCTAACTATTAACTCCTATAATTCATAAATCATTCATACATATAATTCATTAGACAATCACATAAAAATAATTAGAAATCTATTTAAATGACAATCCCAAACGCAAATATGTATAGTGGTTCAATTTCTTTACTCCACTTCTTATGGATACACTCTCCCTAAGTGTGCCGGATTTCACTATCGGAGGTTTTAAATTCTAACCTTTACAACCCTACTGTAATGCCCCGGATTTCGAGGGTCGAGCAAAGCTCCACTCACGAGATCCAGCGCATCACTTATGCAACATGGATAATGATGTTCAGATTTCGTCTATATTAATGAGTTAAACATGAGTGGGATTATATCAAAATAGCACATCATACTCCAAATATAATTAAATTAAGCAAGCGGAAGACTGAAACATATATATATATATATATATATATATATATATATATATATATATATATATATATATATATATATATATATATATATTTAAGTATGTAAGTGTTTAACAACCTCCAGAGTATAAGTATATTACCGGGCTAAATATATACATGTATTGTTCCAAAATTGATAAAATATCAAAATGTAAAGTGTCCAATTAATCCATGTGTCCCTATAATCCCGTCAAATCAGCACGAGGTACATATAGACCCGCCTGAGATCTGAACGTAAGAGAATTCTTCCTCCTCATCAATGAAGTCCACCTCCACTACATAGGCCTCACCATCACCTGCATCTAAACTAAAGTCTTGTTGGTGTTTTAAAATACTGTCCCAGAGTGGGAGTGAGTGATCAACTCAATGGTACTATAAGGTAAAGGTTAACATGTTATCAATTCAATCAAGCAGTAATGATAAGGCAATACAGCAATCACTTCCTAACTACTCTTGTTAATGCAGGAATGGAGTGCAAGTAATGATGTATGCCCTCGCACAAAGCTCCCTCACAAGCGAATCTGACAACCAAGTTCGCACATGACTACCTCCCTAAAGTGCACCTTCCTCGCCAAAACACATGCAATGTGGTGCATGGTCGTGTTAGCCGAGTACTTAATTAGGCTCATTCATACAGCAAATTTGAGAAGCTAAGGTACCTCCCTTTATATCATTAACCCAAATGTAGGATCCATCTAGGGTCGTCAATCGTAGTTAACCACATACGATAGACAAGTTGTAGGGCAGCACCCCTAATGAAAAACATTGATAGGCAAATTCAAAAGTTTATACTCGAGGTCACTACGGGAAGGTTCGTCACCTCATCGTAGGCCGACAGCTCGAACACAGTGTCCCATACCACCATGCCCGACTCACGAGTTTGGGTTGCTCACTGGTCACTACGGGTAGTCTCGTCACCTCAGCGTAGGCCGACAGCTTGACCACGGTGTCCCATACCACCATACCCGCTCATGAGTCTTAGCGGATCGTGGCACCATGGTTAAAATAGGCTTTTACATGGGTAAGTGGTACCTTAGATTCAAGCAGTGATGTCCATACATGGTAAACACACAATAGGCCGATCGGTTTGTTTGGCAAGTTCGATTGGTACAAACACACGTTGACTTTATCGACATGGAGTGCATAAGCACCCCTTGTAGCCTAACCATTGTCGACGATCGTCATGCGACTCAGATTCATCGAGTTACCCATTGTGGCGACACTAATTCGACCACCTGTACATGGACTGTTACCGATTGCCTGGGCTACGTTGTAACCCCAATCTTACTCAGATGCAATAGGTAGATACATGTGATAATCATATCAGCATTTAACAAACAATCCAAATCAATTCCTCATTTGAGCATATCATCAAACACATTGATCATATTACATAACCCTCAAATATGATTATATGAAAGAAACTATACATATGATTAAGGTAATTGAGAATCCTATCTTAATACTCTTAAAAAATACAAATCATCAACATTTTTTCATTCAGGTATTTTATCAAACACTTAGGCTACACTTCACCAAATATATAGACTAGGTTAGTTACAACATATATTTTAGCAATTTCTTATACAAAGAGGTCATCATGCATATAGTAACAATGAATCCTAGATTAATAGTCATGGCAAACGCAAATCATGTTTACATGTTCATTCAAACATTTCAACAAACACATAGGATGCATATTTGTTCAACATAGTTTATACATGTATAATATATCGAAATTGACGTGTCTAAGGCGATATGGTAGCAATCAAGTTAGACATAAATCATTAGCTGACATTGAGGGCATTGAAAACCATAACCTAAACATTTATAGTCCTCACCTTCCGTCAGAATATTTGATTCGGACTCGGTTCGAATTCTACGTTCCCAAAAACGGATCGACAGGTACTTAAACCATGAAATATGTTAGCTAGTTTATCGATTACTCAATTCGGATCTCTAAATCATTATTAGGGTTAGGTTGTCTTACCCAAATTGTAGCCAAGACTGATCGTGTAGCGAAAAGGGTAGGTAATTCAAGGTGTGGAATCGTGGGAAAGAATCACAGCAACGATCTCCCTATTTCTCTCTTCTCTCCTTACTCTCTCCCCTTCTTTTCTCTCTCCTCTCTCCTAAGGTTTGGTAAAATTCGTATGGGAGAGAGATGGGGTGGTTTAAGGGCTATAAATAGGCGCAGAAGTGATGCAAATAGCCCCAAGGCCATGGTATACTTAATTTATATCCAAAGGGGGCCTGTTTTTGACAAACAGGGCACATAGGTAGGCCATTATTCACTTATGTCGTAGGATAAGTCCCCTGACAATGGATCTATGCCAGGATGTGATTTCAGCGTGATTGGATAGGTCGATCGACCGTGGAGGGCCTATGTCAGATCAACGGTCGTACTTACTTGATTGGGGCCACAAGTATATGGATATGTGCAGAGAAATTTCCTTTTCCCATGGGTGAAGTTTGGTCAGAAACTGACTGTCCGAAATCCTCAATTTCGTGCATGGACGAATGGCCCAATTCACTTAAATTTCAATACATTTTCTAAAGTTATTCGCGTTTCTCACACACTTTACTCAAGGCTCAAGTTGTGCATTTCTGGATACTATCTGGGCTCGATTCCCACGATGGTTGTCAAGCCTAGTATGATGGACATAACCCTATAGTTTCACGGTCATCGGAGTTTTGACGTGCGGTCCAGGTCCGACACGGGGTTTCAATGTACTCCTGAAAGCAATAGGCTCTTAGGGTTTTTCCTAGGTCTTCATGTAGTGTTGAATCAGCGGTATTAATGGTTTTGGGTCTTCTCATTTGTGGAAATGGTGGCCCAAGCTTAATCCACCACTAATTCAGTTTAGTACTTAACTAAATTTCGCTTTAATTACAACAAGATATGATCCTTAGGCATTTCTGGCTGAGGTGGTACTCAGGTCTTTGTACGGATTTTTTCGAGGTGTTATAATCTACCCCCCTTAAAGAAAAATTTTATCCCCAAAATTAGTACCTTTTCGTACTCCTCGGGGATCTGAGGGTAGTTCTTACAGACTTCTGCTTCCATTTCCCAAGTAGCCTCTTCCTCAGTATGGTGTGTCCATAACACTTTCACGAGCAGGATAACCTTGCTGCGTAGCACTTGCTCCTTCCTATTTAGGACATGTGTGGTACGCAATACATAAGTAGCTTCTTCACTTAGCTGCACTTGCTCCCATTTGATAATATGGGTAGGGTCAGGAACATATTTATTTAGCATCGATACGTGAAATACGTTGTGCATGCCTGCGAGTGGTGTGGGCAAGGCGAGACAGTATGCCACCACACCCACTCAGTCCAGAATTTAGAATGAGCCAATGAATCTCGGAGTGAGTTTCCCTTTCTTGTCAAAATGAAGTACTCCCTTCATTGGAGAAACCTTAAGGAATACATGGTCCCCAACTTCAAATTTCAGTTGTCGCCGTCTTGTATCGGCATAACTCTTCTCTCTACTCTGGGCTGTAAGAAGCCGACGCCTAATAAATCAATCTTCTCTGAGGTTGCCTGTACCAAATCTGGGCCAACCAAACTTTTTTAGCCAACTTCTGCCCACAATGTAGAGCTTGGCAAGGGCGCCTATGCAAGACTTCATAAGGAGCCATGCCAATGCTTGCTTGGAAGATGTTGTTATAAGCAAACTCGGTATAAGGGAGATAGTCATCTCAGCTGTCCTTGAAGTCAAGTATGCATGCTCGTAACATGTCTTCAAGTATTTAATTTACCCGTTCCGTCTGCCTATTAGACTGTGGGTGGAATGCGGAACTAAACTTCAGTTTCACTCCCATTGCTTCTTGGATTCGAGTCTAAAAAATAGACGTGAATCGCGTGTCTCGGTCCGACACAATTTTCATAGGAACCCCATGTAGTCGTACAATCTCCTTGATGTACAGCTTGGCCAGGTCATCGGTCAAATTAGAAACTCTAATCGAGAGGAAATGAGTCGATTTCGTCAACCGGTCCACAATCACCCAAATGGAGTCGTACTCCTTTCTCATATTTGGTAACCCGGAAATGAAGTCCATAGATATGAAATCCTACTTCCACTCAGGTATGGGCATGGGCTAAAGTAAACCAGTGGGTCGACGGTGCTCGGCCTTCACTTGCTGGCACGTGAGACATCAGGATACAAAATATGCTATGTGGGCCTTCATATTGTCTCACCAGTACGAACGCTTCACGTCTCGATACATCTTTGTACTACCTAGATGCATCGCCAACTTTGAATTGTGGGCGGCTTCTAGAACTTCTCTCCTTAAGTCATGGAGTTTTGAGACGCATGAGTGGCCACGATATTGCAAACCTCCATCCAAGCCAATCTTCCATTCGGATTCTTCACTGTCGCTCGCATGCTCTATCATCTTCACCAACTGTTCATCTTCCTTCTAAGCTACAATGATTCGGTCATCGACAAGTGGTTGCACGTGGAAGTGTGCGACGCTCTCGAATGGCTCCTCCACTGTCATCTTTTGTTCGAAGTCTCGTATGAATTCCACCATATTCCACTCTTCTATCATTAGTGGGGCTGCAAATGTTATGCTCTTCTTGTAGCTCAACGCATCGGGCACAAGGTTGGCCTTTCCAAGATGGTAGGAAACCTCAAACTTGAAGTCTTTCAAGGTCTCCATCCATCGACGCTGCCACATATTCAGGTCCCTCTGAGTAAAGATGTACTTGAGGCTTTTGTGGTCGCAAAAGAGCTCGAACTCCTCTCCATAGAGGTAATGTCTCCAAAGCTTTAATGCGAAAATGACTGACGCCAATTCCAAGTCGTGAGTGGGGTAATTCTCTTTGTGTTTCCTCAACTGTCGTGATGCATAGGCGATCACCCTATCTTTCTGCATAAGTACACAACACATACCGACTCGAGAGGCGTCAGTGTAAATGGTATATTTGACCCCTTGCTCTGGCAATACTAGCACGAGTGTAGACATCAACTTGTCCTTTAATTCCTGAAAGGCTGCTTCTGCTTTCTCGTTCCATGCAAACTTAAGATCTTTACAACTGAGTTGAGACAATGGTCGGGCTATCTTGGAGAAGTCCTTAATGAATGGGCAGTAATAGCTGGCAAGCCCGAGGAAACTCCTCACTTCTGTCACTGAATCGGGCTGCTCCCAGTCTTGTACCGCGATCACCTTGGCAAGGTCCACGGTGATTCCTTCCTTAGAAACCACGTGTCCCAAGAACTTGACTTCTTCCTTCCAGAAATCGCATTTTCGATATTGTACAAATAATTGATTGTGCCTGAGAGTATCAAAGACTACTGGCCGGTGTTCTTCATGATCCTTCCGGCTCTTGCAGTATATCAAAATGTCATCTATAAATACGATGACGAATCGGTACAGATACGGCCGAAACACCCAGTTCATGATATCCATGAATATGGCCGATGCTTTTGTAAGTCCAAACGGCATCACGATGAATTCATAGTGCCTGAAGCTGGTTCTGAATGTTGTCTTTTGTACGTCTTTGTTCCTCACACGCAACTAATGGTACCCGGACTGTAATTCTATCTTAGAAAAATATTGTGCCCCCTTCAACTGTCAAACAGGTTATCTATTCTGGGCAGAGGATACTTGTTCTTCACTGTGATGTGATTTAGTCTGCGGAATCAATACACAATCGCAGTAATCCATCCTTCTTCTTTACAAACAATATAGGTGCTCCCGAAGGAGATACGTTCGGTCGTATGAAACCCGAATCTAACAAATCATCAATCTACTTTCTCAACTCCTCCATTTCACACGGAGGCATATGGTACGTTGGTAAAGAGATAGGCGTCGCGCCTGACACAAGGTCGATTGTAAAGTCGATCTCGCACTGAGGAGGCAGTCCAAGGATCGTTCTAAACACGTCCGTGAAATCTTGGACTACTGGCGTGTCCTCAAGAGACGAACCATTAACATTCTCTAACAGGGAAGCATAACAACTAATACAGCAGGGCCAACTGACTTGAACTGGGAAAGTGAAGGTCGTGGTTTTCGGCCCATGTGTTGTCACCGATCTGGTTTCATAGTCGATCTCGGCCTTCATTTCAGTGAGCTAATCCATGTCAAGGATGGCGTTGTAATGATATATCGTGGTGATAATCAGGTCAATGCACACCACCTTGCTTCCTAAGTCTATCGGGCAATCTTTACAAAGCTTAGTGGCGTCTGTGAAGGTTCTTACTACAGCGATGACTCTCACCCCAATCATAAGGGTAGTGCTCAGCCCTAATCACTTGACCGTAGAGTATATTATCATGGAAATAGTGGACCCGGTGTCCACCAACAGAAATATAGGTGTACCTTGGATGTGGGCAGTGACTTCAAAAGCTAGCGGTACTGCAACCGCAGATTTAGACACTTTGGCTGCGAGGGCATGTACTCGAGCATGTTAGGACGATTGGGTTGCGTTGTCATAGGTCGTTGAGGCGGCCTGTATCGAGGTGCGGGAGGTCGGTTGAATGGCTGTGTCGGTGGTGCAGATCGTAGAGGTGGAGCCGATATAACTTGAGGTGGCTGGCAGTTGATCTTCTGAGGTAGGGTAAAGTCGTTGTCCCTCATCTTGGTAAAATAAAAGGGCTCCGTATGGCCCGCCTTGTTACAATAGACGCACCAAAGATCAGATCGCCTCTCCTAGATTGGCGGAGCCAATAGTCTGGGAGGCGAACTTGCACGCGGCCTCTTGCCGAGAAATGGTCGGTTCGGTAATTCAGGTCGAGGCCTCGGGCCCATTGGCATACATGTCTGAGACACTCTTTCACCATCCTGCTCAGCTCGCAGGGACATGTTCACTAGCTCAGCATAGTTGGGAATACTAGCGTAAGACATCTTGGTGTGTATATCAGCCCGCAGTCCTTCTGAAAGAAACTGCATTCTAAACGAAAGAAACTGCATGCATTTCATTTAGCCAAAAATTTCACAATACATATGATGTAGTATTACATGAATTATGACGGAGAATGCATGTGATCTAATTTTAACAAAGGGCTTTAACACTGACTATCCTAACATCCACTAAGCCTAACTAAGGCTATTACAAAAAAAAAAAAAAAAACTAAGAACCACAACTACAAACATATAACTAGTCCTCCGATTCTGGCAAAGGCGGAGACGCTCCCTTATGCTGTATATAGCACAGGAGGGCCTTTAGGGTGCGAGACATCTTCTTGAACTTTTGCTTCAGGTAGGCCTGGTTCTCCTCGATCTTCTGCTTTAGGCGGACCTGGTTCTCTTCAATCTTAGCCATGCAGGCTTCTAAGGCGACCCGGTCATGGTTGTCCTCATGTGTAGCAGTAGGAAGTCCCCCGTCAGAGTCTTGGGCCTCCTCTTCTTCTTGCTCCACTTCCTCACTGCTTTCCTCTTCTTCATTTCTTTCCTCTTCTTCACTGCCTTCCTCTTCCTCATTCCCTTCCTCTTCCTCACTTCCTTCCTCTTCTTCAGTCTCTTCCTCTATCTCATCCCCGTAATCATCAAGCCTTGCTTAGCGTTGCCTGGGGCCTATTCCCATATTGTTGAGTGTAGTTTCACTGATAAAATGTATTGGGGCATGGTCATCCATATGAAGTCTGAAGCAAAAATTTCGGGCGATCTTGCAAATGAGTTGGCCGAAAGGAAGTGAGGCGTCTTCCCTAGTAGATCGTGCAATGTTAATTATTTGAGTCAAGGCGAGGGTAAGCAAGCACAGCTTGTCTCCCTGTCCAGCTCTGTATAGGAAATCCACCATGAATTGAGTGCATTCTGTGCAGTTACTCCACCTAGGATACACGTTGTACATGCATATATGGTGGAGTAGGCAAAAATCTGCCGTCATCCGAGTCGGTGCGAGGCTACTTCCTCGCCTCCAATTAACAAGTTGTCCGCATAGGAAACGTGTGTGGCGATTTCTCTCCCGTTCACTAGCGAGATTAGTCTCGCTGGCATGCACCACACCACGTTCTATCCCCATGATACGTGCCATGACATCCACATCGACCTTGGTGTGAGATCTTCCCAAGGATATGATAAATTGAAGAGGCACCAGAGTTGGGTCTCGTATGTGAGCATAGAAGGCTCGCAAGGCACGTTCACTCGCATGAGTGTTTCCCTCGAATATGGGACCCCACACATTCTCCAGGAGGAGGTCGATTACCGGATATAATCCAAATAATTTCTCGTCAATATGAGCTTCAAACATAACTTCATGACCACGAAACTTACCTAGTTCGGCGCCCGCCGGTAGCGACCTTTCTATCTAGACTCGAGGGTCAAGATCCCATTTCGACCTTCGCTCGGCACTTGCACTAGTCTCGACACTCGTCTTCTTCCTAGAACGGCTTGGACGGCTAGGCCCGGCCTCATCTAGGGCCATTCTCTTGTTTCCCATAAGGGAAAGGAGCGTTGAGACAGAGAAAATGGTGGTGAGGAACTCAAGGAGGGCCATTGGAATGGAAAAGCTTGGAGAATGAAGTGGATTGTAGGATTTGAAAGTTATGAGACATAAAAGAGGGTTTTTGTGCTCAAATGGGTGAGAATAATGGAGATGGAGAGATGAAAATGGTTGTTTTTGAGGAATGGTGGTGGATGGGTGTAGGATGTAGAAGATTTGAAAGATTTAAGTGAATGGAAGTGGGGATTTGAGAGAGAAATGGGGTTTTGGAGGGTTTAGAGGTGTTTGGAGGGTTAAAAATGAGTGAATAGGGGTGAAATGGGGCTAAGGGATTAAAAGGAGGGGCCCTACACATGAAACAGGCCCGACATGGGCGACCGGTCGGTGGCGAGCCGCCGCTGCCGTGGTGCCTCCACGCCCCGCTGTGGAGGTGGGCGGCGCGGTGCCACCTGGGTGGTGCCGCCGCGTCCCTCTAGGGTGGCTGGCGGTGGCTCTGCCCTGGGGTGGTGGCCACCCCCTCTCGGGGTGCCGTGGACCCCCTGGGCCCCACCGTACTTTGTGCTTTGGGTCCTTAAACCCGCACGGTCCATTTTCCTAGCTGCACATGTACGTATTCGAGCCTTTTAGCCAGTTTCAGGTTTTATGTTTGTCGACTAGTGGTTCAACCCCGTCGATTGACGTCCTAATGATGATTGAGACCAATTTACATGATCTAGGACGTGTACGGGCTACACTACAATAGTCAATCTCGCTCGTCAATGAAACCTTGGGATCCTGATGTGGTTTCTAAATTCCATCGCTCCCTTCCTAAGTCAGAGTGCATCAGATTACATCGTGTTACCTATAACTAAGGTCCAATTTAATCCAAATCATTCTCTGATACCAACTTGTAACACCTCGGATTTTGAGGGTCGAACAAAGCTCTACTCTCGAGATCCAGTGCATCACTTATGCAACATGGATAATGATGTTCAGATTTCGTCCATATTAATGAGTTAAACATGAGTGGGATTATACCAAACAACACATCATACTCCAGATATAATTAAATTAAGCAAGGGGAAGACTGAAACATATATATATATATATATATATATATATATATATATATATAAGTATGTAAGTGTTTCACAACCTCTAGAGTATGAGTATGTTACCGAGCTGAATATATACATGTATTGTTCCAAAATTGACAAAATATCAAAATGTAAAGTGTCTAACTAATCCATGTGTCCTTGTAATCCTGTCAAATCAACATGAGGTATGTATAGACCCGCCTGAGAGCTGAACATAGGAGAATTGTTCCTCCTCATTTATGAAGTCCAACTCCACTGCATAGGCTTCACCATCACCTGCATCTAAACCAGAGTCTGGTTTGTATTGTAAAATACCTTTTAAGAGTGGGAGTCAATGATCAACTCAGTGGTACTATAAGGCAAAGGTTAACATGTTATCAATTCAATCAAGCAGTAATGATAAGGCAATACAACAATCATTTCCTAACTCCTCTTGTTAATGCAGGAATGGAGTGCAAGTAATGATGTATGCCCTCGTACAAAGCTCCCTTACAAGCGACTCTGACAACCAAGTTCGCGCATGACAACCTCCCAAAACTGCACCTTCCTCGCCAAAGCACATGCAATGTGGTGCATGGTCGTGTTAGTCGAGTACTTAATTAGGCTCCTTCATACAGCAGATTTGGGAAACTAAGGTACCTCCCATTATATCATTAACCCAAACGTAGGATCCATCTTGGGTCGTCAATCCTAGTTAACCACATACGATAGGCAAGTTGAAGGGCATCACCCCTAATGAAAAGCGGTCGATAGGCAAATTCAAAAGTTTATACTCCTGGTCACTATGGGAAGGCTCGTCACCTCAGCGTAGGCCGACAGCTCAAACACGGTGTCCCATGAAAAGGTAATAAAGACCGCACTAATTGAAGAAGGAATATGCCAATATGTCCTAGAGGGGGGTAAATAGGACTTTTTAAAGTTTTTATTATTTATTTAAAAATCTTAGTTCACTAACCTATGATCATGCAATTCTCAGGATTACTCAAATGTAACTCTACTGGCTTCCAAGCCTGGTAGAGGATCCAATCACGAACTGCTTAAGAAGGAAACAATATGCAATCTAGTTCATGATGGATATGACTGTGTAGGTGCGTGAGGAGTGATCAGATATTCAAATATGGAAGTATTAAAGCAAATCACTCAATCAAAATAACAATCTCAAACACAATCATTTTTATAGTGGTTCGACGATAAGTCTACTCCACTTCCGGTGTAACGACCCGTAAATTTCCGTACAAGGGCTCGAGTATCACCTCGACCAGAAATCACTTAGGATTAAATCCTTTAGAAATTTAACAAAGTTAACTAAGTGTTAAACTAGATTAGCCATGAAATCCGATGGAACCGCTTTAAATACGATCTGCAAGACCCAAAACTTACAAAATCATTGACTCTAGGTTACCCTAAAGTTTAGGATCAAACTCATTACCCGACTGCTCTCGGGAACGAATTGAAACTCCGTATCAGGTCTAGACCGCACATCGGGAGTCCGAATAATACGAAGTTAAGGAATTAGCACCGCCTCGCTGGGCTTGACAACCATCTCAGAAATCAAGTTCAGACAATGTCCCACGGCCGTTCGCTCGAGTCCGGAGCGAGGGAGTGTGAAAACCTTTATTTTCTTTACAAAATAAATATCTTGAATAGTAATCTGACACCACTCGCTTGCGGATCAGTATTAAGCAACCAGACCGTCAGAATCAGACCAAATTACACCCTCGGATCAGGAGAAATTTCATACACATTTACATGTACTCGGAATCTCCGATCGAGGCCCACAGACTGTTGAATTGAAAATGGTTTGCCACGCGTGATCTGGGAATCCGACCGAGATGAAAACATAACCCCACGTAGATCCATGGGTTGTGAGCTTAAGTCCGACGTTTGGCTCAAGGAGGGCCGCCAAAAACCCTCTTTTGAGCTGGAACAACACCGATTTGCTTATAATATAAGCCTACCTTGAACTTAAGTCTATTCCGATGAGTTTTTGGGCTATATGAAGACCTTAGAACAGCCCCTCTCATAGCCATACGAATTTGGGATAAAACCCTAAGGAGAGAGAGGAAAAAGAGAGAGAAAGCTTAAGAGTTGTGGGAGAATCTTCCTCCTAATGCTTTCGACCACTACACGGGCTGCACCACCCCTTCCTTGACGCTTTCCCAGCGATACCGACTCCGTTTTAAGGTGAGAAACCATAACCCTAGATCTATTTTGGAGAGTGAAGGTTATAGGTTATGAAATAGCTAACCGGTTTCACTCTTTAGGCCATAATACCGCCGAATACGGAGGCCTAACGAACCTAGCTATTTCGTTGTAATTCCAAGGAGCAAGGTGAGGACTTTAGGTGTATAGGTTACGGTTTTCAATGCTTTCAATGTCAGATAATGATAGATTCATGATCTGCATGTATTTGCACATGTACAAAGTGCTTTCCGTTTCCTGTTTTGATTAAAGATGCAAAATATGGAATTCTACATACTCTAGGTATACGTAGAAATACCGTATACATACACATTTTGGAAATGTGTTTGCCATGATTAATTATTGTATGATTATATAGTATATGGATAAAATACCTATTTGGCGAAAGGAATCGCCGTAATACATGTTTGCTTGTATACACTATGTATGTTGAAATTGTGTATTCTAGAAAATACCGCATATGTATAAATTTTGGAGATGTAATTGTCATGATTATTTGCTGTGTGAATATGATATATACGTATAAAATACTAGTTTGGTAAAAGGACAGCCCTAATACATATTTCTCTAACATACGTCATGTATGTTGAAATAGTGCACTCTAAGTGTTTGTGAAATTGCTTGTGGGTGTAAGTGCTTAAATGTTAGTGCCTTAGGTAGGTGCTGAGATGGGGTTCTCAACTACCTTAGAGTCACGTATGATTCCTTCCATGTGGTTGTTTACCCTAACTACTCACTTATGAAACATATGTATTTGTATCCCTATTTATATAGTGTTCTATAACATGCTTTTTAACATGCTTTGTAACTTGTTTTATAACATGCTTTATAATATGCTTTATGACATGCTTTCTAGTGTGCTTGAATTACTTTGTTTATCATGCTTTACTCCACATGTTATGGTTGAGAATTCATTGAGCTTGGAACTATGTCCTTAGTCCAGACATCCAGTACTAGACTTGAGATCGTGGTTGAGATTCATCTCGCCACACATGATGTGTTTAGAGAACCCGTGTCGTACTTCGGTTGGCGATAGTGGTTGGCCACACGAAGTGCTTCTGTGCTTCATATCGCTCAACTTGTTGTGCGCTCGAGCTAGCCGAGCACGTCAAGTAACCCGTATGTCTTATGTATGTTCACCATGTTTGGTCGCTAATGCTTGAACCTAGGGTACCAAACTTACCAATGAGAATCCCGTTAACCATGGTACCTCGATCTGCTAAGACTCATGAGCCGGGCATGGTAGTATGGGACACCGTGGTCGAGCTATCGGCCTACGCTGGGGCCATGTGCCTCCCCGTAGTAACCAGTGAGCAACCAAACTCGTGAGCCGATTATGGTGGTATGGGACACTATATTCGTGCTGTCGGCCTCATTGATAAGGTGATGGGGGAGCGGTGCAACCTTTATGCATAACAGCCCTGGCAGCCCTTTGTAGTGACCTCGAGCATACTCTAAAATCGCAGTGCGCCTTAGGGTTTGCCACGGTATATAGAGTATGAACTAGGCCTATTTCTGTATATTGTGATGAATCGTTTAAGGGGTGATGGGGGAGTGGTGTAACCTTTGTACGTAACAGCCCTGGCAGCCTCTGCAGTGACCTAGAAAACACATCATCGTCTGATACTAACTAGGACTGACGACCCTAGAATGGATCATGTTTGGGAGTGATACAAGGGAGGTACCTTAGTTTCCCAATCCTGTTGTTTGAAATGGACTAATTAAAAAAACTCGATAATCATGCTCATCATGCATTGCATATGCTTGGAAGATGTGGAGCACTGAGGGATGAAAGCATGCCGCGAACGTGAGATGGTGTCACATGAGGGAGTATGTCAGTGAGGGCATCCATCATACCTGCATCCATACTTGCATTAATAAGAGTAGCTAGGAGTGTTTGATTTTACTGCTTTATCATTACTGCTTGACTGCATTGATAACATGTTAACCTATGCTTTATTGGTCCACTGAGTTAGCTACTCACTCCCACGTTACGGGATGGTGTTGCGCACACCAACCAGACTCTTTCTCAGGTTTAAACGAACCGACAACTCAGGAGGCGGAGCCTGATTATGACGAGGACCAGGAGTTCTCGTATATGCAGTACTATGGCGGCTTCGACTAGGCTGCCGCACTGACGGGATTTGCAGGGATCACATCTTAGATTATTCTTGACATTTTGTTCACAAACAAACATATGTATATGGTAACTCAGATAGATTCATACTCTGGAGAACAAGAATAATTTTTGTTTTATTACATACATGTATATGTAGTTCAGTCTTCCGCTTGCCTTTATACAAATGATCTGGAGTATGAATTACTATTTTTCGTATAATCTCACTCATGTTTATTGTTCTAACACAGACAACATTTAATCAGCATTATTTATGTTGCATAAGTGATGCGTTGGAACTCGGGAGTTGAGTTATACTCGACCCCCGATTTTCAGGGCGTTACATCTGGTAATCGCACTCAACCCTTGAGTGTACCGAATTTCACTAAGGAGGTTTCACAGCGGTTCACTTCAAACCTAAGGTTTTAAATCAGGTTCACCTTCAACCTTTGCAACCTACATTGAGGCTGACTGTTTATGCTCTCACGAGCAAGGGTCAACACAACGCACCCACTTTTAGGCACACTGGCCAAGGATCTTCTATAAGACCCTACTGGAGATTTCTACACGGTTCACCTCAAACTTGAGGTTTCACCCGGTTCACCTCAAACCTAACATTTTACACGGTTCACCTCAAACCCAGAGTTTTACTGGTTCACTCCTAACTAGATGTTTATGCTCTCCACAGAGCAAGGGTTCACACAACGCACCCACCACGTATACTCCTGCCGAAGGCCTCCTTGAGGACTTCAAAGAGTGAGAACCACTTAAGACCCAATCCTACAAAGGAATGATCGCAAGTGTCCTCTTGAACTCTAGATACTTACAAATAAGTTGATGAGTCCTATTTAGCGCAATGTCGAAGATCTCCTCCTCCTTGTTGATGAAGAGTCTTCTGCTCCCTTGATCCGCAACACAAGATAATATACCAATACTTGGCTTCGGGTTGGGTCATGGTCAAGAAGGAATCCTACTTTTAAAATATTTTCCTATTAGGAAGATAGAGTGATTCCAATCTTATGCATTTAAGGCATCCCAGCTTAATGATTTGCCATTAAGGCTGTAGCTGGAAGATCCTTGAATGCGGAAGTTCATTTCCCAATCCACTCTATTGAATATCAATGATGAGGGTGGATTGGAGGATGAACTCCCTTGAGAGATAGGGCTTTGGATATAAGATATAAGTTGAAACACACAAAAGCTCTCTCTACTTTCTCTCACATCAACAAAAGACAAGTCCTCTATATATAGGAAAAAAGTTCCAATGGATATAAAATGGTCACATTTATAATAGAGTTCGATATCATCGAGCAGGTTCGATATCATCGAGCGTATACTCTCGATAGCATCGATGGTTTGCTCGATGACTTGAACTCAATGTCATACGCTTTTTAAACTTTTGCCAGATGGTCGATGAATCGAAACTATTGTCGATGTCATCGGATTTCGAACTCCGATTCCATCGATGACAAGTTTGATCCATCGACACTTGAAAAATGAGAGAGACTTGACTTTGAAATATTTCAGGATTTCATGAATGATCGGGGAACCAACGAGATCATCAGAATTTGAATGTCGATGATATCGATATCAGAGTCGAGGCATCGATAAATCTAATGGATTTTTAATTAAGCTTGCTGGACAATTTATGACCTTGTTCGATGCAATCGACTTGGTACCGATAACATCGATATTTGAATATCGATTCTATCGAAGGACCCCCGATCATAGTTAAAAATAACCTAAAATATCTGTTGTAAGAAATGCGCGCCCTCGATCGATATCATCGATGGACTTCCGATATTATCGATATTTGATTTCAGATCAAATCCTAAGATCATCGACATATCGAAGGAATTTGAGATTTTCATTAAAAAACAGGGGCGCCGGAACTCTGCCTGTCGATCTTATCGAGCCACTTTCGATGGGCTCGAGATTTGTATATCGATGACATCGATAGGGGAATCGATATATCGATATATCAGTCCAGATGAGTATTTAGTTGTTAGACACTTTTAGTTCTTATATCGATGATATCGATAGGTGCATCAATAGATCGATAAATCCGTACCGATGAATATTTAGTTGCTGGACACTTTTGGTCCTCATATTAATAATATCGTTAAGGTATCGAGGACATCGACAGAGCAAGTCGATCATATCGAGGGTGCTTCGTTAAAATTGAAAAGGCAAGAAAAACTTAGAGATTTTCCTATTGTGAAAAAAAGTTTTCTTACCTTAAAACCCTATGATTTCTAACTTGTTTTTAAGGGTTTTATTCACTTAGTGTTTTGGGTCATGGGATGTGAGACTTTAGATTTACCTATGGCGAGCTTACACACATCCGGTTGAGGCAGACGCTTGAATTAATCTTCCTATCAGGCTCTGTAAACAATCTAACTCAACAGTCACATAACTTGACAAACCAGGGCACTTTTAATCTCCTCCTTTGTTAATTACATGACAAAATCCCTGAAACACCCTAGAACACTCTAAACAAACACATCCTAAATTGTGTGTACAAACTTTTACACAATTTTACAATTTTTTAACCCATGTACACACCCAGTAGCTGCTCCCCTTGACTTGTAAACTCCTTGTAAACTCCAACTCTCCCTTGCTTGTTGTGGCTGCTCCCCCTAACACCTGCAACAACATCTAAGCAGATATACAATTTCCATTCAGGGTGTTTACAAATGTTCTCCCCCCCTTTTTTTAGTCATTGACAAAGATATCTCAGGTGATATTGACTGAAGAGTGAATTACTTGGGAGAACCGTCCAGGCAAAAGCAGATCAATTGATGTATTAACTCAAATTAAATAGACATCAATTTCAGAATTTATGAATGCATAGCAGATGGAATATTCGTTAGAAATATCACATGCATTCCGGAACTTGATAAACTTAAAAACAGAATTATGGCATTAAAGGTATGAATTCTACACAGCCATATCCAAAAGGAAACCAAAATATCCAACTATCCAAAACACATACTGCCACAGACAGTAGTAGATTAACAGTATATCCACCTGAACGAAGTTTTAAAAAGAATGTTCAGTCCAACCATGGACCTGTACAATGACCAAAGAAAAAAAATCAGATTCTCCGGATTAGTTAGTTATCACATACACTCATAAAGGCATAGAACACTCAAAAGGATACTAATGTTCGTACGTAGAGATAAGAGTGGAGTGTATGTGATAGCATGTAGTGATCATCATCATGGATCGGAGTGGGATGGTGTTGTGTCGTCCCGGCGGTAAGTCATCACATCCACTAACTGTTGGACTGTTTGCTCCACACTTAGCACCATCCGTTCCACGACAGTAAATCTCTCACTCATTGACTCCCTGGGCTGAGAGACATCATGCTGAATGGCCCCAAGCTTGTCTTGATGGAGCTTAAACTTCTTTGCATGCCTGGGTGTAGATGTTGATGGAGCATGTTGAGGTCCTGAAGCATCTTCTTCGATCACCTCGGTCCTTCCCATAGGAGCGTCACCAGCCCTATCTTCTCCCTCAACTTGGATTCCTTCCTCCAAGGGCTCCTCAAGGTATTTGTGAAACACCAGATCCATCCTTCGGATGTTGCTTTTATTGAAGGTTTGGAGAGGAAGTTCAGGATCATTTGTAGTTGGGAATCCTATGGCATTACAGATTGTATTGATGATTCAGGGATATGGTAGGAGAATGTCCCTAGCCCTATGAAAAGCATACACCAATTGATACACAATCAGGGTAGGCAGATAGATCTTGACCCTAGAGGCGATTGAATAGATTATCATAGTCATGAAGCCAGTGAGGTCAGCTCTGTTGGAGCCTCTAGAGTAAATATTAGAAGCAAGAATACCATGCAGGACTCGATAACGTGGTTTCATGAACTTGACTTTCAGAGCATTTCCTTGGTACCACTCGACATCAAGATTATGGCAGAGATATTTAGTGACCTTGGACCGAACTTCAAGATCTTCCATGTCCATATCAGGGATTCCTACAGGAGATAGGATAAGATTGAATATTCCTGCAACAGACCCTGGAGTGATTAGCACATCATCCCCATCTACAGTTACGGAGATGGAAGGAGGATCAGATGTCGGAGAAAGGCAAGCAGCAAAGAATTGGTAAGTTCATTCAAGTTGATATGAACCTCCAAAGTCGAGAACTGGTAACTAATTTATGGCGGCAAATAGACGTTCCAGATTATATGGAACCAAGCAGCTTCTGTCGACTTTCCTTTCGGGAATAACCTTTCTCCCTGCAAATTTTGCTAAGACCGGATTAGCCTGCATAGGTGGAGGAGCCCGCGCCTCAGACTAAGACTCGCCATGTCTCGAGCGTTGCCTTGTGGAGGTCCCACGGTCCGGGTCCCTTGCCCTTGCTCTTAAAGCAAGCACCTTTTGTTGGACAGTTCTCAAAGACTCCCCCTGTCCGGATGCTTTTCCTTTTTCTTTACCCATCCGGACAAAACAAATTTTGAAAGCTTGGGAAAAGATGACAAAAATCCTTTAACAAGGAGTGTCGGACCAAATAGGCAAGATTTGGAAAGGAAGAAATGAAAAGATAGTACCAGTTTCTGAGTACCTTCTGGGACCCACCACAGACCTTTCAGTCGAGAGTTTGAAATGGAAATTTTTTTTTTCGAACAAAATGAAAATCTTGTCACTTGACCATCTTTTTATCAGGCGGTGGTCATTGATTTTATTGAACTTTCTTCCGATTATATCAATGATCCTCATTTGATGTTATCGATAATAGCTTCGATCATAATCTCGATCAAGTGACTTTTCAAATTCTGAAGAGATGTTGATAATATCGACTCTTTCTTGATTTGATCGAGAATGCTCATGACAACTCGGCAAACATATCAGATGTAAATGTTTTTCAATTTTCAGTATCCAGACAACCATTCATGTATACTTTTAGTATGTAAATTTATCAATAGTATACACAGCAAAATTTTGTACAATTAATGCACACGACAAAATTATAAGTTTATATATAAAAGATGGAGGTGAAGAACCTCAGATATATCATTTTAAGCTCAACAAAAAGAATCCTCTTTTTAGCACATGTTCAGAGCTTTGATGCACAATCTGAACTAAATCTTCCTTATCCATTTCATTTTGTTAACCGATTTGGGTGGTGGTGCAAGGACATTGCTTCTATCTATATCCTTAAGAGGACTTTTGAAGTTCAGTACTTCTCTGGTTAATAATTTGTTAACATGATTCTGACCAGAGTTAGGTTGAGTCCTCCTAGGTGTTATGCATTCAAACTTATAATGACCTGAATCACCACACAAATGACATACTGGAGTTGTTCTGGTTTCGCTTCCAGAAGCAGCAAATTTTTTAGTTCTAGGTGTTGCATTTCTAGCCTTTGACTTAAATTTTTCATATCCTTGGCCGTTTTTATCCTTTCCAGGTCTTCCCATTCCCAACAGTTTTTCTAGCTTTTCACCACTATGGGAAAACTTGTAGTTTATCTTGGCCATCTTCTTGGATTCTTCCAGATCAAACAAGAGTATATGATTTTCATTGCAAAGAAGTCTATTCTTATCTTTTAGCAGTTCAACCTGTTTGTTTAGTTTATCAGACTCGTTTTCAAGAAAAGTATTAATTCGTTCGAGTCTATCATTATCTGAGTGATGTTGTTGTAACTCATTGATTAGATGTGTATTAATTTCTAGAGTTTTATCCAAATCTTTTTGCAGCAATTCCAATCTGTTCTCGGATATTCCAAGTCTTTTAACCACTTTGATGTTATGGATATATAGTTGATTGTAAGCATCTTGTAGCTTGTCCTTTTCTTCTTCTTCTTCTTCTTCCCTAGTTCCCCCATTATTAGATGAAGATGATTCGGTGGCTAGCTGTTCTTTCTCGTTCTCAGATTTAGTGGGAATGATTGACGTAGTGGAAACCGTGAGTATTTTCAAAGTTTTTTTATCTCCATCACTTTCTGAGTCATTGGATTCTGAATTTGACTCCTCAGTATCATCCCACATGGCAGCCATTGCCTTGCCCTTAGTTTTTCTGTTTGGGCATTTGGTTGATAGGTGTCCATACTCCTGACAGGCATACCATTGAAGTTCTTTGGTTCTTCTACCAAATTTGCTTGCAGAGGGTTTGTTATTCACCTTTCTTCCTCTGGAAGGCCGACCATGATTCTTTTGAAAGAATCTTCTGAATCTTTTGTCCAGCAAAGCCACTTCTTCATCATCATCTTCCATTTCACTTATACTGTCCTCATGAATTGTTTTCTTTGAGGTTTTTAGGACAGTGTTTTTGGATTTTTGGGATTATTTGAAGTGTAGTTCGAAGGTTTGTAGGGAACCTACCAATTCTTCTACTTTCATCTCATCTATGTTTCTACACTCCTCAATTGTTGTAACCTTGGGATTAAAATGTTCCGGTAGGGATCTTAGAATTTTCCTACAAATTTTCGATACCGGAACTTTCTCTCCAAATCCACCCATGGAGTTGCATATGATATTTAACTTTGTGAAAAACTCCATAAAGGTCTCATGCTCTTCCATTCTGAGACCTTCAAACTGTGAGGTTAAAAGTTGTAGTTTGAACCTCTTCACAGTGCTTGT
Source organism: Magnolia officinalis (assembly GCA_021015155.1). Taxonomy (NCBI): domain Eukaryota; kingdom Viridiplantae; phylum Streptophyta; class Magnoliopsida; order Magnoliales; family Magnoliaceae; genus Magnolia; species Magnolia officinalis. Next base: position 50,160,729 of record JAJHSJ010000010.1, read on the forward strand.
GCCTTCATGGGATGTTTCCAATAGATCCCATGCTTCCTTGGATGTCCCACACATACTTATCTGATTGAATATATCCTGAGACACGGCACAGTAGATAGCATTCATAGCCTTGGCTTCAGATGTTTGTCTTTCTTTGTCGAATGATGTCCACTTTTCTTTGGATTTGGGCTTTGTGATAGTTGTGCCACTATCAAGTACAATTTGTTCAGTAGGTGGCACGTATCCACTTTTAACTATATCCCAAACATCATGGTCCAAAGATCTCAGAAAGTAGTGCATCCTAGACTTCCAGTATGCATAGTTTGAGCCATCAAATACTGGAGGTCTAGTGACTGATGAGCCCTCTCCATTGGTCATATTCCCAACTTCAGTCAAGATCACTCTCTAGGTGGTGAAGCCCTTTAAGAGAGACCCACTCTGATACCAATTGAAAAAGCAATGAAGACCGCACTAGTTGAAGAAGGAATATGCCAATATGTCCTAGAGGGGGTGAATAGGACTTTTTAAAGTTTTTATTATTTATTTAAAAATCCTACTTCACTAATCCTATGATCATGCAATTCTCAGGATTACTCAAATGTAACTCTACTGGCTTCCAAGCCTGGTAGAGGATCCAATCACAAACTGCTTAAGAAGTAAACAATATGCAATCTAGTTCATGATGGATATGACTGTGTAGGTGTGTGAGGAGTGATCGGATATTCAGATATAGAAGTATTAAAGCAAATCACTCAACCAAAATAACAATCTCAAACACAGTCATTTTTATAGTGGTTCGACGATAAGTCTACTCCACTCCCGGTAACCGCACTCAACCCTTGAGTGTACCGAATTTTACTAAGAAGGTTTCACAGTGGTTCACCTCAAACCTAAGGTTTTAAATTAAGTTCACCTTCAACCTTTACAACCTACACTGAGGCTGACTGTTTATGCTCTCACGAGCAAGGGTCGACACAACGGACCAACTTTTAGGCACACTGGCCAAGGATCTTCCATAAGACCCTACTGGAGGTTTCTACACGGTTCACATCAAACCCGAGGTTTCACTCAGTTCACCTCAAACCCAAGGTTTTACATGGTTCACCTCAAACCTAGAGTTTTCCTGGTTCACACCTAACCAGATGTTTATACTCTTCACAGAGCAAGGGTCCACACAACACCCACCACGTACACTTTTGCCGGAGGCCTCCTTGAGAACTTCGAAGGGTGAGAACCACTTAAGACCCAATCCTACAAAGGAATGATCACAAGTGTCCTCTTGGACTCTAGATAGTTACAAATAAGTTGATGAGTCCCGTTTCGCGCAATGCCAAAGATCTCCTCCTCCTTGTTGATGAAGAGTCTTCTGCTCCCTCGATCCGCAACACAAGATAATATACCAATACTTGGCTTCGGGTTGGGTCAAGGTCAAGATGAAATCCTACTCTCAAAATATTTTCCTATTAGGAAGATAAAGCGACTCCAATCTTATGCATTCAAGGCATTCCAACTTAATAATTTGCCATTAAGGTTGTAGCTGGAGGATCCTTGAATGCGGAAGTTCATTCCCCAATCCACTCTATTGAATATCAATGATGAGGGTGGATTGGAGGATGAACTCCCTTGAGAGAAAGGGCTTTAGATATAAGATATAAGTTGAAACACACAAAAGCTCTCTGTACTTTCTCTCACAACAACAAAAGACAAGTCCTCTATATATAGGAAAAAAGTTCCAACGGATATAAAACGGTCACATTTATGACAGAGTTCGATATCATCGTACAGGTTCGATATCATTGAGCGTATACTCTCGATAGCATCAATGGTCTGCTCGATGACTCAAACTCAATGTCATGCGCTTTTTAAACTTTTGTCAGATGGTCGATGAATCGAAACTATTGTCGATGTCATCGGATTTCAAACTCCGATTCCATCGATGACAGGTTCGATCCATCGACACTTGAAAAATGAGAGAGACTTGACTTTGAAATATTTCAGGATTTCATGAATGATCGGGGAACCATCGAGATCATCGTAATTTGAATGTCGATGATATCGATATCAGAGTCGAGGCATCGATAAATCTAGCAAATTTTTCGTTAAGCTTGCTAGACAATTTATGACCTTGTTCGATGCAATCGACCTGATACCGATAACATCGATATTTGAATATCGATTCTATCGAAGGGCCCCCGATCATAGTTAAAAACAACCTGAAATATCTATTGTAAGAAATGCACGTCCTTGATCGATATCATCGATGGACTTCCGATATTATCGATATTTGATTTCAGATGAAATCGGAAGATCTTTGATATATCGAAGGAATTTAAGATTTTCATTGAAAAACAGGCGCGCCGAAAATCTACCTGTCGATCTTATCGAGCCACTTTCGATGGGCTCGAGATTTGTATATCAGTGATATCGATAGGGGAATCGATATATCGATAAATCAGTCCAGATGAGTATTTAGTTGTTGGACACCTTTAGTCCTTATATCGATGGTATCGATAGGTGCATCGATAGATCGATAAATCCGTCCAGATGAGTTTTTAGTTGCTGGACACTTTTGGTCCTCATATCAATAATATCGTTAAGGTATCGAGGACATCGACAAAGCAGGTCGATCATATCAAGGGTGCTTCAATAAAATCGACAAGGCAAGAAAAACTTAGAGATTTTCCTATTTTGAAAAAAAGTTTTCTTACCTTAAAACCCTATGATTTCTAACTTGTTTTTAAGGGTTTTATTCACCTGGTGTTTTGGGTCATGGGATGTGAGGCTTTAGATATACCTGTGGCAAGCTTGCACACATCCGGTTGAGGCAGATGCTTGAATTGATCTTCCTATCAAACTCTATAGACAATCTGACTCAACACTCACGTAACTTGACAAACCAGGGCACTTTCATCCCATACCACCATGCTCGGCTCACGAGTTTGGGTGGCTCACTGGTCACTACGGGGAGGCTCATCACCCCAACATAGGCCGACAGCTCTACCACGGTGTGCCATACCACCATGCTCGGCTCATGAGTCTTAGCGAATCGTTGTACCATGGTTGAAACGGGATTTTACATTGGTAAGTGGTACCTTAGATTCAAGCGATGATGTCCACACATGGTAAACAACAATAAGCCAATCGGTTTGTTTGGCAAGTTCGATTGGTACGAGCACACGTTGACTTAATCGACATGGGGCGCATAAGCACCCCTTGTGGCCTAATCACTATCGACGATCGTCGTGCGACTCAGATTCGTCGAGTTACCCAATGTGGTTAGACTAATTCGGCCACCTGTACATCGACTGTTACCGATTTCCTGGGCTACGTTGTAGCCCCAATGTTACTCAGATGCAATAGGTAGATACATGTAATACTCATATCAGCATTTAACAAACAATCCAAATCAACTCCTCATTTGAGCACTTCATCAAACACATTGATCATATTACATAACCCTTGCATTTTTATCCATAAATTTCGTAGCAGCAAATATGATTACATGAAAGAAACTATACATATGATTAAGGTAATTGAGAATCCTATCTTAATACTCTTAATAAATACAAATCATCAACATTTTCTCATTCAGATATTTTATCAAACACTTAGGCTACACTTCACCAAATATGTAGACTAGGTTAGTTACAACATATATTTTAGCAAATCCTTATACAAAGAGGTCATCATGCATATAGTAACAATGAATCCTAGATTAATAGTCATGGCAAATGTGAATCATGTTTACATGTTCATTCAAACATTTCAACAAACACATAGGATGCATATTTGTTCAACATAGTTCATACATGTATAATACATTGAAATCGACGTGTCTAAGGCGATATGGTAACAATCAAGTTAGACATAAATCATTAGCTGACATTGAGAGCATTGAAAACCATAACCTAACCGTTTATAGTCCGCACCTTCCATCAGAATACTCGATTCGGACTCGGTTCGAATTCAATGTTCCCGAAAACGGATCGACGGATACTTAAACCATAACATATGTTAGCTAGTTTATTGATTACTCAATTCGGATCTCTAAATCAATATTAGGGTTAGGTTGTCTTACCCAAATTTTAGCCAAGACTAATCGTGTAGTGAAAAGGGTAGGCAATTCAAGGTGTGGAGTTATGGGAAAGAATCACAGCAACAATCTCCCTATTTCTCTCCTCTCCTTATTCTCTTCCCTTCTTTTCTCTCTTCTCTCTCCTAAGGTTTGGAGAAATTCGTATGGGAGAGAGATGGGGTGGTTTAAGGGCTATATATAGGCCCATAAGTGATGCAAATGGCCCTAGGGCCATGGTATACTTAATTTATATCCAAAGGGCGCCTGTTTTTAACAAACAGGGCACATAGGGAGGCCCATTATTCACTTACGTCGTATGGTAAGTCCCCTGACAATGGATCTATGCCAGGATGTGATTTCAGCGCGATTGGATAGGTCAATCAACCATGGAGGGCATGTGTTAGATCAACGATCGTACTTACTCGATCGAGGCCACAAGTATACGGATATGTACAGGGAAATTTCCTTTTCCCATGGGTGATGTTTGGTTAGAAACCGACAGTCCGAAATCCTCAATTTTGGGCGTGAGCGAATGGCCCAATTCATTTAAGTTTCAATACATTTTCTAAAGGTATTCCCGTTTCTCACACACTTTACTCAAGGCTCAAGTTATGCATTTCTGGATACTATCTGGGCTCAATTCCCACGATGGTTGTCAAGCCCAGTTGGACAGACATAACTCTATAGTTTCGCGGTCATTAGACTTTCGACGTGCGGTCCGGGTCTGATATGGGGTTTTAATGTACTCCCGAGAGCAACAGGCTCTTAGGGTTTTTCCTAGGTCTTCATGTAGTGTTGAATCAGCGATATTAATTGTTTTAGGTCTTCTCATTTGTAAAAATGGTGGCCCAAGCTTAATCCACCACTAATTTAGTTTAGTACTTAACTAAATTCTGACTTAATTACGATAGGATACGATCCTTAGGCATTTCTGGCTGAGGTGGTACTCGGGTATTTGTACGGATTTTTTCGAGGCGTTACATCTATACAAGGACCGTGGTCTTACATCAGAACTTATCTAACGTACACTCCCGCAAAGGAATGTGGAATATGAGTAGGAAATCTCCTAAGATTCTAATACACCAAAAACCCATCATCTTGTCTAAGAATGAAATGCACTTCTATAAGAAACTGATTTCTAATAGCTAGTTAACAACTACTTAATGGCTCTTTCGATGGGATCATTCTTCAATGGGATCAAACGGTCTATCGTTCCATTGAGAAAATCCAAGAATTTATTTGTTTGGTTGTTGGAGTCATTCTTTGATTGGATCGAGTACTCCTTTGATTCCATTAAGTCCCATCATCAACTTATCGATGATATCGAGGACCACTAAAAAAACTACTATTTTGGGCATATGATTTCATAACAGCTTTGCACATCTTTTAACCTTATTTATCATATTTTAATAAAGCTTCTAAGGCTAATGGATTATCAAAAAGGCTATTAAGGTTGGCAGGCGCGTTGCCTTTCAATGGCAGGCAGGGTCACGTTGGTGAAGCATGTCTTGGCTAGTGTCCCTGTGCACACACTAGCGGCGACTCATGTTTTAGTGGGGGTCTTAAAAGGCTTGGAAACTCGTTTCACAAATTTCCTTTGGGGTTGGGCAGATGGTAGGAAGAAGCTCCATTAGAAGAGCTGGCAGAAATTGCAACGCCTAAACTGGAAGGGGGTTTGGGTATTAGAAGCCTTTTGGAAGTCATGAATGTGTTTCGGCTCAAAATGGCTTGGATTGTGAAGTTCAAAGTTGACAAGGGGCTGTGGGGTTCGTTTATGCATGCCAGATATACCCAGGACCTACAGCTTGAGGGTCAACCGTAACTCACAGCCTCAGTCTCATCGTTGTGGAAGAGAATCAAAAGATTGTTCCCGATCCTGGAAGATCACATTTAGTGGCAGATAGGTTAAGGAAATTTGGATTTATGGAAAGCCAACTGGACTAGCTCGGGTCCTTTGGAAGGTAGGGTGATGTGCGTCATCGCCCCTGCCCTTCGTAATCTCAATGTTAAAGACTTCCTGGGCAGGATGGGCCCATTTTTGCCATTTGTCGTCTTGTCGGTCCTCTCTCAACAGGACATAGATGCCTTTTTCCATGGTGCCATTGCTTGACAGATGGTCCAGATACTCCCGTCTGGCAATCGAATCCCGTCTGGCAATCGAACCCATTAGGAGACTTCTCAATTTCGTCGGCCTGGGACATCTGAAGGATGCACAACCCCTGCATGACTTGGAGTGCCAGAATCTGGAATGCTAAGATACCGCCCAAGATCTCTTTGCTAGTCTGGAGGATTATCAGGGGGCGTTGCTAGTCGATGTTGCCATCCAATCCCGAGGAATTCGGTTAGCTTCCCATTGTTGCTATTGTGTAGATGATCATCGGCTAAGGCAGAGACTAGCAGTGGAGTCCTCTGTCCACCTGTTTCTGGAAAGCGTACCGCCGAGAGCGGTATGGGCCAACTTCGCTCAGATTTTTTATGTTTAGCTAGGCCATTTCCCGTTGGTGGAGGGATGACTGATCCATTGGTGGGGTTCACATTCAATGCATGGGCCATTAGCCCCTTTCAAAAAAGTGGTGCCCTGCTTCATTCTGTGGGAGCTATGGAAAGGGAGAAACACATCGAGATTCGACGGGGTGATCATGAACGTGGATTTGCTCATCTCGTGCATCACGAGCTGGATTCGAATCATTACAAAAACTTGGAAGTCTCCGCGGTCTCATACAGGCTCTTCCAACAGGACTCTTACGACCATGGGCATTACAATGCAGCCCCAGCCTATGAAGTCGGCCTAGGTGGTTATCTGGAGGAAGCCACCACCGAGCTGGGTAAATCTGAATATTAACAGTTCTTCCAGGGGAAACCTGGGCGCAGCAGGAGGCGGTGGCGTTTGTAGAGGAGACAAAGGTGATTTTTGCTTTGGGTTTTATGCAGGCTACGGCTGCGCCTCAAACACGAGAGCGGAGCTTCGAGTTGCTCATGACGGCCTACTGCACTGCATTCACCATGGTTTCTCCAACATTTTAGTAGAATCCAACTTTATTTTAGTGATAAGTTTCCTCCCGGGGCTGTCTTGCCCGGGCTAGAAATGGAAGTATTGGGTCAATAGAATCAAGAGCCTCAGCGTCTCCATTAATATAAAGCTTGTTCATATCTGTAGAGAGGGTAATGGGCCGGTGGACTCCCTGGCCAACTTAGGTAGCGAGAAGCAAGGGGTCGGCATTGTTTTTAGCTCATTTCGACCTTCCCCAGGAAGTCAGGGGTGTCACGCCCCAGACTCGGTAACCGGACTCACTAGGAACCCGATAGCCAATTCTGGCCGCAACAGCCTCCATAGTACCCCATTCTTGGCTCCTGAGGCAGGTTCCGATCTTGGGATCCTACAAGGAGGATTTTCATAACCACATAACCATTCTAATAAGAGCATACCCAAGATCACAGCAAGTATATCTGAGAAATATCAAAGGCACACATCACAAAATCCACTATAAATTTGAGCTTTTCAGGTACATAGCTGGAAAGAAATACATCTAATGACAAGAGAAGAAGGAATGAAGATCTGCAATACTAGGTCCTCGTCTCAACTCTTATCCAAGCTCAACTGTTATGATGCCGACCTAGGATCTTCTACACGCATTAATCGTACATAAGCTTATAGAAAGCTTAGAGGGTGGTGAAGGTGTGTGACAATGGTGCTCAGAAGAAGATAGAGAATGTAGAAAGGAAACATGATCAATGCTAATGCCACAAGCCTTACCAAGGCTATGTAATGCAACAAGGCTTATAAAGCTGATACCAATGCAATGAAAAGTGATGCCAATGCTTATAACCAGTCCACATATCCCATACAGTTCCATCATAAGGAATATCAGCGGGGTCTAATGCACTACAGGATGACTGCCACTATCAAGACCGCACAATCAATGAGCGTAAGAGACCACACTACCCACCTGTGGACAACCAATCACTAGTAAGGCTTGATGGTAGAGGACCCATTCACGAGCTGGTCAGACTCAGCCTAGTCATGCTTTCTCACTCAAGCGGATAAGGTCACATCCCATCTCAACCGACTACATTATAGTGGGAGACGCGGCCTAACAATGTAAGGCACTCGGGTACTCATGATTTTCACTCGGTCACAGTGTTGAGGCATCTTCTAGGTACCTTGAAGGTTTAGAGGCTTTCACCCAGGGATATCCTATGCATCTCAATGCTCAAATGATATATTTTCGCTGTCCATATACAACCATCCAGGAATATACTAGTGGAGGAAAGGCCCTGATGAAGCAAGGGTGATAATGTCCATGAAATGTAATGCTAGATGCATGAGTCACGTATACCAATCATGCACTAGATCCAAGCACTCATTGTGCAAAAGAGGGGAACTCCATCCGTCCATCATATTAGCCTAATGACCACACATAATGCAATCCAATCACTCAATAATGCATATGGGTCATGAGGGTGTGTCATACGGCGATGATGACTTAGAACATACTCCTCCTTCCCAAGGAGGGAATCAAGTCTAGGTACTTAGATGATTAAATCTGAGGAACAAACCTCTAGTGGGGGCCCAATACTTTGGGGTAGCCCACAAAGCTAAAAAGGGTCATATATAAGCCTAAAGGAATAAGCGGTCCTAATGAGGGCCTATGGTGGGCTTTAAACCACCCATAGTAAACCATGGGCCTACCTTAGGGCCACCAAGGAGGACATCCAACCTCAACTGGGTCCCAAAAGATAGCTCGCCACTACTCGAATATGAAACAAGGCCCAAGGCCTACGGCAATCCATTGACTAGTGGGCCATACACCAAGCCCAACACATAGGCAATATGGTAGGCCCTCAAGCAAGGTTTGGGCCCAACCATAAAGGTCACTAATCCACATATTGTGGTGGGCCTAGTAGGCAGCCCGGTAATCCAACCATATGGACAATTTCTATGTTTTATCCAAGTGAGTTAGGCCTCACAACTTGGCCTAAGTACAAGGTTATTTTGGTGGATAACCGAGGGCCCAACTACTTGCATTTTATGGCCCACAACCCATCACAATAGGTAAAGAAACACGGGCCCAAATGGTGAAGGGGCCAAACTAGAAGATCCAAGATGAATGGGCCTACCAAGGCCAACCAAAACTATGAGCATATATCCAAAATAAAATCTAATGGATGTGGGCCTCCAAGTAAACATAAATGAAGCCCAAAGACATCTTAGAGAATGACAATCTTATGTGCATAATCCATCCTTAATCAAGTGGGTCATGTTGCCCCAAAACAGGCTCTTAGGGGCTGCCAGTTTGGGCCCATTGCTGAATTTCCAGCCCACCTATTTCTGGGCCTGCTAGAGCCCAACAATAAATAATATAAATTAGGTATATGTTCCCTGATGGCCCACATATATCTCTGTGGGTCTCTCCAGATGGGAGGATTGGATTACACACATAAAACAGGTGGACCATGCTGCTGGAACGAAAGTCCAGCAGTGGTCCAATGGGCCTGGGCGTCCCAAGGGTAGACGAACCTATAGGCCTGGGCAATTGGCCCAAAACTCATCCAAATGGATCCCAAAAATAGATGCCACTGAGGGAGATGGTCATGACCCACATGGACCATAAAATAGATGGATGGTGGGGATAACAAATACATCAATGGTGGACCCACAAGGAGGGGTGGACGGCCAACCATGGCTAGATGCCCCAGCCTGAGCGTCCCAGCCTGGTGGGCCGATCCAGCCCGTACCACAATTAGCATAGGGGTCTGTTGGCCCCGAAAATTTCCAGGTAGGTCCTACTATGGGTAGTACACACCTCTATAAAGTTTCATAATTTTAGGATTTACAAAAATATTTTAATTAATTTAAGGAATCCAAACTGTCCAGAAAATCTACTAAGTGCAGAATTTTGATAGACCCTGATCTGAGCCCCAATGGGGTGGATCAAAGGCCTCAAAAAATTTTTAAAAAATAGGATTTAGGTCCCCTCATATATGTACTACAAGGTGGGGTCCATGGATGTGGCCCACCTGTGGAAAAATTATTTTATAATTAAGGATTTCTACTCTAATAAGTTGTTGGAAACAGTCCAAAATTTTCATGCTAACCACCTCACTTGAGCCACACCTTAGGGGCCTCAATCGGGGTCGAATAGGGCTAAAATTTGGGAGACATCAAGATGAGATCCTCACATTTCAGAAAAAAAATATTTGATGGGTACAAAAGGTCCCCCGATTAGTCCTAAATTCAAGCCCAAAGTTCAACAAAAATCTGCCTAGAAATTTCTGGATAGCAATACATGCATGGAATAAAATAAATGTATGGGCCTATTAAGGAAGGGATTGACCCATAAATTGAGTGTCATGGCCCACCTTAGTGGACCCTACAATTGTCCAGGACAAAATCCCAAATTCCAACCCTTGCATGAACATTTAAGGTGGCAAAAAGGGGCATCCAAACCATGGTGTAGGTTGAGTATAGATGTCCCTTCCTTACTGGGCTTTTCTGGATAATCCAAGTCCACTAAGTGGTCCACACATAATATCATCAGATTACAAGAGAAAGAAAGAGAAGGAAGAACATCTGGCCGTTAGGGGAGGGCTCTGCCATTATTGAGCCGTCCTCACACAATCACAACCACAAACAACAATATAAACACATTGTACAACATATATCTTATGATGCATGGCCTAGATCTTTGAGATGAATGGTTGGGATGCCATCTCAACCACATGCAAGGGTCTAGATGACCCATCATACCTAGAGAAATAGGGAACTCCCCATGCAAGGGATCCATCAAGGGAAGAATCTCATGCATGGACATGCATGTACAATGTGGGCCTCATGGCCACATCTAGATGATTGTGGAGGATCTCCACCATTAATTGGTGGGTCCTACACATCCAAATGGGAGAAATGAAAGAGACTACATGAGGAACAACTACATTAAGAAGAAGAAGGATCTACTTGATGAAGAAAGTACCCACCTTGATTCTTACAAAAATCTAGGTCTCCTTGCACCTCTAGCTCCAAGGAAGGGAAATCAATGGATGAGATGAACTAGTAATGGATGGATTTAGAGAGATTATGGAAAGAAGGGGGTGAAAATGGAGAGGGAGAGGTGAGGATGTCCAACCTTCTACTAGCAAGAAGGAAGAAAAAGAAAAGAGGGACATGAGAGGGAGGGAGGGAGAGAGAGAGAGAGAGAGAGAGAGAGAGAGAGAGAGAGATGCTTGTAGGAGAAAAATGATTGCAACCTTGTTTGGGGAAGAGAAATTTTAGCTTTTCTCTTGAGAAATGGGGCTTTGGTTAGAGAAATAATAATAGGCTAGCAAAGGAAAGCCTATTGGAGGCTATAGGCTAGGGTTGTGGGTGGTGTATGAGTGATGGGTAGTGTAAATTATGGGATTTTAGGTGGTGTTGGGTAGTGTATGTTGAAACTTGTGCATTAGGGATGAGACCATCTAGGAAAATGTGCACACCACTCATAGGTAGGCCATGTGATTATAATCAATGGCTATAACATGATATGCATACAACTTATGATCTATACATCGGATGGACGCACAAGACGCGACGTCGGAACCGCAACGATGATGCAAACAAGATGGCATAGGTTTCAGCTCGATCCGAGTCAGGTCTATATGACCGGATTTAAGGATGACCGCAAACACTATCCAAGGGTCGCGGGTCACCAGGATTTGACCGGTAGGACCGCAGGACCCAGAGAAATGAAATGCATACTCATACACACACATGAATTCAAGTCAGGTCTTACAAGGGTCTCCTTTTTCTTGATAAAATGGGTTTAGGTACAGTTAAGAGGGAACATTAGGGGTCATTGCCTCTACTTTTGGTGGTTCTCCCAGCCCCAATTTGAGTGTTTTTCCTTTCTTTACGATAGGCTTCCCCTTCCTTTTGTTTGGGGGAGTCTGAACCTAGGATGCTGATTGTATCATCTTTGTAATTCATTTTTCTCTACGAAATGAAGGCATCTGGTTTTTTTAAAAAAAATTTAAAGGTTAGATTCATCTAAAGGTTCAATGGTTGTTTTGGGGTTAAGGTTAAGGTCACTGAGACACCTCATTTCTATGTTCTTTGCTCCTTGATGCTCCACGTCTTCTCATATCTTCAGTCTTCAGGTTCGAAGGGCTCAACCGACTTCATGATATATGGACTCACGTTATTAGCAGAAAAGGTGCATAGATTAGTACACTAACAATTTGGGCTATTATAAAATAGGTATCGCATATGCCCATAAAACCAGTCATGATAGATGTTATAACCATTACCACATTCAAAGATGAAACCAAATGGGATATGGATGAGAGAGCTAAATATGGCAATGATGTTGAAGCTCTCAATGTGATTTACTTTACTATTTCTCCCGATGCATTTACACATATATGTACATGTGAAACGGGAAAGGAAGCGTGTGACATTTTAGAAACCACCCATGAGAGAACTAGTTATTTGAACCCAAGGGTTGACAACCCCAAGTGTAGGGTTGTGATGTAGTAATAACTCAGTGAGACCAGGGCCGAATCCACAAGGAATGAGGAACACGACCTAAAAGTAATCTAAGTCTAATGGTTTGTCTGGGTTTTTAATTCAACGATAAGAGAAAGTGTTTTAAAACAAATGGATAAAAGATTAAGGATCAAGGAATCCACTCATAGTAATTGCATATCCAATTTACTGATTTAATATATATCTCAATTAGAATCGAAGTTCTATCATATCCAATCGGAAGATAATTATGTTAAATTAATCATTAACACCAATAAGAATATAATTTCAATTGAACAATTCTCTCATAAAGCACTTGCATCTCAATTGCATGGAATTAAAAGCGTCTAAAGCACCCTTAAGGGTCAATAGATCAAGCAATTATACAGATTGCATCCTTTTCTAATTCTGGCTAATTTTTTTTATTTTTATTTTTTAAAATCAAAGCATTCATTGTACTCGAAGGCAATAATAAATCTAAAAAAACAAACAACTTAAAGACTTTAAAGTAAATCAAAATCTAATCAATCTATTATCATTATTCAAAACAATATAATTGAACCAAATAAACTAAATATTAAAATTGAACTACGAGCTTCGTCCTTTATCCTTAGCTAAGAGATTAGCCTAACATGACTTATATCTTAGAAAGAAAAACAAAACTAAAAGTAAAAAAGACAAATTAGAATTGAGGGTAAGAAGAAGAAGGACGACCCCATGGAAGCTCCACCACCCCTATATCTTTCTCCCATGACCTAATTTCTTACTAGGAAGATCTTTAACAATATGTGTTGAAACGGGGCTCACTCACTTACTTGTAAGTATATAGAGTCCATTAAGTCTGAAGTCATTTCCTTGTGTAGGATTGGGATTCAAAGTTTGAGTTGACAAACTCACTAAGATCTTTCGTAGGCCTCCGATGGGAGAATACATGTTTTTGTCCTTTTGTAGGACTTAAACGTTAGGTTCTTGTATAGAACCTTGGCTTGTGTGGCCTAAAAAGTTAGGTTGCCTTGTGTAGGCTCCGAAGTAGTGATCATTGTTAGGACTTGTTGCCTTGTGTTAGCTCCTAGTTGTGTCCTTGTGTAAGACTTGTTGCCTTGTATAGGCACCTAAGGTTGCCTTATGTAAACTCCTTAGTTTAACCTTGTGTAAGTTGTAAAGGTTTATGGCTTACCTGATTTAAAACCATTGGATAGTGAAATCTGGTACACTCTTGGAGAGTCGTCTGTCGGGAGTGAAGTAGGCACATAGTCGAACCACTATATATGATCATGTTTGGGATTGTTATTTGTGTATTTATTTAATTATGCTTATGTACCTTGAATGATTATTGACAATGCATGATTAAATGAATGTCTAAGTTTGATAGGAATCACATCCCACGCACTCACACTATCTCTATAGGCTAGTTGTTTTACTTGTAAATCATGTGTAACCTATGTGTATGGACCCTCTATTGGCTTGGAAGCTTTAGAGTTACTTTGCCTTACATATCTTAATTGATAAATTAGTTTAAGTTAGGCATTATTTGCTTTTAATAAGTAAATATATATTTTTTTTTTAAAATCATATTCAACCCCCTCTAAGACACTTGGACATAATTTCATACTTCAATTAACGGTTCATCCGCAATTTCAGTTATAGTCCCAAATAGCTCCTTTATGCCTTTCACCAAGGTTGTTATCACACAATGTTGTTATGGTTTTTTAATAAATATAAATATGCTTCATCATCAGAGTTATCATCATTCATTACAGATGTTTACAAGTCATTCTCATCACATTGCTATATCCACACAAGAAAAATAAGAGTGCAAACACTTGAAAGCCCTTCAGTATATTCTGAGTTCAAATACATTCTAGGCCGCAATATATATAAGCTCTTAATTATATCTCTTTAGATAACCCTTGATTCTAAAATTAGATATAAATAAGATGATAAACTAAATAAATTTAGCATAAACAAGTAATATAAATAATCTATATGTTAAATAAGTTAATGAGACTATATCAGGTGGAATCCGAAAGATACAATCGAGTGAACTAGCTAAATACTATCTGTAAGAGTAAGAAAATAGAGTCAAATCATAATAGAAGATATTTATGAGGTTTGATGAATTTTCTAATTGGGAATCTTCCTCCATGGAGAAGCTAAGAGATTTTATTGTTCACAGAGGTATCAAAAGGCACATGTATAGTCTTTTCAGCCTTATGACCTCCATAAATAAAGGCATTAAGAGACACAAATGTATTTGATAGGCTCTATGGCCCTCTCATACAATGAGATGCCAATGTATGCTTAGTGCATATAGAATGCATAATGATGCATGGGGCAAGCATGTATGTTAAATGAATAGCATGCAAATTGTCGATGCAGAAATCTAGTTAACCCTCGTTAAACCTCCGAGTACCTACTCACGAAGAAGACAAAGGAGACCCTAACTACAGCAGGGGGACCCTCTAATGCCTAAGTCGGAATTAAGCAAACTAGGGCCAGTCGTGTTGAGGGTTTACTGGTGCATACCTTTCACTGTAGATGGGGCCTCTATTTATAGGCCATGAGTCAATAGAGAAACGCTCCCTAAATTAGGGACGTGCATTTAGCAGCCATTTCTTAACCGTTTTGCGAGATCATCAGTGATGATTAAATCAAGTGGTCAATATCTGAAGATGTATGTGGTAGGAGACAGAGGTTGACCACTCGAGCTGACCTTTACAGCTATCCTGAGGGAGAGCTCCCCGAGATGGGCTCGTTGGTGGGCAATGGTTGAGGTTCCCTCCAATATTCGTAGTTCATGCTATGGGATCAGGTCTTCGACATTGAATCCTTGTGCCCTAACTAGATTACCAACCTGCTCGTGAAGGCTGTGACTGAGCACTGAGACCGAGCTCCCTTCGCATAGATGAGATCGAGAATGACCATCCTCTTCATCTTATCGTACAGTATAGGGACTTCCTTACAGGTATCCGAGATTGTACTTCGGAGGCTTCTTTAAGATATCCAAACAGGAGCTCTGATATGGATGGGACCGTAGCAGGACTCGGTGCTCATCCTCTTTCAAAGGAAGCGGAAGTACTTCATCTTCCAGCAGGCAAAGCTATTGAATGAATAGATCTCTGCACAATGGATTACCGTTTTCTGGTCATTGAGGAGCTCCTTGGTCATGATTGGCACTAGCCGACTACGCGACATGCACATATATCCGAGCCAACCTCATGTTTTTGACCAGTTCATTTTTACTCATGACACATATCAATATCAATAGAATATATCAATAAAATATCAGTAATTATACTAAACGAAATATTAAAAGATCAGTATAAATAGGAATTTAAGATAAGTCATTAACTGCATACCAATTAAATGGCCATAGGATGCAGAGCGGACCGCGAACAATGTAAGCCACATGAATTATAACTGAGCCACGTGCCAGTAAACAGAACGTGGATTTATCGGTGGTCTACAGTCTAATCATCACATGGGCTTAAATCTAGTTGGCCGTAAATATGCAAGGAGCCGTGGACCGCGAATATGTAAATGGTTGTTTAATGGGCCATGGATAACGAGGAGCATGGGCCGTGGGCCATTAGCATGTAATAAATGCACATTGGAAAGAGATACCTATGGAGCATTCCAAGCAGATTCATTATACTGATAGATGTTTGCTGGATGATCATCAAGGTTGTAATAGATGTTCAGTATCCGGAACCGTTCATGAGACGCTAAACAGATAGCCATTCGGACCACACGTGCTCTATTTGAATGGGCAACCATCTAGACTCTAGCTCATCAAGGGCTTAGATTTATGGTTCATGGCAAAGATGGACCAGAGAAGGCCCGATTGGAGGCAGAAACGATCCCAACCGTAAGAACCTTAATCGCGTCTCACAAACTGAGATGAGTTTTTCGGCATATTATATATGATTTTGTGGTAAGAGAAGTTACTTAAGCCAACCAACCCAGCTAACCGCGTGGGGTTGCCCACGCTGGACTTACTATGAATGGGCCGTGAACCATAAATGGGCTGTGAGCTGTGAATGGGTTGTGACTTGTGAGCTGTGAATGGTCCGAGTGTTAACCTACTAGGCCGTGGGCTGAATGAATATGCCGTGGGCCATGAAGATCATACCACATTCTAGATATGATTTAGGCCCAGGACGGTGCAGCACGTTAAGCCATGTCTTAGACCGATAAATAGGCCATGATCTAAACATCGTGCGGACCTGGTTATGGAAGTGAAATGAGTTTAGATCTGGTGGGCCACACAACCATCTATTGGGCTGCACTTTCATCTATTGGGACTGGAATCTGATTAATCATCAAATTATATACTTTGGTCCATCGAACAGGCGGTGATGTTGAGATGTGATGAGCGGCCATTCCGATAGACAGATACATGACGTGTTAAATGGTCCATCTGGTAATATGGCCGGATGGACGATTCTCATTATACATGCATTGATATGGACCTGATTAAGACTTAGTGTGCTCTGTGCTTTGGAGAGTTACCATAGCATGTCAGTGGAAGCAGCCACTGTCTGTGAGAGATCAACCATCTCACGCAACACAGGCAGTTGTTGGGACATTCAGATGGATGATTGTTGTGTGGGCCAGTGCTCGGTCCCAGGTGTGATGAGCGGCTAAGTGCTGGTCATGGTCCGCTTGATCAACGATCTCCGCTATTTCTGGTGCTGAGTCTCTGGATGTGGCTAGTTTGATGGACAACGCTTGTGAGTAGTCTTTGAATGATTTGGGCAGGCTTTAAACGATTTGGGCAGCTCATAATTGATATGAACTGTAGGCGATCAGATCCACGGCTCCTTGTTTAAATCATCAGAATCTATTCAATACATGGTCCATCAATGCCATCGACAGACCACTCAACACCACGAGCAGTTGTTGATGCCATTGACGGTTGCTCGATCCCCATCGAGAATATCTGAAAAATCCATGTTGGCTACTGGACTGTTTTAAAGTTGTCACTTGATTGCATTGAAGGATCTCCAAAATAAAATGAACATTATAAAATACAAGAATTAGATATATTTAAATATCAATTTCGGCAGCATTTCGGCCGGTGGCAATATGATTGTCTGATCAAAGAATCCATTGTGCAGAAATGATATTATCTTGATTGATCTTGACCGATCCTGTCAGCTTTTGAAGAATCTTGCTCCTTTTTTATGAACTAAGCCTTTCGCGATGCCTAAAGACTGCAATTCATTGTCAAAAGGTGATTGTCCGCGCAATGGAGATGTTACGCGGATAATAGATGAACACATGCATTCATCTGGTTGTGCGGCCACCTTATTGCGCACGGCACAACAGATACACCCAGTACCTAGGTATCTCTAATGTCTCTGATGTCTTTTGCTCTGCTCCCGAAATCTTTAAATGAATCAAATGAAGTGGGCATAGGGGTATTTATAGTCTCTCACACGTGTGCACTCCTCTATCCGCGAATTACATCTCTGTTGCGCAGGAAGTGGGCCCATTGTGTGGAATATAACAAATTGCATCAGATAGGTCATTGTACAATTACCATTTTTCTTGGGTACTTTGACGGATAATGGATTTTGAATATATGGGCTTTGTACCACATGACCCCTCATAGGAGTTAGTTCACTAGTTACAGTGAATGCAATGGTGACCAGGTGTTTGTGGGCAATGACAGTGACTGTAAAATGGTTAGTGTTGGATCGGTGCGTATCAAGATATTTAATGGCATGGAGCGTATCTTGACCGAAATGAGGAAGAGTATTATATCTCTGGGTGCACTCGAGGCATTTGGTTGCAAACTCACCGGGTTCAATCATATCCTTAAGGTTTCAAATGGGGCACTCGTAGCCATGAAAACATGGAGGAATGATAACTTTTATAGGTTGATTGAGAGCACTTCATTGGGTGGAGCTGCAGCGGATGTAGTTTCACGTCCATACGTATGTGGCATGCACGTTTGGGCCACATTAGCGAGTGAGGCATGAAGGTACTTTTTTATCATTGTTTAATTATAGTTTTTAAAAAATAATGATTTTAGTATACGCGAATATTATATATATGGTAAATAGTCAAGGTTATGTTTCAAATTGGGAAAACATATTTGTAAGGGGGTTATAGATTATATGCATTCTGATGTATAGGGGTCGTCTTCGTAGTTTTTGGTGGATGGTCGTCATGGTTTGTTACATTCATTGATTACGATTCCAGAAAAGTGTGAATTTATTTTATGAAAAATAAATCCTATGTTTACACTAACTTCAAATAATGGAAGGCGATGGTTAAAAAATAGTCAGGGCCAAAGATGAAAGTATTGAGCACAAATAATAGTGGGGAATTTAATTCTGGAGAATTCAATTTGTACTGTAAATATGAAGGGATCGTAACGCACGACATAGTGTGCCACACACTAGAGAAAAATGGTGTAGCTAAGTGAATGAATCGGACTCTCTTAGAGATGACTTAACACATAATGAGAAATGTTGGGTTGGGCAAGGAAATGCGAATTGATGTCGTTAACACACCTGTTACTTATTGAATCGGTCCCATTCTACTATTATTGATTGTAAAATTCTATAAGAAGTATAGAGTGGTCAATAAATAAACTATTCATGGCTGAGAGTATTTGATTGCGATACTTACTCTCACGCACAGTCAATTGAGAGAGATAAATTGGACCAAATCGCTAAAAAGTATGTCTTTGTTAGCTATGTTAATGGTGTGAAAGGGTACAGATTATATGATCAGGTCACACAAAAAATTTTCCTTAGCCATGATGTTAAATTCAACGCAGGATTCTTGCTCCGTAAGAATGAACACAAGGAGGCCAAAAAGTTGGTTGTAGACGTTCAGATAGACAAAGATGAGATACGGTCTGATATTGAAATGTAGACAGAAGTACAGGAACAGGCGGAGCAGCCACCTGTGAGAAAAAAATCCACCAATGAATCGTAGGTTACCAATGAGATACATGGATGACTTGAATGTTGCATTTTTCCTCATTACAGATCAGAGGGGTCCATTTACTTTTCAGGAGGCTCTTAACGATATAGATGGTAAAAAGTGAAAAGCGATGCGAGATGGACTCTCTGTAGAAAAATGAGATGTGGGAGCTTCCCATGGGTCGTAAAGTAATGAGATGTGGGAGCTTCCCATGGGTCGTAAAGTAATGAGATGTGGGAGCTTCCCATGGGTCGTAAAGTGATTAGATGCAAGTGGATCTTTAAGAAGAAACATAATAGATATAAGATAATGTGTTAGCAAAGGGATATACTCAGAGAGAAGGAGTTGACTTCACTAAGATATTCGCGCCTATGGGGAAGCAAGTATCTATCAGATTCAAATTAATGTTGGTTGCCCAATAAGATCTCAAGCTAGAATAGATGGATGTAAAGACTGTTTTCCTATATGGGGAATTAGAAAAGCAAATTTACATGAAACGATCAGAAGGTTTCGAAATATAAGGGGCAGAGAACGAGTTTGCAAGTTGATGAGGTCATTATAAGGCCTGAAACAGTCCCATAAGCAATGGTTGAAGAAATTTGATTATTTCATGATGAGTCAGAGGTTTACCAAGAGTGAGTATGATCATTATATCTATTACAAGACATTGAGTGATTAGAAGTTTATTATCCCGGTATTCTATACTGATGACATGCTTATCGCTAATCATAACATGTATGATATCGACATGCTAAAGACTCAGCTATCAGGGACATTCGAGATAAAACATCTGGGCCCTACAAAGAGGGTTCTCACCATTAACATACATATAGACAGGAAGAGAAACGTTATATGGTTATCTTAGGAAAAATACCTTGAGAAGGTATTAATGAAGTATGAGATGGACAAGGCAAAGTCACTCAATGTTTTCCATACGGCTCATTTTAAGCTTTCTTCTGAATAGTGTCCTGAAACATATGAAGAAAAGTAGGTTATGTCTTATATGTCTTATTCGAGTGCGGTTGGTAGCTTGATGTCTGTCATGGTGTGTACAAGATCGGATATTTCATATGTAGTGGGTGTTGTTAGCATATACGTTTCTAACTCCAACAAGCAATGCTGAGAGATAAAGAAATGGCTAGTTCGATATATTTGAGGTACGCAAGACGTCTTGACGTTTGAAAAATCGGAGGACAAGTTAGTAGGCTATGTGGACTTAGATTACGTGAGCAGTGTGGATAACAGAAGATCAACTTCTAGTTACTCATTTCTACTAGTGGGTAGAGCGATCAGTTGGATGTTGAAGCTTCAGTCTGCGGTCACTCTTTTCACAACCGAAGCTAAGTATATGGTGGAGGCAAAATCATTCAAAGAAGGTGTTTGGTTGAGGGGGATGATAAATTAGTTGGGGCTTTAGTAAGAGGTTGTACCAGTCAATTGTGACAACGAAAGAGTGTTCTATCTGGCTAAGAATTTTGTTTATCACTCACATACTAAAACATATTACTGTGCTTCATTATTTTATCTTATTGGTGCTTGAGGAAGGAGGAGTGACTCTTGAGAAGATACCCACAAGTGTGAATTCAGCTGACACATGTTCACAACCCCAAGTGCAACGTCACGATATAGTAATAACTTGGTGAGAACGAGGTTGAATTCACAAGGAATGGGGAACACGATCTAGAACTAATCTAAGTTTAACTTGGTTGGCCTGGGTTTTTAATCCAGCGATTTAGAAAAAGGTTTAGAAATAATAAATATAAAAAGTCTAAGGATCTAGGAATCCACCTATAACAATCTCAACATTAATCTACTTGATTCAATGATAACTCAATTAGAATCGAAGTCCAATCCTATCCAATCGGATGATGGAGTAGTTAAAACAAATCTAAACTTTTCATTAATTTGGTTCGCAAACATCCATCTAATTGCAATAATGGTAGGGGATTCAATCATCCTATCATGCCTAGGAGACGATGGTGAACAATGACTTCTACACATCACACAATTCCAAAGTCAATAAGATCATATCAAAAGGCATCACAACATCTACTGCAATTTCAATCACAATAAATCATAGAAAATTGGAAATATATCTTAATTCAAACTAAAACTTAATGGAAGTTGAACATAAACTTGAATCAAAGCAAACTAAACATCAAAATACATCAAAATAAACTATAGGTTTCATCCTTTAGCCTTAGCTAAGAGATTAGCCTGAGAAGACTAATATCCTAGGGAAAAAATAAAAGAAAAATTAGAAAGATCTACTAGAACCATGAAGAAATCAAATTGGAAGAACGTCGTCGGCCCTCTACTTAGGCCTTCACTCCCTTTCCAACCCTAGAAGATGCTTTGGAGTATCCTATAGACTCCTATTTATAGTTGTGGAACTCCAACTTTCGCATCGAGTTGAAAAAATTTGAAAAATGCCTCAAATTTACGCACTCCGCATAAAATCTACATATGC
Source organism: Magnolia officinalis (assembly GCA_021015155.1). Lineage (NCBI taxonomy): Eukaryota > Viridiplantae > Streptophyta > Magnoliopsida > Magnoliales > Magnoliaceae > Magnolia > Magnolia officinalis. Next base: position 50,182,692 of record JAJHSJ010000010.1, read on the forward strand.
CTTCGATTCCATGAACAACCTTCGATGCCATCGAAGATTGTCCAGAACTGTCCAGCGAGTTTGGCTTGAAAAATCCTAAAATTCTCAATTGATCGAACGATCTTTGGTTGCACCTTCAATGGCACTTCGATGTAATCGAAGTCTATTCTAGCACTTTTCATAACTATGTTTTTCTGGCCCTGGAATTTCAAAATATCTTTTTTCAAGACGATTTTCAGGATTCCTTTTCTTCACTTCAACTCTTTGATTCTCTTCATTCCTCACTCAGTTTCCTTGGATCGTTGGTATATGAATTCTTCATTATTTACTTCCAAATCTCAAATCTTCATTGTCTTCTTTTGAGCTCTAAATCCTTCATTTTAAGCGTATATTTATCATAAGCTTCCAAATCACCTCTCATGACAAAAATGTATATAATTAAATCAAATTATCAATTAAATGTCAGAAAAACTAATGTAATTGAAGGGTTAAATATGCAATATTTGAGTCTCAACAACATGCTTACGAAGGTAGTTCCCACATAGAAGTTCAAGTTTTGTGCAACTTCTTTAGGCTTGGTAAAACCATAAGGATCGAGTGTATACAAGAAGTGACGACGAAGTTATAATATAAGGAAAATAAAATATGTTAAAGGCTAAGGAGCTTGGGACAATGAAGATTGAAGACATGGTGGAGATTATTATTAATGTCTTAAATTTTTCAGTAACAGGGTTTGTCAATGTCATCAACAGACCACTCGATACCATTGAGTAATTGTCGATGCCATCGACAGATGCTTGATCCAATCGAGAAAATCCAAGTTAGTTGTTGGACTGTTTTAGAATTGCTACTCAATGACATCAAAGGATCTTTGATGTCATTAATAGGGCTTTGATGTTCATTGATGCCATCGAAGGTCCCATCGAGCGCGCGTACAGAGTTGCATAAGTACGGGATTTGTTTCCTATTTTGGTTGTGATAGCATATATATCGAGTGTAATTGGGATTAGGGGGTTATTAAGGTGTATTGGGGCTTTCTAAAATGTTCGTAAGGGTTCAAGGGCATAGCTAGACTTTGAAGGAGATTTGAGGCTTATTTGAATCAGTAAGATCATCTATCTCCTATAATTCTGCTTTCATAGTGCATTACTCATCGCTTTGTGCCGTGGTTTTTTCCCGCAAGGGTTTTACCACGTAAAAATCAAATTGTTCTTATTTGGGTTTATTTGTACAATCGTGTTTACTTTGCTTGATTCTGCTATATGAGCTTTCATGATTCCAAACATTCATCATATAAAAGATGAGATTAACACAAATGACAAATCATGTTAATCAGATGAAGAATGAGAGAGGACGAGCATAGCGTGGATGCATATTCAACACATCTATTGAGAACTGATCTGATTTAGTTTAATATAACCTAATCATATTATAGCTGATTTAATCAGATCTTAATAAATCTAATTAGATATTTGTCAATCCAAGGCAAATTATAAAAGCATTTTAAATGAAGAAATAGAAGAAAAGAAGAAGGGAAGCATATCTGTAAGAGGCAATCCGCTTGAATTCATATCCACAAAATTATGTTAAGTCGAACAAAGGTCCTGATCATGATCGATCATGGCTATAAGGAAATAAAAATCTGATCTTCAAAGTAGACATCATGATGATCAGATAATAGATCTAAAAGTTATGACTTCAGATATGGGAGCTACTATCAATGGATGATTAAATCGTTGTAATCGTAATCGGAGGGTTATTTAGACAGTTTGATTGTGTAGATCATTCCTGGTCTGAGATTGGTCACTCGTCCCAGAATGCTAGAGATTGATCATCTCAAATTGATGGTCATTAATCATCTCAGGTTCCTAGACATTGAGAGGGGAAATGAAAGGAAGAAAGGTGGAAATGAGAGAGAAAAAGGAAATTAAGGTTTGACCGTGTTAGAGAGTGTTGTTTTTAATGAGGAGAGTTCTCTTATTCACAGAGGAGAAGAGAAAAAAGAGTCACAAGTGGCTCTCTAATAGGTCTGCATGAGTACTTGACAACCAGGTGATAGTTGTATCTAGCTACACAACCCTTATCACGTGGGTTAGTGCACTGATTTATGCATCTTGTTTGTCAATCACATGAATCCATGTGTCATGTAGTCGGTTAAGCCTTTAGAAGCTAAACACTAAAGACACAAGAGGACGTGGTGCATCAAGGAATGAAGAACAAGTAAATAAGTTGCCTTGGTGACCCTAATGTTGACCTAAAACAACCTCTTGAGCCTCTAAATGATCCTAACCTTAATAGGTAAATATTGTTGATTATCCCTTAGCTTTATAAGACTAATTGGAACATGATTAGCAAGGCAAGAAGAGGTGTGAAGCTGCTGTGAAATCGTATGCCCAAAATAGAAATTTTTTATTAATCTCTAATTGCATCGAAAGACTGTCGATGGGACTCGATCGAATCAATGGATCACTCAATCCAATCAATGAATTAGTCTAGCAACCTAACAGATATATTCCTCAATTTTTCCAGTGGATCGATAGTGTGTTTGATCCTATTGAAGGACCTTCAATCCCATCGAAAGGCATTTCATTGGAATAGACAAAGTCGTTAAGTACATTTTATAGGTGTTGAAAATCGGTTTCTTGTAAAAGGGCATAAGATTTTTTGGCAAAAGAATGAGTTTTTGGTGTAATAAAAGCTTAGGAGCTTCTACCTAGCCTCTAAATTTATGAGATTAAGTCATTTTCTTGAGATTCATCACTTGAAAGAGGATTCTAACCTCAATGAAGAAGATGAACCTAATCTCCACCCTATTTTAGAGACTAAACTTGAACCCATAATATAATCCTTGTCTAAATCCACTAAAACACCCATATATGTGAATCTTCTAGGAATTATAACATTCACATGTGTTGTAGGAGATTCACCCAACATCCTATCACCTTAGTCACCTTAATGGAGCATTGCATGCGAGGTGTTTGATCTTGGAGCTAAAGCACCGCAAAGCATCAACATCAAATATCGAGGAAGCATTTGAGGAGCGGATTCATGCATGGGAGAGCTCTAAAGAAGTGACTGAAGAATAACATGTTTGTGTGAGTAGAAAAAGGTGCCTCTCGGAATCTCCAGTCACAAATTAGTCACGGGGGTCATTTCGTTGTAAAGAGTCTTCAAATTCTCTTATCTTCATAATTATGCAGGGTCTAGCTAACTATGGAATTTCGAGAAAATATACTAGTAGTAGATCAAAACAAAATGCATCATATTATCAACCCACTCACAAATAAGACACATAAAAGTGAGAGTCCTACAAGGAGGCTTGTGAGTGCCCCATTGCATTCACAATCCGCTACAATGTACAAGTAAAATGGACAGTTAATAGCGTTAGTTGCTAGTCCACATTCATCTCTCCATAAAATAGAAAGAAAGAATGGCGGAAATTTTTACATGGTTAGTTTTTTTCCTTTGACACGTGTGTGATGCAAGGATGGGTGTGATGAGGTTGAGCATCGTTTTCGTTTTTGTTTTTGTTTTTGTTTTTTTTATTTTTTGTTTTTTTGTTTTTTTGTTTTTTTTTTTACACACCCCACACACTCACGGCGGTGGAATTTCACCACCTATGGGTACTCAAACCCTTAACTGGGTGTAGAAACTCCTGAGAGTCTACCACCCGAGCAAGAGTAAGGACCCAGGTCGAGCATCGTCTTCCTCAGGGGATAACTATTCCAAATACACGGAACTTCTCTAAACTCCTCACAGACATACCTCGAGTCCACATGTGCCATACCAGTACACTCAAACGATCCAAACGGAAAACGGATTGGCTACTACCCCTGCCAACAGCCAATGGCTGGTGTTCGGTGGTCTGTGGGCCCCACCATGATGTATTGTGTTTCATACGTGCCGTCTATCTATTTATATAGATTATTTTATGGTATTATAAGAAAATGAGGTATATCCCAATCTCAAGTGGACCACATTACAAGAAAAAGTGTTGAATGAACGTCGGCCATTACAAACTTTTTGAGGGCCATAAAAGTATTGGATCAAGCTGATCTTTGTTTTTTCCCTTCATCTGGGTCTTTATGACCTAATCAACAGATTGGATGTCAGATAAACAGTACAGTGGGCCTTAGGAAGATTTAAATGATGGATATCCAATTACTATTGTTTTCCCGTGGTGTGGTCTACCTAAGATTTATATCCCTCTTATTTTTAGGATGAATGACTAAAATGATCTTTAAAAATGGATGAAACACATAGATCATGTTGGGGCCCACAGACCACGAAACACCAGCCACAGGCTGGTGTCAGGGGGAGTAGCCAATCCGTTCCCATCCAAATGTGCACCCGACCGTACATATACGGTCATGACCCAAACATCACACTGCATGTATGGAAGCGGATTGCCTGTGACCCCACGCACAGAGATATACCTGTGCCTGGAGCTGTGTGGGCCCACAAATATATCCGTGACCAATTCTCCTCCGTACATCTATTTTGAAAGACCACAATAGGACAGGATACTGAAAATCAGGTAGAACGAAGACTCAGGCCAGCAACACCAACGAAACGGTAGGAACAAAAACGTCCACCCATGCAACCTTTTTGGATCTGATCATAATGTTTATATGCCATCCAAACCGATCATTGGTTATTACGACTCAGATAAAATGTAGGAACAAATATAATCCTGATGCAAAACTTCCGTCACCCCAGGCGTTCAATCCTCACTGTTTGGTGTAGTGTAGCCCATCTAAGTCTTGGATCTGTATGATTTTTAGAATTCAGTCCTATTTTGATCCTTCAAAACAGATGGACGGAGTGGATTTTTACTGGCATCTTTGTGTGAGCCACACAACCCCAGGCACAAGAATATCTCTCCTACCGGGTTCACAGGCAGGACGCGGATTGCGTCCTACCCCGCCCGGCTCCAGCTGGGAACGGGCAGGAGCTTTGAGTGGCCACCCCGATGTATAGGTCTTATCCACAACGTCCATCCATTTTTCCCTATAATTTTAGGATGCTAGCCTAAAAACGAGGTAGATCTAAGGCTCAAGTGGGCCATAGAATGGAGATTAAATTCATACCGTTGAAAACTTCTTGGGGGCCACAGAAAGTTTTGTATAGAGCTGATATTTTTGTTTTCTCTTCATCCATGTCTATGTAACTTTATGAATAAGTTGGATGGAAAATAAACATCTTGTGGGCCCTATAAAATTTCAACGGTGAGAATCATTATCACCGCTGCTTCCTTTGCTGTGGTCCACTTGAGCGTTGGATCTGCCTCAGTTTTGGATTTATATCCTAAAATGAATGGACGGTGTGGATAAGACCCATACATCACGGTGGCCATTCAAAGCTGCTGCCCGTTCCCAGCTGGAGATCCAATGATGCCCTTGTTTCGATAAGAAATGTACATAAATAACAAAGTAATATCATCCAACAGTTGCTAGTTTAGTTCTGTGAACCATTTACAACATCAAATATTATTTTAACGGTTTCGATCAAGATAAATAGAAGCCAATTAAACAGTGTCTTTGTGCATGTGTATGGATGCTAATAATCCGCCAGAGTATGAAGTAACTAGTCCCAATTCAAGAGCAACGGATGTAAAGAGCGGGAAATGCAAAGAACGACTTTCCGTTTTCAACTGAAAAAACAGAAAGCACATAACCAACAAAGAACAAGAAAAAGAACAAGATCTGTTGCTTGCGTTTCCCAAACAAAGAGAGATAACCATCTTCTTCTTCACCATCATTCCCAGAACAACCATCATCAACATGAAATCATATAGAGCTGGATTCAATGGGAGCTCTGTAAAATACAGCCCCTTCCGAAATTCCCAACTCATCGTCACAGGCTACGATCACGGCGAAAACCGTGGCCGTGTCAACATCCACTACTCAAATAAGAAGCCACTCACATCCTTCGCCACCACAGATCGAATCTTCGACTGCACATGGTCCTTATCAAACCCTGATCTCATCGTCTTAGCAGCTGACAAAGGAGCTGTCCACCTCATTGACATCAATCTCCGCTACAATTCCAACCCTCTAGGATCCTTCTACGGACACACCGGCATCACAACCTCAGTCGACTGGAACCCCATTGATGGCTCTTTCCTTTCAGCCTCACAGGACGGAAATGTCAAGCATTGGGTTGTCGATCGATGCAGTACCATCCATTCCTACAGCCACCCTAAATCTCTCTCGCGTGTCACCTGGAATCCACGTAGTCCTAACAACCATGCAACTGCATGTAACGATGGCAACGTCCGTGTCTGGGATATACGTGATAGGAGGGCTGAGATCATCATTAAAGCTGATGATTTACCTATTCTGTGTTGTGAATGGAATAGCCATGGTGAAGCTCGAATTGCAACTACCACACTTCGCATGACTTACATTCAGGTGTGGGACATCAGGCAGCCACGATCCCCTGTGAAACTACTCGATGGGGCACATACAGCTGGGGTCCGTACTGTGAAGTTCTCGCCTCATAGGGAGTATCAGATTGCCTCGTGCTCGTTTGATGGGAAGGTGGTTCTTTGGGATTATGGGACAGAGAATGCGGTTCCAATAATCAAAAAGTACGAGCATCACGTAGCCAGCGCCCGTGGGTTGGATATGAGTAAGAGAGTCGAGGGGTTATTGGTTAGTACTGGAGTGGATGGCCTCGTTCATGAGTGGCAGCATGTTCTGCCAGACGCATGAACGACTGGAATCCAAATACCCATTCTTGTTCGCGGAGCTGCTCTGTTTTCTTTCTTCTTCTTCTTCTTGTTATCTTTCTTGATGTTCTTGAATTGATGTTTCCTCATTCCTTTTCCATTAAAACGCAAGTGAAATGAATTAGATTTGTGGTCTCTGACTGATTTCTTTCAATGTGTTCTTGAAATCTTACATCTTTTGTACGATAGCTAATGAAATGTTATGTTTGTGCTGACCTTGAATTGATCCAGACTATTCATACGGTGGCACCATTATTTCTGTGATGATTCTTCAAGATCCTATCCACATGTTGTGGTTTGTGCACATTGACAGGTGTAATGATAAAAGCATATAGCCTGTAGATGGGAGGAGTTCCGCCGATCGGAATGGATGAGAATGTCCTGAGAAGGCTGTTGTCATCCCGTCGACATCCACTACATGGGTTAGCAGATGAACGATTTGGATGACTGGCTGTTGTCATCCCGTCGACATCCACTACATGGGTTACCAGATGAACGATTTGGATGACTGGCTGTTGTCATCCCGTCGATATCCACTACATGGGTTACTAGATGAACGATTTGGATGACTGGAAGATAGGAAAAGCTGTCCCAAATGAAAATGCTAGAAATTCGGTCATACCACGCTCCTTTTTGAATTTCCAACCATGGGTAGCGCTATTTTTATACAATCCAAACACAACTCCTAGACTTAATTCACAAGGCTACTCGTGAGAATAAATACCTTGTGAGAAAAGGTGTCAACTGTGATGTGGCTGCCTATGATGTGGCGTGCTGTGAATGGCTGGCTGTGACATGGCTTGCGTACTGACAGCGCCAGCAGCTAGGTGGCTACTGACGGTGCTTGTGCCATGATGGGAAGCGGATTGGCCGGTGTACCTCAGACCAGCTGTATGGATGCTGTATTGATGTGGGTCTGATCACGAGTTATGTGTTATATCCAAAACAGTCCATTCATTTGTCGAACTCGTCTTAAGGCTTGAGAAGAAACATAAGACAGATATAAATATCAAGTCGACCACACTACCAAAAGAAGTAGGGGATTGATCAATGTCTACCATTAAAACCATTTTTAGGGTCACATAAGTTTTATCAATATGAAATTTGTTTTTCCTCTTCATTAAGGTCTTTGTGACTTATGAACGGAATGGATGTAAAATAAACGTCATGGCGGACCATAAAATTTTATCTCTGTTGCTATGTGTAGAGTGGTCCAAATGATCTTTGGATATGATTCATTTTTTGTATAGTTCTTTAAAATGATCTCTAAAAATAGATGAACAGTGTAGATATGATAAATACATCACCATGGGCCCATGTAACCTTAATCTCCTTTGAACCATTCGTACAACTCGGAGCTCGAGGAGCGTCAGTGCTAGCCTTCGCACGGTACGGACCTCAGCAGCTATATAGCTGGTGTGTGGTACCCAGCCAATCCGCTTCCAAGATGATGTGTCTTATCCACGCCATTCATCCATTTTTCCAGATTATTTAATGTCATGAGCCCAAAAATAAAGTAGATCTAAATCTCATATGGACCACACCACAAAAAAAGAGTGGTGATCAAACACTGACCATTAAAAATTTCCAAAGGACACAAGTTTTTAAGCTGATATTTTTTTTTTTTCCTTCGTCCAGGTGTGCGTAACCTAGTCAACAGTGGGGATGACGAATGCACATTACGGTGAGTCCTAAAAAAAAATCAACAATGAGCATTCAATCTCCACTGTTTTCTAGCTGTGTGGTCTACTCCAGATTTGGATGTCCGTCATTTTTAAGATTATACTCTATAATAATATGAAAAAATAGATGGCCAGTTTAGATAAAACACATATATATCATGAGGGACCCACTGAGCATTGTCAATAGCCACTTTGCTACTGATTAGCAGGCGTCCGTGATTCCTTCTGGGAGTGCACTCCTTACAGTAGAGTTGCACACGAGTCAAACCAAGTGGAGCTTGTTGGCCAGCTCGGCTCGGCGGTCAATAGCACGGACCAGTTCGATCCGACTTTGAGCTGAATTCGAGCCTATGCATTTTATCAAACACAAAATGTACCTTCGAGACTTCAGCTGAATTCGAGCTTACGTGACATTTTATCAAACAAAGAATGTACCTTCGAAATTTCACAAAATACAAAATGGTAACAACAATATACAAGTATTTCATCAAACACTGGGCAGGCAATATCAAAATCATGATTTGACGGCATTCCTCACTACTAGCCAATCCTGCCGAGAATGTATGTAGCCGAAACAATACTTCGTTGAGCCATTTCATCCAACAATTGAAGGGCAACATGAATATCAAAATAATCGAGTCATTGGGCCAATTCGATTTGAGTCGATTCGAGTTGAGGTTCAATCCGAGTCGAGTCGACCTCGGGCAAGCACTCGAACGGTTCAAAAAATTTTCGAGCTCAAAATATCAGCTCAACTCGGCTCGAACTTAGTTTCGAACCGAGTCCAATCGAACTTTTTTTATTCGAGTCGAGTAAGTTAACTGAGCTAACTCAGTTCGTGTACAGCTCTACTTACGGGGAGTAGATTAAATGACGGCTTTTACTATGGGGCCCACCTTAATGTATATATTATATACCCATGGCCTCCAACTGCTTTTCCAGCTTATTTTATGGCATGATTCAGGAGTGAAGATTACGAAATCTTAGGTGTAACAATCTACGAAAAATAGTGGTGATTAAATGCCCTGTCATTAAAACTTCCTAGGGCCCATCGTAAGGTTTCTGTAATGTTATTTGTCATCTAACCTTTTGACAAGGTTGAAAAAACCTGGATCAATGGATGAAACAAATATCAGGTTAATCCAAAACTTTTGTGGCTCATTAATGATCAATGACTACTGTTTCATACTGTATGATCCACCTAAGAATTGGATCTACTTCGTTTTTGGGCTCATCCCTAAACTGATGAGGAAGAATCTTATGGACGGCATGGATATAGAATACGGTGAGGCCGAGGCCGCACCGAATACGCTCTCCTCTTTATACGTAGGGGTGCACATTTAACCGGTAGAACCGTGGAACCAGACCGGAACCGTTGGATTGGTCCGGTTTGGTCCGGTTCTAGTATGCTAACGGTCCAGTTCCGGTTCCGAAAATCCCAGAACCATTAGGAATGGTTCGGTTCCAGTTTTGGGGCATGTAAAACCGAACCGAACCGTTAACCGAACCGTGGACCCGAATCGTGGAACCGATCTGTTGAACCGTGGATTTAAACCTTGGATCCGAACCGTTGATCCAGAACCATTTAATGCTAACCGTCAAATGGGCAGTTAAAATGAAGATGGTTAAGAATCTTAAATCTCGTCCATTTATTAGCATGGGAACTACATTTTGGACCATTGATTACGCATACACATGTACCATGCCTGAGATGACATTTTTCATTCATGCATGAAGAGTTTTGCTAACCACACTCGTGTGGGCAAAAAGCTTATGTACATGCCACACGTGCCATCATGGCATGATAGATCTGATCCAATCCATCCATCAGAAAGGACAAATTATACTGATGACTAACTCAACCATCAGGGTTGATCCACTGCTCAGGCAAACCACCCTTTGTAAAACAAATGTCCAGCTTCAACTCATCCTTCTATTTACAATATTGGGGCCCACATGCTAAGAGGACCAGATTATTTTTACTTGGGGAAACACGTAGAAGGTTTGACCAACCTAATGGATGGATTGGATCTCGCACTTATGTGCATGATGGCACATGTGTGGTGAGCAGATGAGCTCTACTGCACACGCCTGTACACTTAGCAAAGCTACGCCAAATGATTTTTTTTTTCACATTTTTTTCTTTTGTCTAAAAACCAGAACTGTGGAACCGATCCGGAACCAAACCGATTTTCACGGTCTGGTTCTAGTTCAGTTCTAGTATGTTAACGGTTCGGTTCTGGTTCTGAAAATCCCATAACCGTTAGTAACTGTTCGGTTCAAATTTTACCCCAAAATTGGACCGAACCGAACCGTATGCACCCCTATTTATATAAACTTAACGCTTACTTTGACATGCGTGGATGACTATGACGTGGCTGCCTGCATCCGGGATACATACATATGCTCCTACAATCGGAAGCTGCATGGGACCATAGATGCCTGATAGGTTGGATCAAGCTGATATTTATGTTTTCGTTCTTTCAAGTTTGTGTTAACTTATTAACAGGTTGTATCTCAAATAAACCTCATGATGGCTCTGGGAAGTTTTCAACGGTGACTATCACTGTCCCACTGTTTTCTTTGGTGGGGTCCACTCAAGCCTAGGATCTGCCTCATTCTTCGGATCATGCCCTAAAATGATCTCTCAAAAATTATGGACGTGTGGATTCAACAAATACATGATTTTAGGGCCACAACACTTGCTGACGTCACTTAAGTAGCCAATCTTCCTTCTCAACCGACAGTACCTAATCCGCGTCCAAATGCAACGGCCGCCTTTCCGTTTCCAACCGAAATAACCGGGAGCAGATAACTAACAAAGAACAAGAACAAGACTGCTAGTTGCCTATCGCAAACAAAGAAAGAGAATCATTTTCTTCTTCCTCTTCATCTCCAACACCAACATCATCATCTTCTTCTTCCTCTTCTTTCCCAACACCAACATTATTATCTTCTTCTTCTTCACCATCCCTGCCAGCACCACCATCATCACCATGAAATCATACAGAGCGGGATTCTTTTGTACTTCTGTAAAATACAGCCCCTTCCGAAATTCCCAACTCATCGTCACCGGATTCGAAGAACGCCACAAACGTGGCCGTATCCACATCCACTATTCAACTCAAAAGCCAATCGCAACCTTCGCCACCACAGATCCCATCTACGACTGCACCTGGTCCTTATCCAACCCTGACCTCATTGTCATAGCCGCCAGCGCTGGAGCCACCCACCTCATTGACATAGCTCTCCCCCACAATTTCAACCCCCTAGGATCCTTCTACGGACACTCCGGCATCACCACCTCCGTCGACTGGAATCCAGTCGACGGTTCCTTCCTTTCAGCCGGTCAGGACGGAAGTGTAAAGCATTGGGTTGTCGATCGACACAGCACCATCCAAACCTACAGCCACCCTCTGTCTGTCTCATGTGTTACCTGGAATCCCCGTTCTCCGACTAGCCATGCGACTACATGTAATGACGGCAATCTACGTGTATGGGACATTCGTGATAGGAAGGCTGAGATCATCATCAAAGCTGATGATTTGCCTATACTATCTTGTGACTGGAATAGCCACGGTGAAACCCGTATTGCCACATCCACGGTTTGTATGACGTATATCCAGGTGTGGGACATTAGGCAGACATGCTCCCCTGTGAAAGTCCTTGATGGGGAAGATAAGGATGAGATCTTTAGGGTGAAGTTCTCGCCTCAGAGGGAGTACCAGATTGCCTCGTGCTCGTTTGATGGGAAGGTGGTTCTGTGGGATTATGGGCCAGAGAATGCGGTTCCAATAATAAAGAAGTACGAGCATCATACAGGCAAGGTGCGTGGGTTGGATATGAGCAAGCGAGTCGAGGGGCTATTGGTTAGTACCGGAGAAGATGGACTCGTTCATGAGTGGCGTCATGCCCTACCAGAGTCATGAAGGACTGGAATCTAAAGACTGCTCTGTTTTCCTTCTCCTTTCTTATCTTTCTTGACGTTCTTGAATTGATGTACTCTTCCATTAAAACGCATGTGAAATGAATTAGATTTTTGGTCTCTGATGGATTTGTGACAGATTCCATGTGTTCTTGAAATCTTTGCTCTTTTGTGCAACAGTTTATGACATGTCATGGTTGGGCTGACCTTGAATTGATCCAGACCATTCATCCAGTGGGTCCCATTTCGGTGATGATATATCTTGTGGTTTGTGGACCTTGACAATTGGAACTGATTGGATGGATGGGAATATCCTGGGAAGGAGGTTGTCATCCTGTCCATATCCATTTCATGGTTTAACAGATGAATGATTTGGATCACTGAAAGATAGTAAAAGCTGTCCCGAATGAAAATGGTGGAAATCCGGTCATAGCATTGTACTATAGCTCTTTGTTGAGTACGATTAGTTTGGTACTAGTTTTCCTTTTGAGATGATTTGTTTTTGGGATTCACTGAATTCACTAAACATTCTAATCGTTAAGTCGGTCGATGCATGAGCTGCATTTCGTTGCAATTTTGATGAAGAGGAACGGACCGAATAGTAATTACATGCTACAATATTCACATCGACCGTCTAGTTTCCGAATTGCAATTGCATTTATCTCCGGTTGGTTTTTCACGCATGGACAGATAGGTTGGCTTCTCTCCAGCGTTTCAGAAGCCCCCTGCTCCCCATGGCAGGAGACGGGGGACACCCTCAAGCCTCAGGAAGTGTTTTTTGAGGGTAATCTCCAGGCCCAATTAGTTCTGGTCGATCGACGAAATGTGAGGTCTACGAGGGATTCGGTGGAAGCATCGTTCAGCTAGAGTGGTAGATGCTGAAGATGGCCCCCCAAGATGTTCGACAAAATGCCAGTTCCAGAATAGCTAAGATCCAGATGGGTGGTCCTATTCAGGAAGCTCCTGCCCAAGGTGTTCAACAAAATGCCAGTTTCAGAGTAGCTGAGATCCATATGGCTGGCCCTTTTCAGGAAGCTCCTGCCCAAGGGGTGTAGTGCTAGACCCATAGAGACTGGGTTGCAAGAGACTTCCCTCCAGGACAACCCTGCAGAAGATGTTTGTCGAATTGCCAGGCTTAGTTCAGCCACTGTTCGAGAGGCAGGTACGGGCCGGGATGCCCAGGCCCACGGAATTCATCAATGTGCAAGCCCTACTGATTCTTTGCCTCATGTGAATGGCCCTCTCCAAGAAGCCCAAGAAGGAGGTTTGGGAGACCCAACCTTAGGAGCTCAGATCCAGGATGATCCGATCACCCTGGGGTGAATTCGAGGCTTCTGTTGTGTGACTCAATCAGGGTGATGGAAGTCATGGCTACTATCCAGGACCAAGCAGTGACTGAGAGAAGGCTCCAGGTTAATTGCCCTTTGGTGGGAAGATCTAATCCTGACCAAGGTCAATGCCCAGATAGGCTTCCCAGGGGTACTGCATTATCCCCTAAGAGAAAGGGAATACGATCCAGGTCAGTAGGATGTGAACCACCGAGTGAAGGAGCGTTGTTCCCCCAGGATCAGAGAGATGTAGCCTGGCAAAGTAGCAAATATACAAAACAGTTGTCTGTGTGTGAGTTTGCAGAAGGGTTGGATGGAGTAGCCTGTATTTCTCTATCGCAAAGCCAGAGAGGGACTAGTGCTCTTGATCAGGGTCTTCTGGTGGATCTATCTCCATTCTTTTCTAAGAATCCCCAAGCTAGATCAGGGCAGTAGGGGAGTGCTGGGAAGAAGCCTTCCAGAACAACAGCAACAAAAACAATACAATGGAATGCAGGCAGGGAGAACAACTACACTAGGAGTCCCTGTGTCAGTTGGATTCTCCAGTGCAGGACAGAGATGTCACAGTTCAGGGGGAGGTGAGGTCTTCCAGAGATCTGTTTATTCTATAAAGTCGGGGAGAAGAAAAATTCAGTCACCAGGGAGACCAGGGAGAGGGCAAAAATCCCTCATGTATGTTTTGGGGGATAATCATGTGGATTGGACAGGGAGACTTGAAAGACTCAAGAGAACGGCCGTGAACATAGAATGTGTCACAGATGGATAACATCCTCCTGTGAAATGTCTGGAGGGGTGGGAAATGCCTCCACCATTAGGATATCTATGAGTCACATTTCAGCCTTCAAGCTGGCAGTAATGGCTTTGCTAGAGCTGATGATTAGGGAAGAAAAAGGGTCGGGGCATGGCTAAAGCTTGGTTATCATTTTTCTTTATCTAATGTGGGTGAGGGTGGGAATATATGGGTTTTCTATCTATCATCCCTAGTACTGGATCAGATTGAAGTTTCAAACCAAATGATATCCTCTAAGGTAGGGCTTCGGAGCTCGCCTGATAAGGTCCTCATACCAGTGGTTTATGCGAAGTGCTGTAAGATTATGAGAAGACTTTTGTGGGTAGATCTAGAAGGCTTGGCTGGGCCCAGACCGGGAGCCTGGGTTGTTTGCAGGGACTTCAATGCCATTGTAGACCATTCGGGGAGGCTAGGTGGTAGGCAGCCAGATCCCTCTAGTTTTGAAGAATTTTGTGACGCCATCAACCATGCCAACCTAACAGTTGCTAGGTTCAGTGGCGGTAAATACACTTGAGGCCTGTTTGATTTTTCAAAGCTTGTGTAAATACCCTGTAAATGGGTAATTATTACCATTTCACCCCGTTTGAAAATTCATCAAAATTTCTACATTGTAAACCAATTCAAAAGAGCTAGTTTAAATTTGTGGACCCTAAGGTGATGTATATTATATATCCATTCCGTCCATCCATTTTACCACAATATTTTGAGGCATGATTCAAAAAATGAGGCAGATCCAATACTCAAGTGGCCCACACTAAAAGAAACAATGTCCCCATGAGGTTTTTAGCGGTAAGTGTTCGATTTCCTTTTTCCCATGGCATGGTCCACTTGAGGCAATAAATTCAGCTAGCATAATGGATGAGCGGTGTGGATAAGCAACATGCATCACGGTGGGACCCACAAATATTTTGCAGCATTCTCGGTTTTTGTGCCTAAAGAGCAATTGGTCAAATGAAGCATCAAGAAGAGTGATGTAAATACCAAAAGAAATAATTATTACCCACTTACAGGGTATTTACCAATGAAATGAAAAATCAAACAAGCCCTTGGTGTAACAATCAAGCTGGAAACTCTTGAACCTGGGCGTGTTTGGACAAAGTTTCATACAGCCAGGATTGGCTGGCCATGTTCCCGAGATTCTAGGTTGCTATTTTGCCCTGTGTTGATTCTAATCATGCTCCGATGAAGCTCTCATTCCCTCCAGAGCCCCCTTCTTTCCCTAAACCTTTCGGATTCCAGAGAATATGGTTGGAGCATGAGTCCTGCATGAAGGTAGTGAGAGGAGCCTGGAAAACTGATGTCAGGGGGATCCGATGATAATGCTTCACAGCAAATTGCTCAATACAAAGAAGGCCCTCAAGGAATGGTATACAACAGTGTTTGGGATCATATTTATCAACAAAAAAAAAAAAGTTGAATAAATTGTCCAGAAGGAAGAAGAAGTTTCCCGGGAGATCAAAGTCCTCATCAAATTGCATCCCTTAATGAAGCCAAAGACTCTCTAGCCCGATTAGAGCTTATGGAAGAAATCTTTTGGAAATAGAAAGTTTGCAATAGGTGGCTGGTAAAAGGGGATAGGAACACAGAGTTCTTCTATAATTCTGTAAAGGATAGAGTCAGAAAAAACATCGATTCTAGAAATTGAACTGGATAATGGCACAAGAACTTTTGTTTTAGAAGAGATTAAAGCAAGTACAGCGTCTTACTTCCCCGCTCTATTTGCAGCAGAAGATGCTTAGCCTGATGAAGCCTTCCTAGATGTCACACCAGCTCTTGTCTCCGGTGAAGATAACTCTTCCCTCATGTCTGATCCCTCCCAAGAAGAAGTTAAAATGGTGGTAGAATCTCTACCTCTTGATGGAGCTCCGAGGCCTAACGGGTTCTTTGACACTTTCTTCCATGGTTGTTGGAACATCATCGAGCAAGATGTTCTCCAAGTAGCTAAGTTTCTTTTCCGAGGTAGAAAAATACCCAAAGCTTTCATATCTAGTCTTATCTATCTAATCCCGAAGTCTGCTTCGCAGCTAAGTTTTCTGACTTCTACCCGATTAGCTTGTGTAATTATTTTTTAAGATTATTTCCTCCAGGCTAAACTCTTTGCTGCCCAGGCTAATTACAGAGGAGGAATTGGCCTTCGTCAAAGGGAGATCTATTGCAAAAAGCATAATGTTAGCCCAAGAAGTCTTAAGAGATATTGACAAGAGAGTGCAAGGGAGCAACCTTATTTAACGCATGATTTAGAGAAAGCCTATGATAGGGTGAATTGGAGCTTCCTCAAGGGATTTTTATCTCACTTCGGGTTCAGCCAAGATTGGATTTCCCTAGTTGTAAAGTGTTGGGTAAATATTTGACTTTTAGTTTTAGTGAATGGTGAAGCGTGTGGTTTCTTCAACTATGGCTGAGGGCTGCGCCAAGGGGATCCTATTTCGCCAAGCCTATTCATCATCACTTCGGAGGTTTTCAGTTGTGGCTTCAAGAGGCTGGTTGAAAGGGGCTTCTATCAGCTGTTTAATGTTCCTATAGGTTGCCCTTCCATCTCTCATCAATGATACCTTGATCGTCACGAATGGCAGTTGCAAGTCCCTCCTGGTCGTTAACGACTTCCTTTCAAAATATCAAATAGTTTCGGGCAAAAAGGTTAGCAAGATCAAGAGCGTATTTTTTGTCTTCGAAGATGGAAGTGAATCAGGTCAGATCGATTGAAAGACTGTTCGGCATCTGAGCTTCAGGGTCAGCTTTCACGCATCCGTGAGTCCCAATATTTAAGGGCAAGGTGTGTTGTTCCCCCTTTCAGTCGTTGGTGGATACAGTTCGTAAAAGGGCGTAAGGCTGGAATGACAAATGCTTATCCTAAGCTGGTAAAGTGACTCTTATAAACCATGTTTGAGTATTGTGACGAGCCATATTACTATCTATTCTAATTACATAACGGGTAATATTAGTGACGAGCCATATTACTATCGGTTCTCCCTGGGGCATGTATTCGTATCTCATGTCATACATGCATATAATCAACTAGATTAGGGATATGTTTAATTTGCTATGATTTCATTACATGTACTTGATTGTGTTGATGTTTGAGAACCTTGGGGAAATGGTAACATTGAGTTGATCACTCACTCCCTCTTAGGACGATGTTTTAAAACACTACCTAGATATCAAACCCTATGGAGGAAGTTTCATACTCCAAGTTACAAGATGAGAAGGCATAGTCCCAGCATGTTTTCGTTCTTCTGTCTATTCTAAATAGTTGTTTCAAGTACTTGAACAATTAGTTGATTAATAGACATGTATATTGAGTTCTTAGCTAAGTGGACTTTTTCCTTTAATTTTGAATGACTGTAATGGTTAATTTAGATGTTTGTTGCTAGATGTAAGACCCGTATCCTTGCCCGTACCATTACATAGACTTCCACGGTCTTTCCGGTCGAATTTCGGGAACCTTCGACCCTTAATCGGCGTTGCACGTGACCTTGATTCACACGTCGTTAATCTGATTCGACTCAACCTGAGACTTGTACCATTGCGACTGCACCGTCGCCTCAGTTCCGATGCTGCGACTCGTGCGCCGAGGCGATACTTTGGCCAGGAGATGTGGGCCAGCGATCGGTGCGAGGAAAAAGCCGCGCGTTGCGAAACCCAAGAGAATCTCAACAAGATGTCACATCAATCAACCATCAATCAATCCCATCAAGTCAAGTACACATCACTTCACACCCTTCCCCAAGTAAGCCCCAAAGTCAAAAAGGCTCTTACACACCCATGCCTTTCTTACACAAATTGTCACAAAAGTCAAAAGGTGCTCTTACATCCATCTCCCATCTCCCTTTACAACACACACACACTCTCTCTCATTTTCAAAAACTCTCCCAAGCAAGAGAAGCCTCACACGTCCAAGCCCTTCCCCATCTCTCCCAAAAACCACAAGTGTGGCCCACCTCTTCCAACCCTTCCATCTTCCATCTCAACCATCCAAACCCCATCTCCTCCGTCGGAATCGAAGCAAAGGAGCAAAGGAAGCCTTGGGACCAAGAAGAAGCCGGTGGGTGATCGTAGATTTCGTTTTTCATTCATTTTATTGATTTAAGGGTCCAAGTAGTGGGACCCACCTTGATGTATGCTTAAATTCAAGAGGGGCCCATAGTGGCGGGGCCCCTCCGATATTGTCGATGTCTCCCTCTCTCCCTCTCTCTCTCTCTATGATTGTGGCCCACCTAATATGTATGTTATCATCCATGCCATTTTCGGCGGACCCCATCTATGTGGGACACTGTAACATCCCGGATTTTTGCCAACCTGGAATTAGACGTCCTTAGGCGATGGGTCAATCCTAACACAGGTTTAACTTCCCAAACGCTCAATTAAAGCCTCAAATCCCTTTTTAAACCATTTTCTTCACAAATCCCACCCTTCACTACCTTGTGCTTTCAATTTTTCAAAGCACTTTCGCCCTAGACACTATCTTAAACTAGCTAAGTAGTATAACTTGGATCACTTTATATACAAACTACAAAGGCCCAGGTACCACCTCAGACAGAAATCATACAGGACTAAATTTTTTAGAAATTAGGCGAGAATTAGCTAGTGCTAAACTAGAGTGCCTGTGAAATTAGCACCAATCGCTTTAAATACGATCTGCAAGACCCAAAACTTGTAGAATCATCGACGCTAGGTTACCCTAAAACTTAGGACCAAACTCATTTCCTGGCTACTCTCGGGAATGACTTGAAACTTCGTATTAGGTCTAGACCGCACATCGGAAGTCCGATTAACACGAAGTTAAGGAACTAGGACTGCCTCACTGGGCTTGACAATCATCTCAAAAATCAGGTCCAGCCGATGTCCCACGGCCATTCGTTTGGATCTGGAGCGAGGGAGTGTGAAAAACACTATTCCCTTTACAAAATAAATATCTGGAATAGTGATCTGGCACCATTCGCTTGCGCATCAGTATTAAGCAACCAGACCGTCAGAATCAGACTAAATTACACCCTCGGATTAAGAAAAACTTCAGGAACATTTACATGTACTTGGAATTTCGGATCGTGGCCCACTGACCGTTGAACTGAAAGTGGTCCGCCACGTGCGATCTGGGAATCCGATCGAGTCGAAAACGTAATCCCACATTGATCCATGTGTGGTGAGCTTAAGTCTGACGTTTGACTCAAGGAGGGCCACCAAAACCTCTCTTTTGAGCTGGAAAAGTGACGAAATACCTATATTAGCAGTAACCCTTGAACAGGAGTCTATTTCGGTGAGTTTGAGACTATATAAGGACCTTAAACCCTCTCTCATGGCAGCCATACGAATTTGGGATTTGAGAGAGGGAAAAGAGAGAGAAAGTGAGGGAGAAGTGGGAGGATCTCCCTACTATCGTTCCCTGCCACCACACGGGCTGCACCATCCCTTTCTCGACGCTTTTCCCGGCGTTTCCGGCGTCGTTTCTAGGTAAGAAACCCTAACCCTAATCTGTTTTGGGGTTTAGACTGTTGTAGGTTGTGAAATAGCTAACCTATTTCATTCTATAGGTTGCCAAACTGCCGAATACGGAAGCTTAGCAAACCTATCGATTCCATTGCGATTCTACGACAAAAGGTGCGGACTTTAGGTGTATAGGTTATGGTTTTCAACGCTTTCAATGTCAGATAATGATAGATTCATTATCTGCATGTAATTGCACATGTACAAAGTGTTGTCTGTTTTCCGTTTCGATTAAAGATGAAAAATATGGAATTCTACATACTCTAGGTATTTGTAGAAAGTACGGTATATGTATATTTTTTAGAAATGTGTTTGACATGTTTATTTGTTGTATGGATATACGATATATGGATAAAATACTTATTTGGCGAAAGGATTCGCCTAAATACATGTTTTACTTATATACACTATGTATGTTGAAATTGCGTATTCTAGAAAATACTGTATACGTATAAATTTTGGAGATGTGTTTATCATGATTATTTGCTGTAATAATATATTATACATGGATAAAATACTCGCTTGGCTAAAGGATAGCCCTAATACATGTTTTGCTAACATGCACCATGTATGTTGTAATAGTGTATTCTAAGTGTTTGTGAAAATGACTGAATGAGTATGGAATTCTCATTCGTGCTCGCCATGACTAATTGTCATGGATTCATGATTTATGTATTGGCGATGCCCCTTTGACGAAAGGATTTGCCCTAAGTCACGATACGGCCAATATACACTATATATGCTAAAATGTGTGGCCCAAGTGTTTGTGGAAATAGCTGAATGAATATGGAACTTGGGTTCCTGCTTGCCATGACTATCTGTTGTGGGTGTACGCGTGTTATGATTGGGGGAACTCCCTAGTGAAAGGATTTGGCCTAATGCCTATGTGATCGACATATGTCATGTATGTTGATGTATGTTTGTTTAAGTGTTTCTTGAAATGTCTGAATGTGTAGTAGTTAGCAAATTGTAATGTATAAGGGTGTTGAGATATGATTCTCAACCTCTTTTGACTATGTGTATGATCTCCTTTGATAGTTGTGTGATTAGGAATTGAACATGTACAAACTCATGCTTGTGTTGTGATTCATAACATGCTCAATTGCTTTACGATTTTAACTATGTAATGCATATGTTTAAATCTGTATTTACGTTGTATGATCCGTCATGGGTGATGGGGGAGCGGAGCAACGAGTGCGTACAACAGCCCTAGCAGCCCTAAACGGATAATACCAGACCTTGACTGTATGAGTTGAATCTTGATCCATTACTGCTTTATCTATCTGCAATTGATTGTGTTTGGGGCTATGATTATGGCCTAGGCAATCGGTAAGGGGATTGAACTCGTGGTTGAGATTCATTTGCCACGTGGGATGTGTTCGACGAACTCGAGTTGTGCATTGCCTGTCGGCAGTGGTTAGGCCACACGAAGTTGTTTATGCACTTCATGTCGTGCAGCTCAATGGGCGATCGTGCTAGTCGAGCTCGTCAAGTAACCCGATCTACCTTATGCATGTTCACCCTGTTTGGACGCTACTACTTGAACCTAGGGTACCAAACTTACCAGTGAAATCGCCTTTTAACCATGGTACCTCGATCCGCTAAGACGCATGAGCCGGGCATGGTGGTATGGGACACCGTGGTCGAGCTGTCGGCCTACGCTGGGGCTATGTTCCTCCCCGTAGTGACCATTGCGCAACCAGACTCGTGAGCCGAATATGGTGGTATGGGACACTGTATTCGAGCTGTCGATACTTACGGCGAGAGCCGAGTACGGTGAGACCTGTACTCGTGCTGACGAACAACGAGTCCTCTGTAGTATCTTCGAGTATACTCCAAGGTCTGTGATTGGCAACGAGTCTTTCACAGCAACTAGAGTATGAGTGGAGCCGAGTACGGTGAGACCTGTACTTGAGCTGACGGCTAGTGATTGAGCTGAGTACGGTGAGACCTGTACTCGAGCTTACGGTCAGCAATTGAGCCGCATACGGTGAGATCTGTATCCGTGCTGACGAGTGACGAGCCCTTTGTGATGCCTTCGCTAAGCCTCTCAAACCATAATATCGTATGAGATTAACTAGGATTGACGACCCTAGAATGGATCATGTTTGGAAATGATACAAGGGAGGTACCTTAGTTTCCCAATACTGCTGTTTGAAATGGACTAATAATAACTTGGTAATCATGATCATCATCGCACCGCATGTGCTTAGTAGATGTGGCGCACTGAGGGAGTTAAGCATTCGCGAACGTAAGATGATGTCGCATGAGGGTGGTTTGGCAAGGGCATACAGCATCATGTCATTTCATTCTCGCATTTAATAAGAGTAGTTAGAATTGTTTGATTTGTACTGCTTTATCATTACTGCTTGATTGAATTGATAACATGTTAACCTATGCTTTATTGTTCCACTGAGTTGATCACTCAATCCCACGTTACGGGACGGTGTTTGTAACACCAACCAGATTTGTTGAGTTTCAGGTGTTGGCGATGCTTATGAAGCAGAGCCGAACTACTACTATGATGTTGAGGAGGAGTTCTCCTACACGTAATCTCTGACAGGTCTATGAAGACCTGGTATTGTATTGACGGGGCTACGGTACTTGGGATAGGAGACATTACACTTCCTCACATTTGGTATATTTTAGAACTGTACTTGTAATTATTTAACCAGGTAATGTTATCACACTCTGGAGACTCATCATAGTTTATATATTTTATCTATCTATCACAGTCTTCCGCTTGCAAATTTAACTGTCTCTGGAGTATGATATATTGTTTTGGCTTAATCTCACTCATGTTCAATGCACGAATACAGTCAACATTCAATCATCATTCATTTTGTTGCATAAGTGATGTTCTGGAACTCGGGAGTTGAGTTTATGCTCGACCCCCGATTTTCAGGGCGTTACAAGATGGTATCAGAGCATGATTTGGATTAAACCGGACCTGGGTTATGGTCACACGATGCACACTGACTTAGGAGGGAGCGACGGAACGTAGAAACAGTCATAGGTATTCCGATTTCGCCAATCGGCGAAGTTCACTAAAGTTGAACGCCGAAATCAAGTCCGTATTCAACCATGGTCGCACGGGTTGACCTTAAAACATTCCTAGGTCGTCTATTAAAGAGTCTAGATTACCCTAACCGTTGAAAATAGATAGAATACGGGATAAATGTGATGAAGATAACTACTCCGAATCCTCGGAGCTTCTCTGTACTCCTCACAGAAACTTCTTAAATCCACGAGGAAAGAAAGCAGAAAATAGAAATAAATTCTAATAAATTCGAAACTGATTAATGAATGACTAAAAATGAGTTCACAACCCTTTAAATAAGGATACCAGGTAATGGGAAAGAAATCAGGAACAAACTACAACTAAAACTTCTAGAATTCGCGACTTACTATGGGTCGTGATGTCTACTAGTGGGTAAAGTTTTCGGTCAAAAATAGTAAGTGTCCTAAACGACTTCACCAAACCGTTCTCCTAATTATTCTAAGACCTTGGCATGATGGGCGTAACTCTTAAAGCTCGACCGATGAAGAGTAATTAAACAAAAATTACTATTTTAGCAAAACGAAATTGAAGTGTGGAAATAACCGTCAATCGGAGGGTTTTCTCGCAATTTCGGGCTGCGCAACCCGATGTAGCGGGTTGGTTGGCTTCATTAGCTCGTTCTACCCCAAATTCATATATTTTACGTCAGATAACTCATTCCGGATTGCAAGATATGTCTGATTGTCCCAAAAATACCCGAAATGGAGCAAATCGGAGTCGGGGGCCTCCCCACTTAAATCCGATGGGACCCAGGGTCGAACCAGGGTGCATTTGGCACCTTGGGACCACAGAGAACATGGCCCCACCGCGGCGGCGCGGTTCTGGCCAAGGCGGACCGCGGCGGAACCGCGGTTCCGGCGGCGGACCGCGGTCAGGTGGTGATTCGGATGTGGGGCCGGGCCTGGGACTGGTCGGCCCGACCTCCCCTAGCATGTAGTGGGTGCAGTTTGGCCTGGGGTTTAGGATATTTAGGTCTATAGCCCCCCTCTCTCTCAAACGCCCCTCCAATCTCTCTTTTCCTCCTATTCTTGCTGTTTTTCTCTCTCAAGCCTCCACTCCAATCACCCATTTCGTTGTTCCTCCTGTCCAACCATACATCACTCCATCATTTACAGCCCTACCTATCCCCTACCCTCATCATTCTCTCTCATTTGAGCTCCTACACACCCCCATTTGAGGCTCAAATTCCTGTAAACTCTCAACCCAGCCCATCTCTTCACTTCCTTTCTTTAAACCCTGTCTGTTGGGCCTCTACAACGTCTGTTGAGACCCCAATCCGTGGAGAACCAAACCTCCAGCCCTATCTCTCTCTCTCCATCACTTTTCATTCGTTTTTCCATGGCTCTATCCGAACATGTAGGGCCATTCTCTTGGATGTCTAATCATCCATACTGCTGCCTCGTAGTTCGCATGGGTTACTGTCTTAGGGTGCTTATGATTTCATGTTGACGGTTGTAGTTGTTGGTAGAATATTTTAGATATTTGAGCATGTTTAGGGCCCGTCCGGCCAATTGCATTAGGTGAGTTTAGGGTGGATAGAATTGAAAAGGTAACAATAAATGTATGTGTAAGGTATGGCCCTAGATTGGTTGTATCCCATGTTTTCTCATACCATGTTTGGATTGTATGCCATTAAACATAAACTCTGTTGTCCTTTCAAATTACACTTAAGAATTCATTATCTTGGGATTTGGAAATCCCATCTCACACTTTCCAACACAATGCTCATTTTCCAAAGCCTATAAAGTAATTTTAATCCCCGCCCACCCTCCTGCCAAATATGCCATTCCCAATCCCGAAGTGGGATTAGCAATACAGTCCCATTTTAATACAACTTAAGACCATTGGCCAAATAGTGTTGAAGTGATAAAGTTCCTTGATATACATTAACCCACCGCACTCTGATAGCTTAAGCTTTTGGAGTAAATGGTTGTTTGACAAATAGACCTTTGGAACTTGGACCTAGAGCAGTGCTCCTAGATTTCGACAGACCTGACCGTAGTGGAAATCCAACAAATTAATAATGTGAACCTTAGGATCCTCTTAGCTGGTATGAGCATATGTGAAATGCTCGTGCGTAGTTAAATTCGAGTTCCGGCAACCCAATTCCAATCAGACAACTTTGACCCTAGGCGATAAAATAATTTCTTTATTTAGAAAGGGTATAAAATCATCTGGTGTATAAGCATAGACTTTAGATTACAACTAGTGGATTACTGTTGCTCATAAGTTGAGCCTAGGCTACTGATTAGACTAAGAAATGTAAACGACTAACAATGCTAAGATGATTGAGTGATAGACGTAGTTAGTTGGCTTGAATAGGTTGGAGCGAGACCCCGTTCCGTTGTTGAATCCCCTTAATACTTTAGGCTTCCTTAGTAACTCTTAGGGAGCTTGTTTGACGTAGAAACTATTCACGATTAGAGAAAACCTATATATCCCTTGGATTTAATGTTAGATCCAATCAATACATCCCTTAGAATTTCCTTCTCAAGGACTTAGTATAATCGGGAACACGGAGTAAAGAAACTATATATAAGCGAAGTATTTGCGGTTTGAATTGAATTCTCAATCCTGGTAGTTACCAATGAACTCTATGCTCTGATCAAGCAGAAGGTCGAGATCAACTAGGATTAAGGACTGATACGACGATTTTCTGTCCTAGCTAGGAAGGAGGTCCATGCATCCGACTCAGACCCACTACGCAACTTTCTTCCGTGTTGGCCGAACCACTTGCAACCAAAAGTTTATAACTTCGTCTTTGAAGAGTATTAGGAGTATATAGCCGATAGAGACTTTGACTTTTAGGCCCAAGGAATTACCCAAATGGGCAACAAATAGTTAGGAATGAGGTCCCAAGTCGCATGTCATGTCGGCATACATATTATGTTTATGACCGTAGAAAGATAGCATGCCTATTAAACTAGACATGATTAAATAAATAGGATAAATCTGGGCTGCGATAAAACCCCTTGGTAGGATTAGGCATCTTGCCACAAATTCACATCCGCCCTTGGAATCTACCACAACACCCATCCATGATAGCCCCTTTCTATAATCCTAGGTACCAAGACAGATATAGTGGGAGACCGCATTTCATTTCATGTCAAGGATAAGTCTTAGATTACGCTTTGTTCCGACATACGGATCAGGACATAGCTCTTGAGCCTTGAGGGTGAAAATAAAATTTTAAGGGGGGTAGGACATGATGAACCTGCTCTGGTTAGGTCACCTAGTACACCTCTTTGACCTGGGTGGCGCAGCGGAAACATGGTGGACCCTACCCCACTGGCCTGGGATCAAAACGGTGCTCGATGAATACGAACATTATAGAAGCCCTTGCAAGTTCTACTATGAGAACCCGTTTTAGGATGATTTAGTAAGATTTGATTCACCCTTTCCTTGGACATAGATAATATCGAGGACTCTCTTAGACTAAGACCTAAAGGGCAACCTTAGAATAAACAATTTGAGCCTTTCAATGATGGACATTCCCTACTCTTAGAGAGTGATCGGACTACGGAGTTACTGAAATATACAACTGCGAAACATTCGCGGCTTGACCCAATTCTCAATCCTGGGTGACTACCAACGGACTCCCTGCTTGACCGAGCAGAAGACCAGGATCTACCAGGACTGGGGAGGGATACGATGAACCTTCTACCCTGGTCAGGTAGATGATCGATGTATCGGGATCGAGCCCACTATTATCATCTCTCCGTGTTGGTCAAACAATGAAGACAGCTATCTTACTCTAAATTGTGGGAATTATCGTCAAGGCTCCAAATAGGTAAAGAAATAAATTGTAGCAAACCATCAGGGTATGAGAAACGGATAAGAATTAAGTTTTAAGGGGGGTAGACTAAAATGACCAGCTGGTATATACCCTACCACGTGTAGAAACTTGGAATCAATGAGTCTTAGGCAATGAAATAATAGAAATCCTCCCTTATTACCCTTAGCCAATTTCGGGGACGAAATTTTGTTTTAAGGGGGGTAGATTGTAACATCCCGGATTTTTGCCAACCTGGAATTAGACGTCCTTAGGCGATGGGTCAATCCTAACACAGGTTTAACTTCCTAACGCTCATTAAAGCCTCAAATCCCTTTTTAAACCATTTTCTTCACAAATCCCACCCTTCACTACCTTGTGCTTTCAATTTTTCAAAGTACTTTCGCCCTAGACACTATCTTAAACTAGCTAAGTAGTATAACTTGGATCACTTTATATACAAACTACAAAGGCCCAGGTACCACCTCAGACAGAAATCATACAGGACTAAATTCTTTAGAAATTAGGCGAGAATTAGCTAGTGCTAAACTAGAGTGCCTGTAAAATTAGCACCAATCACTTTAAATACGATCTGCAAGACCCAAAACTTGTAGAATCATCGACGCTAGGTTACCCTAAAACTTAGGACCAAACTCATTTCCCGGCTACTCTCGGGAATGCCTTGAAACTTTGTATTAGGTCTAGACCGCACATCGGAAGTCTGATTAACACGAAGTTAACGAACTAGGACCGCCTCACTGGGCTTGAAAATCATCTCAAAAATCAGGTCCAGCCGATGTCTCACGGCCATTCGTTTGGATCCGGAGCGAGGGAGTGTGAAAAACACTATTCCCTTTACAAAATAAATATCTGGAATAGTGATCTGGCACCATTCGCTTGCGCATCAATATTAAGCAACCAGACCGTCAGAATCAGACTAAATTACACCCTCGGATTAAGAAAAATTTCAAGAACATTTACATGTACTTGGAATTTCGGATCGTGGCCCACTGACCGTTGAACTGAAAGTGGTCCGCCACGTGCGATCTGGGAATCCGATCGAGTCGAAAACGTAATCCCACATTGATCCATGTGTGTTGAGCTTAAGTCTGACGTTTGACTCAAGGAGGGCCACCAGAACCTCTCTTTTGAGCTGAAAAAGTGACGAAATACCTATATTAGCAGTAACCCTTGAACAGGAGTCTATTTCGGTGAGTTTGAGACTATATAAGGACCTTAAACCCTCTCTCATGGCAGCCATACGAATTTGGGATTTGAGAGAGGGAAAAGAGAGAAAGTGAGGGAGAAGTGGGAGGATCTCCCTACTATCGTTCCCTGCCACCACACGGGCTGCACCATCCCTTTCTTGACGCTTTTCCCGGTTTTTTCGGCGTCGTTTCTAGGTAAGAAACCCTAACCCTAATCTGTTTTGGGGTTTAGACTGTTGTAGGTTGTGAAATAGCTAACCTATTTTGTTCTATAGGTTGCCAAACTGCCGAATACGGAAGCTTAGCAAACCTATCGATTCCATTGCGATTCTACGACAAAAGGTGCGGACTTTAGGTGTATAGGTTATGGTTTTCAACGCTTTCAATGTCAGATAATGATAGATTCATTATCTGCATGCAATTGCACATGTACAAAGTGCTGTCTGTTTTCCGTTTCGATTAAAGATGAAAAATATGGAATTCTACATACTCTAGGTATTTGTAGAAAGTACGGTATACGTATATTTTTTAGAAATATGTTTGACATGTTTATTTGTTGTATGGATATACGATATATGGATAAAATACTTATTTGGCGAAAGGATTCGCCTAAATACATGTTTTACTTATATACACTATGTATGTTAAAATTGCGTATTCTAGAAAATACTGTATACGTATAAAGTTTGGAGATGTATTTATCATGATTATTTGCTTTAATAATATATTATACATGGATAAAATACTCGCTTAGCTAAAGGATAGCCCTAATACATGTTTTGCTAACATGCACCATGTATGTTGTAATAGTGTATTCTAAGTGTTTATGAAAATGACTGAATGAGTATGGAATTCTCATTCATGCTCGCCATGACTAATTGTCATGGATTCATGATTTATGTATTGGCGATGCCCCTTTGACGAAAGGATTTTCCCTAAGTCACGCCACGGCCAATATACACTATATATGCTAAAATGTGTGGCCTAAGTGTTTGTGGAAATAGCTGAATGAATATGGAACTTGGGTTCCTGCTTGCCATGACTATCCGTCATGGGTGTACGCGTGTTATGATTGGGGTAACTCCCTAGTAAAAGGATTTGGCCTAATGCCTATGTGATCGACATATGTCATGTATGTTGATGTATGTTTGTTTAAGTGTTCTTAAATGTCTGAATGTGTAGTAGTTAACAAATTGTAATGTATAAGGGTGTTGAGATATGATTCTCAACCTCTTTTGACTATGTGTATGATCTCCTTTGATAGTTGTGTGATTAGGAATTGAACATGTACAAACTCATGCTTGTGTTGTGATTCATAACATGCTCAACTGCTTTACGATTTTAACTATGTAATGCATATGTTTAAATCTATATTTACGTTGTATGATCCGTCATGGGTGATGGGGGAGCGGAGCAACGAGTGCGTGCAACAGCCCTGACAGCCCTAAACGGATAATACCAGACCTTGACTGTATGAGTTGAATCTTGATCCATTACTGCTTTATCTATCTGCAATTGATTGTGTTTGGGGCTATGATTATGGCCCAGGCAATCGGTAACGGGATTGAACTCGTGGCTGAGATTCATTTGCCACGTGGGATGTGTTCGACGAACTCGAGTCGTGCGTTGCCTGTCGGCAGTGGCTAGGCCACACGAAGTTGTTTATGCACTTCATGTCGTGCAGCTTAACGGGCGATCGTGCTAGTCGAGCTCGTCAAGTAACCCGATCTGCCTTATGCATGTTCACCCTGTTTGGACGCTACCGCTTGAACCTAGGGTACCAAACTTACCAGTGAAACCCCCTTTTAACCATGGTACCTCGATCCGCTAAGATGCATGAGCCGGGCATGGTGGTATGGGACACCGTGGTCGAGCTGTCGGCATACGCTGGGGTCATGTACCTCCCCGTAGTGACCATTGCGCAACCAGACTCGTGAGCCGAATATGGTGGTATGGGACACTGTATTCGAGCTGTCGATACTTACGGCGAGAGCCGAGTACGGTGAGACCTGTACTCGTGCTGACGGGCGACGAGTCCTCTGTAGTATCTTCGAGTATACTCCAAGGTCTGTGATTGGCGACGAGTCTTTCACAGCAACTAGAGTATGAGTGGAGCTGAGTACGGTGAGACCTGTACTTGAGCTGACGGCTAGTGATTGAGTTGAGTACGGTGAGACCTGTACTCGAGCTTACGGTCAGCAATTGAGCCGCATACAGTGAGATCTGTATCCGTGCTGACGAGTGACGAGCCCTTTGTGATGCCTTCGCTAAGCCTCTCAAACCATAATATCGTATGAGATTAACTAGGATTGACGACCCTAGAATGGATCATGTTTGGGAATGATACAAGGGAGGTACCTTAGTTTCCCAATACTGCTGTTTGAAATGGACTAATAATAACTTGGTAATCATGATCATCATCGCACCGCATATGCTTAGTAGATGTGGCGCACTGAGGGAGTTAAGCATTCGCGAACGTAAGATGATGTCGCATGAGGGTGGTTTGGCAAGGGCATACAGCATCATGTCATTTCATTCTCGCATTTAATAAGAGTAGTTAGAATTGTTTGATTTGTACTGCTTTATCATTACTGCTTGATTGAATTGATAACATGTTAACCTATGCTTTATTGTTCCACTGAGTTGATCACTCAATCCCACGTTACGGGACGGTGTTTGTAACATCAACCGGATTTGTTGAGTTTCAGGTGTTGGCGATGCTTATGAAGCAGAGCCGAACTACTACTATGATGTTGAGGAGTTCTCCTACACGTAATCTCTGACAGGTCTATGAAGACCTGGTATTGTATTGACGGGGCTACGGTACTTGGGATAGGAGACATTACACTTCCTCACATTTGGTATATTTTAGAACTGTACTTGTAATTATTTAACCTGGTAATGTTATCACACTCTAGAGACTCATCATAGTTTATATATTTTATCTATCTATCACAGTCTTCCGCTTGCAAATTTAACTGTCTCTGGAGTATGATATGTTGTTTTGGCTTAATCTCACTCATGTTCAATGCACGAATACAGTCAACATTCAATCATCATTCATTTTGTTGCATAAGTGATGTTCTGGAACTCGGGAGTTGAGTTTATGCTCGACCCCCTATTTTCAGGGCGTTACAGACACACCATGATGTTTTGTGCCATCCCAACCATCTATTGGGGGCCCACCTTGAGGTGGCTAACAGTGGGAGTGGTTGTTGGGGAAATGTGAACTGGGGTGGGCCCACTTAGCCCCCCTTGCTCTGGTAGTAGACCGAGTGAAGATACCTCGTTGCAACGCTGGCACACGCCCAGCTCACTGGCTGACCGAGTGAAGGATACCTCACTTCACACAGGAAGTTTTGGCATCAGTAGAGAAAAAAAGGTTTTAGGTGGGCCGCTCATGCAGGCCCCACCCTGATGTAAGGGTTCGATCCACGCCGTCCATCCTATTCTTTCGCTCATTTTAGGCGTTGAGCCGAAAAATGAGGTCAATCCGATAACCAGGCGGACCATACCATAGGAAACTGTATTTCCTACTGTTCAAGGCTAGTCAGGCCCACCTTTCTGTTTCTATACGCCAAAAATACCTAATATTAGACTGGTTTGGTGTATTCCGAGCCATAGAATCCACTGGACGGAGTGGATTCTCCGGTAGTGGGCCTCACATGCAATTTTTCCCCTGAAAATCAAAAAAAAAGTAAACGATCAGCGCTGCTGTTGTCAGAGAGGGCAGGCATTGCCAGCGCCTGCTGCCTGCGGACGACGGACGGCAGCAGCACCCACGGCCTCCAGCCGTGGGCCCCACCTTGATGTGTATCTGCCATCTAATCCATTCATACGGTGGACCCCCTCCTCAGGTGGGTTCCTTCCAAAAATGGGCTGCATCCAACGCTCAGGTGGCCCACACTGCAGAGAACAGTGGGATTGAACATCTGCCATTGAAATCCTTCTGTGGGCCACAGAAGTTTTGGATCAAGATGAAATTTGTGTTTTCCTTTCTCTGAGGTTAGTGGGACCTTGTCAACGGGTTGGAGGGCCTGTAAACATTACGGTGGGCCCCACATGAAGCCCACATGATGTATGTATTTTACCTCCACCGTCCGCCTGGACGGTGGAGCCCACAGTTATGTATGTATTAAATCCCCACCGTCCAGGGACGGTGGGTGGGTGTGCGTGAGTGCGTACGTGTGCCTGTGTGCATGCGTGTGTGCATTGGGTGCGTGCGTGTGCATGCGTGTGGTGTGTGCAGGTGTGTCTGTGTGTGTGTATATATATATATATATATACATACATATATATATATATATATTATGTATATTTATATATTATATTATGTAATATACATATACCTGATGGTAGGCCTTCATGGGACCCACCATGATGCATGTGTTGCGTGCAAGCTGTCCATCTATTTTGCAAGCTCATTTCTATGGCATGAGCTAAAATGAGCCAGATCCATAGTTCAAGTGGACCCTACCTTGGTATGTTATGAGGCCCATCTTGTTTGATCTGTGGTTGTCCATTGGGGTCCACTTTGATGTGGACATAGGGCCCATATTATGAGGCCCATTCGATGTATTTGTAGCCGTGGTTGAGGCCCACTTTGATATATATAAGGCCCATGTTACGAGGCCCATTTTGATGCATTCTAAGGCCCATGGGTTATAGCCCATTGTAATGTACATAAGGCCTGTTGGTGAGGCTCATTAATGCGACCCATTTGATGAATGTAAGGCCCATGTGATATGGCTCATTTGATGTATTTAAGGCCTAATGGGATGTACCTAAGGTCCATTGCAATGTGTGATTCCAACATGGTTTATGTAATGATGTTTACGACGGGCAATGCCTTGGGAGCAATGTTGGTTTGACGTCCACATTGTAGAATAATGTTGGTTAAATGTCCGCATTCTGATTCTCCCTAGGGCCCATTGTTAGGCCTATACTTGTAGGTCATCTAGGCCCATCTCCTTATGAACAGCATCTATCCCATATAACATGTTTAGTATAGTTCCATGATTCATGATCATACGCATCATATGTATGCTTGATATGAGAAGTGACTGATCATAGCATATGCCTTCGGGCAGATTGTTTAGGGGCTCCCGGTTAGGCGGTGTTGCCCCACATGAGCCCACGATACGCGCAGGATTGCCGCATGACTGGATAGTGTGATCATGCATTTCGCATTGAGTGATATGGTTACTGTACGCCCTAGCAACATCAAGGCCGTAGCCTCCACAGGCGTATCGTGGTTGGCAGGATTGGATACCAAAAATCTTGTTCTACATGGGGTGCTATAGATATCCCTAGGTGAAGTCCCTAAACCCTTATGATACCAAGAGGTTACTCTAACGTCTAGATCGAGTGGGTGCATGAGCGCCGAGGGCCGATTACCAGACGGTTGCGCTTTCCACTGTGTCGTGGTCGGTTGGAAGGGGGTGCGGCCTTACCCTCTCGAGAGGAGTGGGCAATGCTAGGCTGAGTCTAACCAGCTCGAGGAATGGGTCCACTATCGACGAGCCGAGCCCGATATTGGCAGGCGGGTAGTGAGGTCTCTTCCGCTTACCTTATTGCGCGCGATGAGGCGGCAATCTTGTTTAGAGTGTACTAGACCCCGGTGATATCCCAGATTTTAAGTTGTACTGATATGTGGACTTAGATGAGGATTTGTATGCTTGAGTTGCATTTCGCACGCATGGCCTTGGTATGGCCAGCATCATTCATGCCTTGCATTGCATAGCCTTGGTATGGTTAGTAGTATTCATGGATTCATCAGCATGTTCTGCATTACTCTGATACTGCATGTCTGCATTACTACCTTGCGCACACACTTTCACCACCCTCTAAGCTTTCTATAAGCTCATGCACAACCGTTGCGTGCAGGTGATGCGAGGACGCAGCAGCGCTGAGGCAGGAGCGCAGAGCAGATCTTTTGGAGCTTTTTGACCATTCTCATTGTATTTCCCTTTATGCTCATGTACTTGTAAATTTTTTTATCATAGTGGAAATGTGATGGAGTTTTTAGTTGTTGTTTATGGGTTATGCTTTTGGTTATGCTTATTACAAATTAAACGGATGTTGAAAACCCTCCTTGTAGCATCCCAGGATCGGAACCTGGCGTAGGGGCGCTGGGAGCCGAGAATGGGGTTCTACGGAGGCTGTCGGCGCCAGATTCGACGATCGGAAATTTGTGAGCCCGGTTTTCGAGTTTGGGGCGTGACAGAAGTTGGTATCAGATCATAAGTTGGGAATAACCAAGAACAACATTACATGTCTGCTATGAGTTAGAATGATTGAGTCCTTAGTTCGGATAGCTTAGCGATCTTTATTACCAACCCTTAACGTACGTACCCTCGAGAGTTTCCAAGTTGATAGGCGCTTTCGATCTTCCTGTAGGACATGGCACGTTAGAGAGTAACCCGATCGACTCCCGTACCACCACCTGAGACTCCCGCATCACCACCCGAGACTCTTGCATTACCACCACCGACGATCCCCGCTCTACCACCAGAGATTCCTACTGCCTAGCACATGGATGCAGCTCCTCTACCAGAGATTCCTACTGCCCAGCCTATGGATGTAGTTCCTCCACCAGAGACCGGTGTGGATCCGACCGTATCCGTGAGTGCTTCCCAGTTACATTAGATGTTGCAGGCTGTGACCACCGCACTACAGGGGCAGGGCAGGCACCCTGTTGTTTCACCGGAGCAGGCCGAGCAGGATCGCGTGAGTGCCCTCCTTCGTGAGTTTCGACGGCTCGATCCCCAGCGTTTTCAGGGTGAGCCAGACCCGACGATAGCTGAGAGATGGTGCGCCGATGTGGAGAAGATATTCGAGACGAAGGGATGCACGACCGAGCGGCGAGTCCGATTAGCAGTATTTCTTCTTCATGGTGAGGCTGAGCATTGGTGGGCATTAGTCTCCCTTACAGCAGGCGCTGATTTTGTATGGACTTGGGAGGATTTTGTCGATCGGTTCGACCGACAGTATTTTCCTGATCACATCCGACGACAGCGAGCGTTAGAATTCGAGGCTCTGGTGCAAGGCGATATGACAGTGGCTCAGTACACGGCCCGTTTTGTAGCGCTGTCCAGATTTGCGCCGTACTTGGTAGATGATGAGGGGCGGAAAGCCCACCGATTCGAGGACGGCTTGCATTACGGTCTTCGAGGCCGTGTCATTGGGCATGAGCTCCCGACATTTGAGGGAGTGGTACGGAAGGCCCAGATTTACGAGGCTGAGTGGGCCGACTCTCAGTCCGAACGCGGTCAGAGGAGACACCGGAAGAGGCCCGCTCCTTCCGGTGACTTGCAGTAGCATCGACTGCAGCAGCAGAGGCACACAGGTCGTACAGCCTTTCGAGCGCTAACATCACCTCCAGCACTATCTCCGAGGCAGTTCACCGGCACCTGTTTTGGGTGCGGTGCGATGGGGCACCTTATGTGGGAGTGTCCCCGCCCTCAGCAGCAGCAGTAGAGGCCCCCACAGCAGCAGCAGTAGCCGAGAGGTCCACAGCAGCCTCCACTATAGCAGCAGAGACCTGCATAGCAGCAGCGACAACAGCCCCCACCACCGAGGCCACCTCAGCAGCAGCATCAGCACCAGCTTCCGAGGCCGCAGCAGCAGAGGCAGCAGTTTCGATCGCCTCAGTGACCCCAGCAGCAGCAACACGTTCAGAGGGGATAGGCACCTCCCCAGCTGGCTCAGGCTAGGTTCTACGCGGCCCAACAGGATCCTCAGTCATCTGGAGGAGTCGTCGAGGGTATACTTCCAGTCTCTTCATGCATCGCTTAGGTTCTATTTGATTCTGGGACTTCGCACTCGTTTATATCCGAGGGATTCAGTCGTTCTACTGGATTGCCGACAGAGTCTGCTCGAGAGGGGTTGACCGTATCGACGCCCTTAGGGAAGACTACAGTATTAGGCCGCTTTTGTTCGTCTTGCCCCGTGCTAGTGGGAGAGATTTTCTTGCCCGCCGACTTGTACGTGCTGCCGATGTCAGACTTTGATGTTATCTTGGGCATGGATTGGCTTGCCGAGTACCACGCCATCTTGGACTACTCCGCGAGGACCGTCACATTCAATATACCAGGCTTGCCGCAGTTTCAGTTCGTTACAGAGCCCCGAGGAGAGCCATTGTCTTGCTTGATGTCCTGCGCCGTTGAGGAGCCTGTCGCCGCTTGTATTGATCAGATGCCGATTGTTTGTAATTTTTTTGATGTGTTTCAGGAGATTCCGGGATTACCGCCTCACCGACTCACAAAGTTTCAGATTGATCTTATGCCCGGTACCGCGCCTATCTCGAAGGCCTCGTATCGTATGGCACCGTTGGAGTTGCGAAACTGCAGAAGCAATTAGACGAGTTGCGCGAGTTGGGGTTTATCCGTCCGAGCAGTTCGCCGTGGGGAGCGCCGGTACTCTTCGTGAAGAAGAAGGATGGATCGTTGAGGCTCTGCGTAGACTACCGCGAGCTCAACAAAGTCACGATCAAGAACAAGTACCCACTCCCGAGGATTGATGATTTGTTTGATCAGCTGAAGGGTGCACAGTTCTTTTCGAAGATTGACTTGCGTTCTGGTTATCATCAGATTCGGGTCCG
Organism: Magnolia officinalis; assembly: GCA_021015155.1. NCBI lineage: Eukaryota > Viridiplantae > Streptophyta > Magnoliopsida > Magnoliales > Magnoliaceae > Magnolia > Magnolia officinalis. The sequence goes on from JAJHSJ010000010.1 coordinate 50,219,253, forward strand.
AGAGGAGGACATTCCGAAGACGGCTTTCATGACACGCTAAGGTCATTTTGAGTTTCAGGTCATGTCCTTCGGACTGACCAATGCACCCGCGGTCTTCATGCAGTTGATGAACAAGATCTTCCGCCCTTATCTCGATCAGTTTGTTATAGTCTTCATCGACGACATCTGATCTATTCGAGGACCCGTGAGGAGCACGAGCAGCATCTGGAGGTTACGTTGCAAACCCTCCTTGCACACCAGCTGTATACGAAGCTGGAGAAGTGCGAGTTCTGGCAGGAGGAGGTGAAGTTCCTCGGTCATGTGGTGACGAGGGAGGGCATCGCAGTGGACCCCTCGAAGGTTGAGGCAGTGCGTCAGTGGGGCCAGCCCACGACCGCGTCCGAGATCCGCAGTTTCCTTGGTTTAGCGGGCTATTACCAACGTTTCATTGAGGGCTTCTCTCGTATTGCAGCCCTGCTGACCAGGTTGACTCGGAAGGGCGTGGAGTTTATTTGGAGTGACTCCTGCGAGCGAACATTTATGGAGTTGAAGGACTGTCTGACGTCTGCTCCTGTCCACACTCTTCCCTCTGGGAGTGATGGATTTATTGTATTCACTGATGCCTCGCATATTGGTTTGGGTGCTGTCCTGATGCAGCACGGGAGACCAGTGGCCTTCACGTCTCGCCAGCTCAAGATCAATGAGCTGAACTACCCCACGCATGATTTAGATCTGGCTGCAGTTGTCTTCGCACTGAAGGTGTGGAGGCACTACTCTATGGGGTTAGGTTCGAGCTCTTCTCCGACCACAAGAGCTTGAAGTACCTCTTCTCGCAGTCTGAGTTGAATATGAGGAAGGGGCGCTGGATGGAGCTCTTGAAGGACTATGACTTTGATCTTCAGTACCACCCAGGTAAGGCGAACGTGGTGGCAGATGCCCTCAGCCGTCAGCCACGGGGCCTGGTGGCGCATATGATGATTCAGGAGTGGCGGATGCTTGAGGATGTGGAAGAGTATGATTTTGAGTTCAACCTGCAGTCTTCTATCGTGCAGTTATCGAGTCTGTCGATTCAACCCTCTCTTGTCACAAGGGTGATCGAGGCTCAGCAGGCTGATGAGTCGTTGCAGAGTTATATGGCGGAGGCAGCATCCGAGAGTCAGGAAGATTGGCAGATTGGTATAGATGGTGGACTTCGCTTCAGAGGCCGATTATGTGTCCTGGATGTTCCTGAGTTACGCAGAGATCTTATGACCGAGGCACATCGATCGCGGTTTTCTATCCATCCTGGCTTGTCGAAGATGTACCGTGATATGAGGCGACAGTATTTTTGGGCGGGGATGAAGCGCCAGCCAGATCGCTAGTTTTGTGGCCGAGTGTGACACATGCCAGCGTGTCAAGGCCGATCATCAGAGACCCCCTGGTCTATTGTAGCTGTTGAGTATCCCGATGTGGAAGTGAGAGCACGTGTCGACAGATTTCATTATGGGCTTGCCGAGGACTTAGCGCGGTCATGACTCCATCTGGGTTGTTGTGGATCGTCTGACGAAGTCGACACATTTTCTCGCGATGTGTGCGACTTGGTCTATGGACCGGCTTGCGAGATTATTCCTCGAGGAGATTGTGAGACTGCATGGTGTTCCAGTCTCGATCGTTTCGGACCGAGACTCGAGGTTCACGTCTCAGTTTTGGGGGAGCTTTCAGAGAGCGATGGGGACTGATTTACAGCTCAGCACCGCGTACCATCCGCAGACCGATGGCCAGACCGAGAGGGTCAACCAGATCCTTGAGGATATGCTTCGGGCTTGCGCGATTGATTTCGGGGGTAGCTGGGATGAGCATCTGCGATTGGCTGAGTTCGCATATAATAACAGCTATCAGGCGACCATCGGCATGACTCCTTTTGAGGCACTATATGGCAGACCATGCAGATCACCGAGTTGTTGGACCGAGGTTGGAGAGCGTCGTCTCCTAGGTCCCGAGCTTGTGCAGGAGACATCAGAGGTTATCGATATCATCAGGCAGAGGATGCGCACAGCTCAGAGCCGGCAGAAGAGTTTTGCTGATCGTCGGCGTCGTCCTTTGGAATTTGATGTAGAGGACCATGTGTATCTCAAGGTCTCGCCCATGAAGGGCGTAGTTCGTTTTGGAGCAAAGGGCAAGCTTGCCCCGAGATTCATAGGACCTTTTGAGATCACTAGGCGCGTTGGCGCCATGGCCTATCGGCTTGCCTTGCCATCTCAGTTGTCTGGCGTCCACAACGTCTTTCATGTCTCTATGTTGAGGAAGTGTGGGTCAGATATCGTTCCTGTTATTGATTGGCAACTGTTAGAGGTTTGTGAGGACGCTTCCTATATCGAGCAGCCAGTCCGTATCCTTGATCGTAAGGAGCAGGTCCTCCAGATCAAGGTTATTCCGTCGGTGAAGGTTCAGTGGGGTCACCATTCTGTTGAGGAGGCTTCGTGGGAGCGCGAGGCCGAGATTCGAGAGCGTTATCCCCATCTCTTTGATGACTGATTATGGGTTGTATTTTGTATGCTACTTTTGATTTTATATGATGATATTATGTCTCTTCTTCCTCACGAGTTATGACTAGTCGCGATGATTGTATAAATTTCGAGGACGAAATTTTTATTAGGAGGGGAGAGCTATAAGACCCGTATCCTTGACCGTACCGTTACATAGACTTCCACGGTCTTTCCGGTCGAATTCCGGTAACCTTCGACCCTTAACCGACGTTGCGCGTGACCTTTATTCATACGTCGTTAATCTGATTTGACTCAACCCGAGACTTGTACCATTGCGACCGCACCGTCGCCGCGGTTCCGATGCCGCGACTCGCGCGCCGAGGCGATACTCTGGCCAGGAGATGTGGCCAGCGTTCGGTGCGAGGAAACGCCGCGCATTGCGAAACCCAAGAGAATCTCAACGAGATGTCACATCAATCAACCATCAATCAATCCCATCAAGTCAAGTACACATCACTTCACACCTTTCTCCAAGCAAGCCCCAAGTAAAAAAGGCTCTTACACACCCATGCCTTTCTTACACAAATTGCCACAAAAGTCAAAAGGTGCTCTTACATCCATCGCCCACATTCATCACCCATCTCCCTTACAACACACACTCTCTCTCTCTCTCATTTTTCAAAAACTCTCCCAAGCGAGAAGCCTCACACGTCCAAGCCCTTCCCCATCTCTCCCAAAAACCACAAGTGTGGCCCACCTCTTCCAACCCTTCCATCTTCCATCTCAACCATCCAAACCCCATCTCCTCCGTCGGAATCGAAGCAAAGGAGCAAAGGAAGCCTTGGGACTAAGAAGAAGCCGGTGGGTCAGCGTAGATTTCGTTTTTCATTCATTTTGTTGATTTAAGGGTCCAAGTAGTAGGACCCACCTTGATGTATGCTTAAATTCAAGAGGGGCCCATAGTGGCGGGGCCCCTCCAATATTGTCGATGTCTCCCTCTCTCCCTCTCTCTCTCTCTATGATTGTGGCCCACCTAATATGTATGTTATCATCCATGCCATTTTCGGTGGACCCCATCTATGTGGGACACACCATGATGTTTTGTGCCATCCCAACCATCTATTGGGGGCCCACCTTGAGGTGACTAACAGTGGGAGTGGCTGTTGGAGAATGTGAACTGGGGTGGCCCACTCAGCCCCCCTTGCTCTGGTAGTAGACCAAGTGAAGATACCTCGTTCCAACGCTGGCCCACGCCCAGCTCACTGGTTGACCGAGTGAAGGATACCTTGCTTCACACAAGAGGTTTTGGCGTCAGTAGAGAAAAAAAAAGGTTTTAGGTGGGCCGCTCATGCAGACCCCACCCTGATGTAAGGGTTCGATCCACGCCGTCCATCCTATTCTTTGGCTCATTTTAGGCGTTCAGCCGAAAAATGAGGTCAATCCGATAACCAGGCGGACCATACCATAGGAAACTGTATTTCCTACTGTTCAAGGCTAGTCAGGCCCACCTTTCTGTTTCTATACGCCAAAAATACCCAATATTAGACTGGTTTGGTGTATTCCGAGCCATAGAATCCACTGGACGGAGTGGATTCTCCGGTAGCGGGCCCCACATGCAATTTTTCCCCCGAAATTTAAAAAAAAAAAAAAAAAACGAGCAGCGCTGCCACTGTCAGAGAGGGCAGGCGCTACCAGCGCCTGCTGCCTGGGGACGACGGACGACAGCAGCACCCACGGCCTCCAGCCGTGGGCCCCACCTTGATGTGTATCTGCCATCTAATCCATTCATACGGTGGACCCCCTCCTCAGGTGGGTCCCTTCCAAAAATGGGCCGCATCCAACGCTCAGGTGGCCCACACTGCAGAGAACAGTGGGATTGAACATCTGCCATTAAAATCCTTCTATGGGCCACAGAGGTTTTGGATCAAGATGAAATTTGTGTTTTCCTTTCACTGAGGTCCGTGGGACCTTGTCAACGGGTTGGAGGGCCTGTAAACATTACGGTGGGCCCCACATGAAGCCCACATGATGTATGTATTTTACCTCCACCGTCCGCCTGGACAGTGGAGCCCACAGTTATGTATGTTTAAATCCCCACCGTCCAGGGACAGTGGGTGGGTGTGCGTGAGTGCGTACGTGTGCCTGTGTGCATGCGTGTGCATGCGCGTGGTATGTGCAGGTGTGTCTATGTGTGTGTGTGTATATTATATATATATATATATATATATATATATATATATATATAATATATTATATATATATATATATATATATTATGTATATTTATATATTATATTATGTAATATACATATACCTGATGGTGGCCTTCATGGGACCCACCATGATGCATGTGTTTGCGTGCAAGCTGTCCATCTATTTTGCAAGCTCATTTCTATGGCATGAGCTAAAATGAGCCAGATCCATAGTTCAAGTGGACCCTACCTTGGTATGTATGAGGCCCATCTTGTTTGATCTGTGGTAGTCCATTGGGGTCCACTTTGATGTGGATGTAGGGCCCATATTATGAGGCCCATTCGATGTATTTGTAGCCGTGGTTGAGGCCCACTTTGATATATATATAAGGCCCATGTTACAAGGGCCCTTTTGATGCATTTTAAGGCCCTTGGGTTATGGCCCATTGCAATGTACATAAGGCCCGTTGGTGAGGCTCATTAATGCGACCCCATTGATGAATGTAAGGCCCATGTGATATGGCCCATTGATGTATTTAAGGCCCAACGGGATTGTACCTAAGGTCCATTGCAATGTGATCTCAACATAGTTTTATGTAATGATGTTTACGACGGGCAATGCCTTGGGAGCATGTTGGTTTGACGTCCACATTGTAGAATAATGTTGATTAAATGTCCTCATTCTGATTCTGCCTAGGGCCCATTGTTAGGCCTATACTTATAGGTCGTCTAGGCCCATCTCCTTATGAACAACATCTATCCCATATAACATGTTTAGTATAGTTCCATGATTCATGATTATACGCATCATATGTATGCTTGATATGAGAAGTGACTGATCATAGCATATGCCTTCGGGCAGATTTTTTAGGGGCTCCCGGTTAGGCGGCGTTGCCCCACATGAGCGCACGATACGCGCAGGATTGCCGCATGACTGGATAGTGTGATCATGCATTTCGCATTGAGTGATATGGTTATCTGTCGCCTAGCAACATCAGGGCCGTAGCCTCCACAGGCGTATCGTGGTTGGCAAGGATTGGATACCGGAAATCTTGTTCTACATGGGGTGCTATAGATTTTTTCCTGGGTGAAAGTTCCTAAACCCTTATGGTACCAAGAGGTTGCTCTAACGTCTAGACCGAGTGGGTGCATGAGCCCGAGGGCCGATTACAGACGGCTGCGCTTTCCACTGTGTCGTGGTCGGTTGGAAGGGGGTGCGGCCTTACCCGCCCGAAGGAGGGGGCAATGCTAGGCTGAGTCTGACCAGCTCGAGGAATGGGTCCACTCTCGACGAGCCGAGCCCGATATTGGCAGGCGGGTAGTGAGGTCTTTTCCACTTACCTTATTGCTCGCGATGGGGCGGCAATCTGGTTTAGAGTGTACTAGACCCCGGTGATATCCCAGATTTTGAGCTGTACTGATATGTGGACTTAGATGAGGATTTGTATGCTTGAGTTGCATTTCGCACCGCATGGCCTTGGTATGGCCGGCATCATTCATGCCTTGCATTGCATAGCCTTGGTATGACTAGTAGTATTCATGGATTCATCAGCATGTTCCGCATTACTCTGATACTGCATGTCTACATTATTACCTTGCGCACACACTTTCACCACCCTTTAAGCTTTTTATAAGCTTATGCATGACCGTTGCGTGCAGGTGACGCGAGGACGCAGCAGCGCTGAAGCAGGAGCGCAGAGCAGATCTTTTGGATCTTTTTTACCATTCTCATTGTATTTCCCTTTATGCTCATTGTACTTGTAAAGTTTTTTATCATAGTGGAAATGTGATGGAGTTTTTGGTTGTTGTTTGTGGGTTATGTCTTTGGTTATGCTTATTACAAATTAAACGGATGTTGAAAACCCTCCTTGTAGCATCCCAGGATCGGAACCTGGTGTATGGGCGCTGGGAGCCGAGAATGGGGTTCTACGGAGGCTGTCGGCGCCGGATTCGGCGATCGGGAATTTTGTGAGCCCGGTTTTCGAGTTTGGGGCGTGACACTAGAACTCATTTACCTTTTAACTTAATACACATATTGGCTTAGTTCTCTATGATTGTGTGTGATGCCACCTATTTGTATCAATAAACTACGCTTTCGAAATTACAAGTTAACACACAGGATGTCCAGGATCGAATATGTACTTGACCCATGAAATTTAAGGCATTACATGTCCCCTCCAATCTTGGTCCTTCAATAGAGGGCTCCTGAATCAGCATACACTCTACTCCCTAGCTAGTCATGGGCCAATCAACCATTGGTCCTCCAAGGGAAGGTCCTAAAGCCGGCATACTCCACATCTCCCAGTTCTAACCAGTCATGGGCCAATTAGCCATGGGTCCTCCAGGGAAGGCTCTAGAGTTAACCTACTCACCGTCCTCCAACTCCAAATAATCATGGTAAATCAACCATTGCTCCTTCAGGGGAAGGCCCTAAAGCCAACAATGCCCTATCGTCAGATATGGCCCAATCAGCCTTTAGTCCCTCTAGGAAAGGCTACCATCCCCTAGCCAACATCTAGTCCAGCTCCCGGCTACCATCCAAATTGGTCCAGTCAACCCCTTATCCTCTTAGGAAAGGCATCTGAGTCAAACCTTATGCCACATACCTTAACAAAATCTAAATGCCCCGCTAACCAATTAAATTATTCCAGGCTCGGGGTCTGGATCTGTCACGCCCCAAACCAGGAAATCGGATTCACAGGAATCCCGATCGCCGAATACGGTGCTGACAGCCTCCGTAGTACCCAATTCTTGGCTCCCAGCGTATATACGCCAGATTCCGATCCTGGGATCCTACAAGGAAGATTTTCCCAACTTACATTTATCTCGTAATAAGCATAACCACAAGATTACCCAAATCACAAAGGCAACATCATCATCACATATCCACTAATATAATCATTTGAGTACAATGCTGAAAGGGAAATACATAAATAAAAAATCAAGCTCTAGAAGACCGTTGCACGCTCCAAGCTCAACGCTGCCGTAACCTAACGCCACCTGCACGCATCTATCGTGTATAAGCTTATAGAAAGCTTAGTGGGTGGTGAAAGTGTGTGCACAAGGTAAGTGTCAAATAAGCAATACAATGCCATAATCATACAATATCGGAAGTATTGGCAAGATCATGAATCATACGATAACAGAGTAAGCAAAAATACTGACAAGTCCATGAGTCATACAATATCAGAGTACGCAATTAGGATCAGCTATGCAAATGAGGAGTCATAAAGAACCAAATATCATATGCCGAAGGTACAATGCAATATGTAAATCCTGCTAAGTCCGTTTAAGCCATATAAGTACAGAAAACACAAAACCCAAAATGCCATATGCCTGTGGATGCAATATGCGATACGAATGAAATGACCAATTTGGAGTGTGAGGTCGGGATGATAGTACGTAGTATCGCAGGCTACGGGGTCCATCACAAGAAACTTCTATCCAAACCAGTCTCATACCTAAATTTGGATAGTCAGACTCAATGTGGTAAACTCCTGATCTCAGGTTAGTCGCGCGCCCAACCGAAATCCTGGCCATGCGAGGGTACACGTAACAAATGGTTGCGCACCACCAACCCGAGTGGATAGTGAATGAATGAATGAATGAGTATGAAATCCCTGCTCAATAAGTCCACATATCAGTACGGTTCCTCTCTGGAGAAAATCACCGGGGTCTATTACATTCCAAACCAGATTGCCGCCCCATCGCGCACAATAAGGTGAGTGGAAGAGACCTCACTATCCGCCTGCCAATATCGGGACCGGCTTATCGATAGCGGACCCGTTCCTCGAGCTGGTCAGACTCAGCCTAGCATTGCACCCTCCTCTCGGGCAGGTAAGGTCATACCCCCTTCCAACCGACCACGACACAGTGGGAGACGCGGCCTAATGGTATACGGCCCTCATGCGCTCATGCGTCCACTCGGTCTAGACGTTAGAGCAACCTCTGGAACCAAGAGGGTTTAAGGACTTTCACCCAGGGATATCTATAGCACCCCATGTAGAACAGATTTCCGATGTCCCATCTAGCCATCCACGAAATGCCTTTGGACGCTATGGTCGTGATGTCGCTAGGGCGTACGGTGGTCATGTCACACAAATGTGAGATGCATGAGTCACACAGTCCAACCATGCATCAATCCTGCACATGTCGTGCTCTCATGTGAGGTAACTCCGCCTATTAGGGAGCCTCATGAACAACCTGCCCTATGACATATGCAATAGTCAATCACATCTCATAACAAACATGCAGATGATGCGTATGCTATGCTGTCACATACTCATAATCAGTATCAATAACCAGCCTCAATAATCGGCAGCGACATTCGGCCTCGACAATGTGGACATTAAACCAACATTGCCCCCAAGGGGTGGCCCACATAGGGTCAAACATATAGTGGACCCATGGCCTCACAAAGGGCCTAATATACAACACCATGGGCCTCACTCAAGAGCTTAATACACATCACGATGGGCCTTTCACATGGGCTTAACATAAATTACAATGAGCTCCATCGCCTGGCCCTCAAATGCGTCACAATGAGTCTCATCATATAGGCCTCATATACATCACATTGGGCCTTAAAGACGGGCTGAATACACATCACACTGGGCCTCAACTACGGGTCGCATATACATCACACAGGTCTCGACAATCGGCCTCGGCAAATCGAAATCGGCCTCGACAAACGAATTCGGTCTCAATAATCGAAATCGACACTCGGAATCGGCCTCGACAAATCAGAATCAGCCTCGATACCCGGCCTCGACAAACGGCCTCAACAATCGGCCTCAATACTCGGCCTCAACAATCGGCCTCAACAATTAGCCACGACAATCAGAGTCGGTCGATAATCGGAATCTACAAATCGGTCACGTCAATCGGAATCAGCAATCGGTCATGATCATTGGCCTCGATCGCTAATCGGCAATCGGCCACGACAATCGGAATCGGTAAATCAGTCATGTTAATCGGAATCGGCAATCGGCCATGACAATCGAAATCGACCGATAATCGGAATCGGCAAATCGGTCATGTTAATCGGAATCGACAATCGGCCACGTCAATCAGAATCGGAAAATTGGTCATGCCAATCGGAATCGGCAATCAACCACGACAATCGGGATCGATCAATAATCGGAATCGGCAAATCGGTCATGTCAATCGGAATTAGCAATCGGCCACGACAATCGAAATCAATCAATAATCATAATCGGCAAATTGGTCATGTTAATCGGAATCGGCAATCGACCACGTAAATCGGAATTGGCAATCGGTCATGATAATCGGAATCGATCGATAATCAGAATCAACAAATCAGTCACGTCAATCGGAATCGGCAATCGGCCACGACAATCGGGATCGATCGATAATCAGAGTTGGCAAATCGGTCACGTCAATCGAAATTGGTAATCGGTCATGATAATAGAATCAATCGATAATCAGAATCGGTAAATCGATCACGTCAATCGGAATCGGCAATCGGCCATGACAATTGGGATCGATCGATAATCAGAGTCGGCAAATCGGTCATAGCAATCGATTATGAGAATCGATCTCAATTGCTAATCGACAATTGGTCACGTCAATCGAGATCGGTAAGAATGGGCTTAACAAGGCCTAAGGGAAGGTCACGATGAGGACATCTAACCATCATGGCCCATCAATGTGGACATCTAACCATCATGGCCATCAATGTGGACATTTAACCAACATTGCTCCAATGAGCGGCCCACATAAGGGGTTCATAGGCAACGTAACGGCCACACATACATCACATTGAGCCTCGCCCATGGGCATCAAATACATCACAATGAGCCACAACCCATGGGCCTCGAATACACAATAGGTGGGCCCTACACATGGGTCTCGACGCATCAAATGGGCCACGTATCTAGGTCTTGAATACATCAAATGGGCCACACATCATGGGGCCTCGAATACATTGCAACGGGTCACGACCCATGAGCCCCAGCACATCATAATGGGCTGCAACCCATGGGCCTCAAATACAATGAGTGGACCACATCAATGGGCTGCACCAACGGGCCTCATACACATCAAGTGGGCTACATCAATGGGTCACACTAATGGGCCTAATACACATCACTATGGGCCGCTCAAATGGGCCTAACACACCTCACTATGGGCCGCATCACATGGGTCAAATACACGTCACAGTGGGCCACACTCAAGGGCCACATATACATCATTGCAAGGCCTCACAACACCACACTCAAGGGCCACATATACATCATTGCAAGGCCTCACAACACCGTCCAAAGCTCTACCTAACACTGTCCAGACATTGTGGAAGGTGTGGATGAAAAACATACAACATGGTGCGGTCCACAGCACTGTCCAGACATCATCCAGCATGGACGGGTGGCCTGGATGGCATGGATGAAATACATGCGTCATAGTGGGTCCCACTGTCCAAGGTCTGGACAGTGTGGATAAGACCCATACATCACATCTGACCCACAGCAGCAGATGGATGGTGTGTATAAAACACATACATCAGGAGGTGGGGTCCACGTCCTCAAACGGACGGATGGTGTGGGTCCAAAACAGGGGGGTTGGGGGATTTAACAATTTTTTCAGAAAATTTTAACATGTGAACCAAAAATGAGGCAGGTTCAGGGCTTGAGTGGACCACACCAAAGAACCTGCACTGATATGACACCCACCGTTGAAACATTTCTAAGGGCTCACGTGATGTTTTTTTAACCATAAAACCTATTCATAAGGTCACGTAGACGTGGATGAACTTAAAACACAAATATCAGCTTGATCCGAAACTTCTCTGGCTCGCAAGAAGCTTTTAATGGTGGAAGTTCAATCCCCACTTTGTGGTCCACTCAACCCCTGAACCTGCCTCATTTTTTGGCTCACGTATTAAAATTTTTTGAAAAAATCGTTGGACGGCAGGATGAAACAGTTACATCACGGTGGGCTCCACAGAGCCCTGCCCGGACGGATTACGGGGTAGGACGCAATCCGCGTCCGGCGGGGGGTGAGGGGCCTAGCACGTCCAAATGGACGGTGATGATAAAACACATGCCTTAAGTGGAGCCACGTCCAGAGATGGATGGCATGAATAAAACCCGTACTTTCGGTGGGGTCCACGTCCATGCAATGGACGGTCGTGGATAGAACAAATACATCAGGGGCCCACTATCCAAACGGACGGACAGTATGAAAGCAACAATTACATCAGGGCCCCACGTCCTTGGACAGCTTGGATAAAACACACATCGAGGTGGGCCCACCGTCCAGGCCTGCTGGATGGTGGGGATATACACATATATCATGGTGGATCCCACCGTCCAGCAGCTGGACGGTTGAGGTACAACGCATGCATCAAGGTGACGCACGTGCTGGTCAGCACTACTCCAGGTGGGTACCACCGTACAAGGCACCTGGAAGGTGCAGATAAAGCACTTACAGCAGGGAGCGCCCACATTGGATGGCCTGGATGTAAGCATGTACATCAGGGACCCACTGTCCAAATGGACGGATGGTTGGGTTATACCACATGCCTCATGATGACCCAAGGAGCCTGCTGGCGTCAAAGCAGCTCCAACTGCTGGCTGCTCGCCCACCAGCGATTTGATATGGACGGTCTAGATACAGCAGGTGGGACCCACGTCCATGTGATGGATGGTGTGGGTACACCACAAAATTACAGCGGGACCACCGTCCTATGCTGGTTTGGACGGTGGGATGAATACATGCCTCAAGGTGGCACCACGTGGGTGAGCCACCAGATATATATTTATATATAATATTCTATTTTGTTATTATTATTATTATTATTATTATTTTCTTTTAAAGAACTCGTCCAGGGACGCGGATTTCCTGCGAAAGGCACGCGCAGGAACTTCCTGCGAAAGATGGCGTGTTCCAATGAAAATATGCCAGTCGTGTGAATGACGTGGCAAGATTTAAATATGTTAACGGAGTCTCCGCTAACGGTGAGACTCGAGGTACGTGAGCGTCTCTTCGATTTCTATGTACCGCGAAAGCATTTGGCCACAAGAACTTGCGCAAGAATTCTGTGTGGGCCGGTGCCAAGTTTTTTTAATAAAGTCACTCCGTCCATCTGTTTTTCGAGCTTATTTTAGGACATGCTACCAAAAATAAAGTATATCCAAAACTTAAATGGGCCACACGAGAGGAAACACTAAAGATTTAGTGACCACCGTTGAAACATTTAAATGGGCCACAAAAGTTTTGTACGATTTAACTTCTTAATGTTTTCACTTCATCTAAGTAAAAATTTTGACATTATAAACGGTTTGGATGGAATATAAACATCAAGTTGGAGCTTAGGAATGTTTCAACAGTAAGCACTCATTTCCCCACTATTTCATCTCATACGGACCATGTGTGCAAGATATGAGCTCATTCATCAAGATATGAACTCATACGGACCACTTGAGTTTTGGATACTACTCATTTTTGGTGGTATCTCCTAAAATGAGCTCGAAAAATCAGATGGACGGGTTGGATTTCTCATTTGGATATTGATATGGACGGAAAGCATTTTGGCCATTAAATGTTCTTCAAATGCTATTATCTTCTTGACCATTAACCAAAAATGTCCACATTAGACAACTTTAACAATTTGTTCTAGCCTATGGATCAATAGCTTGCATTCAACTTGATTCGAGAGTTGAGTTCGGGTTATCAATGAGAAAAATGCGGAATAGATTGTTCGCTTCTATGAAAGAGGCCAAAACGATGAGGCCAAACGATGCCCTGAATTTAAGAAATGGACGCAACAATTGAGTAAGCTAATGTGGCTCATTTGGGCAGGATCTTGCACACATGGTCCCATGTTAATGTCAACACTTGATGAATGAGTTCATATCTTGCACATATGGTCTCATGTTAATGACCACACTTGATGAATGAGTTCATATCTTGCACACATGGTCCCATGTTGGCACATGTGACAAAAGAACTTCCTTTTTTACATGTGCAGGGCCCATTACAAGGGCTCAGTGTTGCGTGTGCTAGTTTGCATCAATTTGGTGGTATTATTCACATGTTTTCTTTCGAATACTTGTTCATCATTTTTTTCAACATAGTCACATAGCTATAGAGTGAAACGATCTGAATTTTAGGCCAAATTTCTAGCTCATGTAGACCGCCTAATCGAAAGCTCAGGATCTCATACACATGTGGCATGTGGGGGTGTACTTGCTTGAGGATGAGCACTGATATTTGTGCCTGCACTTCATGAATGGGCTCATATCCTACACACGTTGTCACACATTGGTGCATGTGACAAAAAGAGCCCCCTTATTTACATGCGCGCAAGGACTCACTATGAGGGTTCGGTGTTACAAGTGCTAGTTGCATCAATCTGGTGGTGTTATTTCACATCTTATTTTCACAACATGTGTTAAATGGGCCACTCATCAGGGTAGCACACTCAGATTCTTCACTTAGTTATCTTTGTATAGAAACTGATCAAGCTTCTAATACAATATTAGAATGCAAAACATAACAACCCAAGAGTTCAAATAGGATTTGAAAGAGTTCCATATCTCAATGATTCAAATACCATTAATCACATCAACTAACAAGAGAAAAAAAAAAAACAGAGCAATGGCTTTCATGAAACCAAGCCCACAACATACTCAAAAGAACCATAACATACACCTACCAAGTGAGTGACAACTAAATTTTCCTTTGTTTTTTTCCCTTTCCTGTATAACATTCTTTACACACAAAAATAGCCTATACGTCTATTCAGGCAAGCTGTACAAAAAAGGAAACCATACCTATTATATGGAAGAGAGGTATACAGAAATAACATAAACAAACAAAATAAGACAATAGGCGAGAGGTCTAAGCACTCAGACAGCCTCGACAAAACTACCACACAAACTATCAGTTGAACCAACAATGGGCAAACTCGAACACACCAAAAAAACACCACCTCTGAACTAAAGTGGAATAGCCTTACAAACCCCAGCACAAGACCAATAGTAAGCTCCACATCTTACAACAAGAAATGATGTAAAAGGGCTATCCTCGCATTCAACAAATCCAACATGCGCAAAATGTGGGTAGACTTGCATCCAACAAAAAGACCCCACACATCCATAGTACAATATCTCGTATTCTGCATCCAAGAAATCCCTCATACATTCATAGCACAAAACAACTATTCTGCCCTTCAAACAGCAATGCAGCTAACCTTGACATCGAACCCGCAGCCCTCCAAGCTGCAATATAATTAACAACTCAATATGTAATTACTAGAATGCTGAACAAAAACAAAACCATACACATTAGTCAAAATATTTGTAAGCTTATGTGCCAAGAAAAAAAAAATTAATACATGCTACAACAATTCATACCTTAGGCAGGCGCTGGTCCTCGAATAATTTTGTTGCTACCAGTTGATGCCTGTTTGGCACCTACAAGGGCAGATGGTGTGCATTCATGGATCCACTGGTGCCGGCTACCCAACTTCCACCAGGTACTCTAAAATAACTCCCGCTAGTAACAAAGCTACCCTGACAAAGAAATAACAAAATAACAGATTCACAGTTCATGAGCACATGTTGTGAGAACCACATATGATATATTTTAGTTTTTAAAAATCTCAAATTTACCTGAGATCTGATGCTCAAGGAATTTTGCTGGTATATGTTAATATTAGGTTGATGGTACCCATAATAAGCCACTGGTAATCCAAAAGGACTCACCATAGGAACTTTTTGACCCTGGTATGGAAAAACAAAGTATAAAAAATTGTAATGTGGATAACAAATGTTATGACAATTGCAAGTTTAGTAAATAAAATGTCAATAATACCTGATTGACTTGGCTTAGTTGAGAGAATACACTTGGACAATGTGAAGGGTGAAATGAAGGAAGGTGAAAGATATTTGGTGCTTGGGTTGAATCATTTCTCTCTTGATTCATTTGTAGCTGAATAGATTCGGTTCGGGATTTTTTCTTCCTTCCTTTATCTAGAGGATTTTTAAATGTACGGCGATCACCTACAACTCTAGGCTTCATTTTAATCCCACTTACAGTTTGCGAGCGGAGACTATCAACAAAAGTAACTTTATTGTCAGTCGGTTGATGATGAACACTTTCAGTATCTACATTTTCATCATTATTTGAGATATCATAATTGGCAGCTCATTGTCAGTCGATTGATGACAAACAATTTCAGCACCTACATTTTCATCATTAGTTTGATATGTCATCAATGGAAGTTTCTTGATCCTTTTATACACTCAGTCAATTCATCATGAAATTTGTCTGAATATCTATCAGCAAAATCAAATGCATCTTCATATTCCGCAGCCATTGAAGCAATTTTAACAAACTTGCGACACAAATAGCTATAACGCTTCCCTAAAGAAATCTTAGGATCACCTTGTATGGTAAACCCAAGATGGTCCTTCACAGCACCAACCTTTGCATCTCTTTGCCATCTTTTCAAAATATAATTGGAAGGAAGCACCTTTATATTATAATAATCCAGAACTTTTAGTGCATGGCTACATAGTATCCCGACAAACTCAAATTTCTTACAACTACATGTGACGGTATTGTTTGATGTGTCAAATTTGACAAGATGGCCTCCATCTTTGTGATTACAAACAACTTGAAACTCTAACACTGTATCAAACTCACCACTTTTATGAATCGTATGACTAAGAAACTTTTTGTACTCATTTTGGAACATTTTAAATACTTCCGGAGTGTATGCTTTTGCTGCTTCCATTAACATCTCCACATCAACATACAATATTGGGGTACTTTGCCTCATTTTGAAATCAGCTTCCAATTCTTGATATCGTCGATCAGCCACTACTCGTTCATAATGTGTGAAGAAACACAAAAGATTGTATTTGGAACTTAAATATTTCTTCAAAACATTATTCATGCTTTCACTCCGTTGTGTGCTCTTCATATCAGCTTAGAATGTATTTTTGCCATACACCAAATCCCATTTGTTTCTTTCTTTAAACAACGCTTGTAACCATTTATTTTGCATCAAATCATATTTCTCAAGCATATTATTCCATGCAATTAGAAACTCTTCCTCTTCTACATAATCATACACACATCTACTGAAATCATATTCAAAACTTTTTGAACCATGAAATACATTACTAAGGTGCTTTGCAGCATTTTGGTATATATGCCAGATACATAGACGATGGTATGTTTCCGACATCACATCAGCTATTACATTGCCCATTGCAGCACATTGATCTGTTAAGATTGTCCTTGGTTGCTTTCCAGACATTGCCTTTAAAAAAGTTTCAAACAACCACTTAAAAGATTCAGTTGTGTCATCATATAATAAGGCTGCACCAAATATGACTGTTTGTTTATGATGATTTACCCCAATAAATGGGGCAAATGGACGACCATAGCTGTTTATCCTGTATGTAGTATCAAAGCAAATCACATCCCCAAAATAGCTATAATCCATTATCGACTTTACATCTGCCCAAAAAATATTGGTGATTTGATCATCTTCATCTACCTGTATTGCATAAAAAAAAGATGGATTATCTACTTGCATTTTTGTAAAATATTCTAAAACAGCTCCTGCATCTCCCCTTTCCATCGCTTTCATTCGCTTTTTTCGCAAGTAATTTTTGTAATCAACAGGTTGGTATCCCAAATTCTCTCGACCTCCAGCTTGCTTGCTCATAAATGTCATAGTTGCTGATGGTGTTATGCCTGAATTGTTTGCCATATCTGCTACAGCTGATTGAGCATCAGTTAAACCTCGTTGTGACCTTAACATGTGTACTTTTGATGGTGTAACGACCTCATGGTTATGCTCTGCAATAAATTTAGTGACACTGAATCTACCATTCATTTGAAGCCTAATAGTTATTTTTGCTCGACATCCTGTTCTTATATTCGGACGTTGATACTTTACTTGATCAGTTCGTTTATCTTCCTGTCTTCGACCTTCTTTATAACAACAAAATGTTTTTTGAATCACGATACCATTATCTGATTTGTTACATGATGATCTTCGAACACTAAACCCTAACTTCCCAGCATATTTATTATAAAACTCATATGCACTCTCTTCAGAATTGAACTCCATTCCAAGGTTTGGTTCATCTAATTTCCCACCCGTCTCAACCAAAACTTCATGTACTGCTTCCTGAACATGATGTCCCTTTTCAACATTGAAGTCCAACCTTCGACATGATTGGGGAAATTTTTGGCTATCCAAGGCATCCATGTCATCCATTTACCTACCAATATAAAATTGTCAAAACATAAATGTAGATACACATATGCAATAGTGAAAAAATCTTTAAAAAAAAAAGAAGGCAACACATTCTTACAATAGAAAAAGTAACAGTGTGCCATTAAAATAAAATTAAAAAAAAAAAACAAATGAAATTGCCAGTGTATTCATCTAAATAGGAAAGTGCAAAACCAAGAATAAAAATCATAAAATAATTCATTGAAGTAAAAAACGTAAACACACTTTCTACATTTTCCTAAGGTAAATGCATATATACAAAATCCTTAGAGGCTTCACTTGATTAGGTGTGGCAATGGTCTGGGTTCGGGTTAGATTAGGATCAGCCCAAACCTGACTCATTTATTAAATAGGCCACAAATAATTCTCACTGATTAAGTTGGGCCATATCTTTGAGAAAACCGGGTCTAGAATGCTGGTGGCGGCGTGACTAGCCAAACCTCGTCCGGTTAGAACATCCCAGCCTTGCCAAGGTGGGCCATATCTTTGAGAAAATCGAGTCTAGAATGAGAAGAGAACCTACCACAATGTGTTGCACCGAGACATCTTTTCAGCAAACGTGACACCTGTTAAGGAAATCAGTACCATGAAAATGATAGGCCCCACCACGAAGTCTAGCTTTCCAGAAAAGCAGGCTGATCCGTTCACTAGGTGGGCCAATATTTTATGTTAAGTTTAAACATCAGTTGTAAGTTGATTTCAACAATGTGGCACACCTGATTAGAAAAACAGCCTGATTTTCCGGTCAGATGATTTTCATGGTGGGGTCTATAACTTTGAGGGTACAGATTTTGTATATCTGAAGGAAAGATAGTAGTTCAACACAAGTTAGCGGTACCTTGCCTGCGTGTTCACTGGCAGGCATTATTTACATGAACTTTCGCAAACAGGATAATAATAAATTCTTATATGCCCCTAAACTACGAAAAAGCAAAAAAAAAAAAAAAAAAAAATTCTTACATTTTCAGATTTCAACAGAAATTTAATTTAATTTTTTTTTAAAAAAAAACTCCTAGAATTTGGGGTGGGGAGGAAACTCTAAATAGTTACCTATTCAAATGGGAGAACGTATGCAAGTCCTAGATTATCTCCTTGCCAAAGTGTGGTGTCCCAGAATAAAAGCTCGGCAAATGTTTTTTTTTAGCTTCCTGTTTAGAGGGAAAGAAATGGCAGGGAAAGAACGAGAAAAAACGAATAAAGAAAAAAGAAAAAAGGAAAAAGGAAATGAAGAGGCGCCGCGTGGTGCTCGAGTCTCACCGTTAACGGAGACTCCGTTAACAGATTTAAATCTTGCCACGTCATTCACACGACTGGCATGTTTTCATTGGAACACGTCGTCTTTTGCAGGAAGTTCCTGCGCGTGGCTTTCGCAGGAAATCCGCGTCCCTCGTCCAGGCTCTGGATACGAGCTGGTATTTGTGCGTTCCCTCCATCCAGGCCCCATCATCTGGACGGTCTGGATGGGGCACGTATGACAGGTGGGTCCCACGGACCAGGCTAACGTTTGTGTTTCTCTTCAACCGGCCTGTCCAAAACAGACAGGCTGGATGATCCATTTGGACGTGGCAATCCAGCACAGGTGGGCCCCAAATGTGGACAACGTGTGGCCCTCTGATGGACAGTGTGGATCTAATCCATTCATCACGGTGGGGTCCATACATCCCAAAGTGGACGGTATGGATATAATGCACATGCCATAGGTGGGCCACACATCAAGAGGGAGAGAGAGAAGGATTGGAGTAGCGGAGGGGCCCCACCACTATGGGCCCTTTATGATGCAAATCATACATCAAGATGGTCCCACCATAAGTGGGCCCTCCAATCATCAAAATCAACAAATAAAATCACCCACCTCAAGAACTCTTTGTCCTTTTTCCATCAATGCGTTCTATAGCTCCAAGGGGACGATTTCAACGGTTGAGATTGGTTTTGGAGGGTGGGGATGAGAGATAGGAAGGTGGGCCACACTTGCTCTCCATGGAAGCCATGGACGATTGCTCCATGGGAGTTGCTTGGGAGGAAATGAGAGGGAGAGTTGAGAGAGAGGTGTAAGAGAGAGAGAGAGAGAGAGAGAGAGAGAGAGAGAGAGAGAGAGAGAGAGAGAGAGATAGGTGAGTGATGGGGTGATGGGTAAAGTGAGTGATGGGTGTACTTTATGTAAGAGAGTGTTGACTTTGGGTCGCTTAGGGATGGGTGAAAGGTGATGTGTACTTGACATAAGATGTGATGTGGTACTTGATTGATGGGATGTGATGTGATTGATTTGATTAAAGATTCTCTTAGGTTTGAAAATGCGCGGTGTTTTCTCGAACTGAATGCGGGCCCACATCTCCTGACCCGGGTATCACCTCGGCGTGCGAGTCGTGGCATTGGACCGCGACGACGGCGCGGTCGCTAAGGTACCAGTCTTAGGTTGAGTCAACTCGGGTTGACGACGTGTGAATCAAGGTCGCGCACAAATACCGGTTAAGGGTCGAAGGTTGCCGAAATTCAACCGGGAAGACCGCGAAAGCCTGTGGAACGGTACGGTCTAGGATACAGGTCTTACAGGATCCCTCCTCGAGTCCCCCAAGATGCAATGAGCCCTTAGTCCCCCAAAGAAAGAGCCTGGTAAGTCACTCTGATTTGTCGGCCTCCACCTTTTATGATCCTCATTTTCTAGCTTCTTAATCCCTGATCATAGACATTGAATGCTTCGAAAAGGACACACCATACCACAATTTCGAACTCGAAAATGCAAAGTGCATTCCCTCTACATGTCTTATCAGATCAAACTATGCTTATTTTCCTGTCGAGAGCCAAGTTTTCTATTATCAGCTCAAATACCAAGACTTAACCTAAGTCATTGATGTTGGAAAAAATTCAAGGAAGACCAGACTAGGATATCAACATACTTCAAATGCGAGGCGAGGGCAGTGAGGTCTCGAAAAAGAGCGAGGCCACGAAGAGAAAGACAATCTCTTCATTTGCACACCAATTAGGCGCATCAGTGCAGGGATCTTTCATTATAATGATACGTTGAACTCTGTCCTAAAGGACCAACCGCACGGGTTGATCGAGCGGATCAATGAGAACTCGGGAAAGGGGCAGAAATTCCCTTCATTGACCAAACCGCAGTATAGATCCCATCTGAGCTATAAGAACTTGAGAAACTTCAAAGCATTGGGGATGACCCACAAGGCAACACATTTGACAACAATTCGGAGCCCAATCCCATTTCATCACAATGTTTGGGCATAATGGTGAAGATCCACCCACCGCATTCTCTGGCCCTGCCTCTTGAGGGGAAGGAGCACAGGTTATCAATCAATTCACTATACTTGTGATGGTAGAATAAGCCGACCAATCTGATATTGGTCATAATAAAAGCAACCCCTAGTTCACAGTGCCATCTTGTTCAGGGTTGATAAAAATCATAAAAATCAAGAAAAATGTTTAAAATAAAAAAATTAATTTCTTTTAAGAAAAGCCAAAAATTATGAAAGAAATCCAAAAAATCAAAAATTTCAAAATCCAAAACACCAGAAATTTTTTGAAAAGCCCCAAAACTCGGAAAATACTCAAAAATTCCAAAACATAAAAAATAAAAATAAAATATAAATATAAATATAAAAAAATCAAAACTATTAAACATCATAGATTTTAGAACCCAGAAAATTAAAAAAAATCCCAATAATAAACTACCAAGCCCATTAAACAATCCCCATGAATTTGAACTCGACTTTTACAATTTTTATCTAGAATTAGATTTTGAACTCATGGGATTAGAAGATGTCGAGGGCATGAGAAATGATGATCTGACTCTTGAGCTAGAGGACCTCCTCGAAAGATTCAATTTGAAAGCTAATGTTGTTCTTGACAATTTCAACATCATAAACCTGGGGGCATATGAAATCCTTAAGGAAGTGAGTATTGAAAAGTTTTCACCGTTAAGAAAAAGTAATGAGAGATCGAATTCTTAGAACTGCAATTGCCAAATTCTTCCTTTCCACATGAAGACATGCCAGAATCTGACCAGGACCGAGGATTTTGCTTACTAGCATGTGACAACCGCTCTTAATACGTTGACGTTAAGCCCAGATGTACCCTGAAGATATAATATCTGTGAATTGTTGCCTCGTAACCCCACTCCTGATCCACAACGATATTCTATACAAGAAAATCTCTCGACCAAGTCTCACTACGATGTGTGGATGAAATAAAAGCAGCTTAAATCATATCAAAAGTCCACAACAAAGTCAACAATCTGCACATGAGTGAGCACACGATGACTAAGGAGATCTAACGACAAGGATATCATTGGATTTTATGGATTCAAATTGATATCGGCATGTCAGGAAATGCTTCAAATTCTAGGAGTGTGCAAATTAGATCCACGTGCTTGCTCCTAAACTTTACAACCTGACAATGAAATTACAATTTTACCACTACAAGCAAAGTTTAAAGATATGGCTAATGTCCTAGAGGGGGGTGAATAGAACTTTTCAAGTTTTAACTAGATAATTAACATGCGCTTACTTCTAAACACTTATGTAAAGTAATACAAACATGAAGAAGTGCAAAAGCAAAGTCTATTTAAGTGAAAGCATCATTTGGGCATTCTGTCAAACATGTTTATTGCAGTAAGTAATTCAAGTTTATTATTCAACAAAATATAACATATAGGAATTTAAATCATTCGGCCCATTGCGCAAGATGTATAGTGGTTCAGCTACGTTCCTACTCCAATCTTACTAACACACTCTCTCTTAGAGTGTGTCGGATTTCATTATTCAGATGATATTAAACCAGGTTCACCATAAACCTTCACAACCTACACAAGGTCTATGTTTTTCATCCATCGATGGCTTACATAAGGTCTTATGAAGTCTTACACAAGGATGATGATGTACTCTCCCGTCGGAGGCCTACATAAGGACAATGGCGTACTCTCCCGTTGGAGGCCTACTCAAGGTCTTGTCGAGTTTGCTATTTCAAACTCTGAAACCCAATCCTATACAAGAAATAGTTTCCAGACACAATGGACTTAAAAATACTTTCTTACCTAAAAGTGGATGATCCTCATTAAAGCACCTTTGATGAAGATATTCATAAATCATGAAGCATCTTTGCTCCCTTGTATCGTAACCATATTGATGATAGAAGTCGAGGCTTTGGATCTAGGGTTTGGTGAATCCTAGCTTAACAAAGATGAGTCTTTATGAGAAACTCAAAGATTCCCATGGCTGAGTATTCAATGTAATATAGTATAATGTATTTACCAGTAAGTGTGGTCACTAGAGAATTAATGAATGTTGGAGTTCATTCTTCAATCCAAGATTTAAATGCTCATTGAAGGTCTTTAAGATATGGATTGAAAGTGAACTTCATGAGAAAAGAGAGGTTGAAAAGTAGGGTATTAACTATGATTACTCACACACACAAAGCTCTCTCCATTTCTAACCAAATTTCAAGAAACTCCTCTTTTGTTTATGTAGAGAATTTTGCCACGGTAAAAAAATGGACAAAAAACTGTCAGGTTCGATGTCATCGATTGGTCTTCGATGACATTGAAGAGTCTTTTCTATGTCATCAAAGGACCTTCAATGTCATCGAGAAAATCAAATTTATCTTTAGATATGCTGCAGGACAGGTTTGGTACCTGAGTTCGATGCCATCGAGTGACCTTTGATGTCATCGAGGAGGTCGTTCAATGTCATAGAAGGATTCCTCAATGTCATTGAGAAATTCAGAATTTTTGACCTGAGGTTGTTGGACAATTTAGAGGTTTGTTTGATGTCATTGAAGAGAGCTTCGATGCCATCGAAGGACCCTTCGATGTCATCAAAGTAACTTCGATGCCATCGAGAAAATCCATATTTTTGCCTTTATGTTGCTGGACATTTAGGAGTCCCTATTTAATGTCATCGACAGAACTTCGTTATCATCGAGAAAATCCATAATATTGATGTTTGAGTTCAAACAAAAAACTTTAGAACATGTGGACATGATAATAACCTTCCCCCTCACCTGCTCAATCTTTAGGGGCAAGTTCAAAACCATCTGATGGGTGGCCCACTAATTATCTAAGAAGTTTTTTAATGAGGCTCACTTGAATGGTGAAGACTTTCATGAGCCAGTCAATGCTGATGAAATTCCATCTTTCCCCCAAAATGCGCTCCCCCCCCCCCCCCCCCCCCTCCCCAAAAAAAAAAAAGAAAAAAAAAAAGAAAAAAAAAAGAGAACAATAGCCTAAACTCTAGAGAATACTAAGGGCATAAAACAAAAGAAAAAATAATAATAAAGATAAAAGATAAAAGATAAAAATTGGCCCTTAGGGATAAAACCCTCCATCCCGAACACAAGTCTTCTTAGACTAGTTTAAAGTCTCATGTTTTATTGCTTGAGGTCCCCTGCTCTTTTAGATGCACCATCCGGCCAACAATGAAGGAAATTCCGCTGTCAACCGCCGTTCTAACAAATTAAAATAATAATAATAATAATAATAATTTTTTAAAAAAAGAAGCCGAAGTGTGTCCAAAGCAAAACGAGCGAGCCAAAAACTAGAAAGGGTGCCTCGAATAAAAATTGCGGACACACAACGAACCTAGTAAAAACCCGAAAGGGAGGCAAGGGCAAGAAGGCACAACTAACAAGGGGCATGCTAGATCAAATACCCGTGATGTGGTGAAAACCCAAAAGGGTCCCACGGGAAAAAAATGACGGGTAGACTGGATACGGCGAAAACTCAAAAAGGGCAACATGGGTAAAAATGGTCAGAAAAAGAAAATAAAAATAAAAAAGGAGAAAATCACAAATCCAGGCAAGCTTAATCCACGTAAGGCCGATATGACAGTCACAATGTTCAAGATCTTTCAACCATGCTTAGACTCAAGGTAGAGTTTCCTCTAAAGACCTCTTAAAGATATCTTAACTTCCCAAGTATTAACTTGAAAAAATCGTCAGGAGACAGATGGGTAAGTCAATGTGTCTGATCCCAGCAATCTGAAGTTTTATTTCATTTTTTCTATAAACAGTTTTATTTGTTTTTTCTATATATATATATAAAAGCAATAAAAATGGGTGCACTGACATGTAAATAAATAAATGAAAATTTTCTATCTCTATAGGTTGTATCAAACAAGACAAGGGTGTTTATGTGAAGTGTCCAACCAGACAAGAACCTCAACCCATAACCTGGGTGAGTCTCGCTCCCTTTACTCTAACTCTTTTACCCTTCAATTAAAACGATCTCTTTCTTCTTACAGGTATCAAAGCTCCTTTAATAAAGCCATCTTCCAGGGCCTATAGGATCGCTATCAACTAAACACACTCTTGAAGTTGGACACTAAGTGACGAACTCACCCCAATAAAATTTGTCTAGATCATAATCACCACATCATGAAAAAATGGACTAGATCATCTTTATAATAAAAGCCAACTCCAATCGTAACCATTGCAATCCCTAGTGAAAATGAGAGCTAGACAGACGTATTTGAAAATCCAAATACAAAAAGCTTGATGACACCCACCCGCAAGATCAAGTGGATATTTTGGAAATAAAGTGGCAAAAAAATTGCAATAAAACCCAATGGAATGATGTTCTACAGGTGGAGATATTTTTAAAAAACTAGAAAAATAAAATAAAAATACAAAAAGACAAATGAGCATGATATACGAGGCACTGGGTGGTTTTCCATACTTCCTTGTGGGTACCAACGTAATAATAATAATAATAATTGCTTTTAGGGATTTTTCTGAATTTTCCTGTTTCCTCTGAAATCATAAGTGGAACATGGGATAACCAACCTAAACTTTTTAATATCAGCTCGATTGTCCCAGAATGCGAAATGATTATGTCCAAATTAGTGCAGCCATACTTCAATCCATGGAAAAGCCTGTTACGATCAAAGTGTCAAAATAAAAAAACTTAAGTGATAGAAGGATAACCTGTATAGCTCTAGTCCGGGACACTAGTAAGCCTAACACATTTATAACCTGGGAGATCCGTAAAGCCGCAAAATATGCAGACAACTATCCATTACAAACAACCTATCTTACAAGCAATCCTAGGGGATTGTGCAACATCAAGAGCTACCTTTTCAAATCAAAGTAGGTTATCCTCGTAAGGCCGAAAAAAGTGTAGGGGCTCTAACCACCAAAAATTCAAATGCACAGATATACTCGACGTAATAATGTTAATCATAACATGAAAGGGTTGTAATTTGATGGCCTATAAAGTCACATAAAGCACGAGGACAAATTGCAACATTTTCTCTAACACTTGGAAGATGCATGAGTTATTCTTCGATCAAACAAGATTTTGACAATAACACTCTAGTTGGAATAGACCAAATTGCATATACTTTTAACCTAGAAGGTGAGTTGTCCACTCGTTTTATCATTTAATTGCCCACAACCTCTGTCAAAGGGGGGTATCTGTAAACAACCCACCCAAAACAAGATTAAACTAATCCAATAAAGTCATCCCTAGGGAATTCAAGGATTATTGAAAATTTAATCGATCAAATGGGTAGGATTGACACATCGTATGAATAACCAATGGACCTGATCAACGAATCTGGAACCTAGCAAATCAGATCCCGATCGATCATCCAGATGCTCTGGAAACACTAATAAGTACCATAAAATTGTCTATATTCAAACCACAAAACATCGCAAATCCAGACAGATCGCACTTTAAAGGTTGTCAGCACCTCCAAGATGTAACCAATGGACCAGATCGACAAAATAAAACCACTGGATAGTGATGAGACAATGATGATGTCATCATCCATGCTCTTGTTTTTCACTCCTACAGTAGTCAAAGGACCTATTTTAGAGTGTTAGATGGACACCTGGCACCTACTTTTATCTAACTTGAGATTTACATGCTCTTTGATAGTAGATGGTTTTTGTCTATAAATGCAGCATAATTGTTGTTATTCAAGGGATTAGTAACACAAGAGGGACAAAGACAAAGAGGGTTGTGAGAGGTTGGGGTGAGTGCTCTTCTCCGAAGACTTTTGATTGACGAGGAGGCCCTACGTAACTAAAAGCCCAAATATTCAAAGCCAAACCAAAGAAGACATTGTAGTCAAAATAGTAGGGTTGGTGTAATAACCCCAGTTTTGATAATTAGTTATATATATTTGTACAAACACATAAATTTTATGAGAAATTATGAATTGCTTAAAAGCATTGCAAATTAGATTATCATTATTCCTATCCATGGTAGAAGTACTAAATTTCGGGGATGAAATTCTCTTTAAGGGGGGTAGATTGTAACACCCAATAATTTTCAGTACTCGGGTGTTACCATGATGACCGTTGACGATCAAATAAAATGCAATATGACCGTCGGATCGATAAGAATCTGCAATTAGAAGGCCAAAATCCAACAGATGGTCCACTTGAACATTGGATCCACCTCATCTTGAGTGGGATGGCCCAACAATCGTATTCAAGATGAAGGGACAGAGTGGATATCAAAGGGCATCGCAATGGACACTGAAAAGGAGAGCTTAAACAGTCCTGGGGGAGGGGGGGGGGGGGGTTGAATAGGACTATGCCAAATAATTAAATAAAGTGCGGAAATAGTAAATAAATCAGAGGTCTCAATTATACTAGTATTGAAACGTTGATTCAAACTGATTCGTAGGACAACTTTCACCCAAATAAGTTTAGGTAAGACAACTTTATTTCACAAAACTTGTAAGAATCAAAATTCCAACCTAAGCAAGGGTAAATAAAAGTTAAACTATTACAATCATTCACCATTTTAACATAAAGAGATTACAACCATTCACTACATAAACATTAAAGGCATTCACCACAACACCAAGAATTATAGTGGTTTGATATGTTAACAACTATTTTCAAACAGCGACACCTACTCCACTCCCGTTAATCACTCTCCACATGATATTGGCTTTCACTATGAATAAGGTTTTCACAGGAACACCTTAAAACCTGATACAGTTGTGATTTTAGCGGACTATCATTTAAAAAAAAAAAAACTCACTAAGATTTTCTGGCTATCTTAGGAAAACCAACAATGAGATTTTTTTACTATCTCAACAAAACCAAAATACAAAAGAATTATATACTTATCTTCACCTTTGAAGACGTATCTGTCGATATACCATAGAATCACTTCTCTTGAATGTAGATCGTTCAATGTTCGGTCATATAGACAAGGGTTTAAGGTTCCAGATTGATTTTAAATAGATTCAAACCAATGGCTACTTGTTTAAATTCCTTTAAGGTCTCAAAAAGAAGAGTATTTACTCTCTTTATAAAATAAATTGACAGAATAAGAGATCAATGAATTAAACGAAAAGCTATTAAAAATATTTAATAAATACTGCGTAATAACTTGAATATAACAGGGGCTTTTCTCTCTCTTGTAGAAGAATTTGATAGACTTGAATTGTATTTTTGGATTAAGAGAAAGCCTCAATTTATAGGCAAAGAAGTTATTACTTCGACTCATCTAAAAATGAGATTCAGTTCCAACAAATTTTCAAATTTGAACCGGATAAGGTGTAACAGATCTTCGACTGATCGAAGGCCTTGCTCGACTGGTCGAGGGCCCTGTTCAACTCGTTGAGCATGGTCTTCGACTGGTCGAGGGTGCATAAAATCCAAACTGATTCAGTTGCTGGACTTCGAGTCGAGCAACCCTCGACTGGTCGAAGGCCCATCTTCCACGAGTCGAGCAGCTTCCTCGACTAGTCGAAGGCCCATCTTCCACGAGTCGAGCAGCTTCCTCGACTAGTCGAAGGTGTAACAGAAAATCTGTTTTACTCCGATTTGAACTAGGACTAGATAAAAAATTCTTAGACTAGTCGAGCCACAACTAAAGCTAGTCGAACCTTTGGCAAATATAAGCATAAAAAATTCATTTAAATTATATTTTGAAAGTACCTAAAACTAAGGTCTTTCTAAGGTTTACAATACCTGAAATGACTAAACTTTGAAGTAGATTAAATACTTGAACTTTATGAAGCTTATTCTTCTACTAGATTCTTAAATATAGCTTGAATTTCTAGATAGAGCTTGATTTTCTAGTAGAACTTTAGTAGAACCTAAACTTAACTTGAACTTTCCATCTTGATCTTCTACTTAACTTGAATTTTAATAGAGCTTGAACTTTCCATCTTGACCCACACTAGAAGGCCACTTCATAAGCTATTTTTTCTAAATGAAATTTGATAAACAAGGAGTGTTTTACACATTATAGCACTTACAATCTCCCCCTTCGTTAATTTCATGACAAAACACTTATTATTACAACAAATAGAATGAAGTCTTGTATTCTTGATCCCATATTGTAGAAGGTTTGTTGCAGCTTTGATGAACTAGCGAAAAATGTACTACCCCCCTCAATTTGAGCTTCCCCTATATTATGACTTATAATATTTCATTCCAAAGCATTCTCCAAGGATATAGTCATGTATCATTCATATCATGCATCATCATTCTTCATTATACAAGTAATAACTAATCCTCTCCCCCTTTTTGTCACAATTTAACAAGGGAAAGAATAGTTTACTATCAAGAAAATAAAACATTCAAATAACCATATCAATGAAAGTAGAAGAAGATATGAATATATTAGAAGATAAGCATATGAAGATGTCAAGTTAAGGAAAAGAGGCATTCAAGGAGTTTAGGAGAGTATAAGAAAAAGTCATCAAGCAAAAACACAAAGTATAAGTTTTACAGACCAATAGGTTAAAAGCTTAAATAAACTTAGTTAGATCCAGAGGAAGAGGGAGGAGGCACAGAAGGATCAATCTGGTGCAAACTTCTGGAGATGCGATGAAGGTAATTTTGCATGTATTTCATTGAAGATTTTTTATTTTGCGCCAGATTGTCTTGAGAGACTTTCAACTCAATAACCTTCTCCTCCAAGGATTTGAGCCAATCATCAATCTGAGAAGGTTGAAAGTCTGGATCAGTTGGATCATCCGACTTATTAAGCTTAGTAAATATATTATCCATCGACGTGTCCTTTGGTGTAGGCGCTTCCTCCTCTTCTTCATCTCGATGGCCCGGAAGAAATTTCAATTCATTTTGTTCAAATTTGTATTATTAAAAGGTAATTTCGACTCTGGTGCCTCAGTCGAAGGTATGATTACATTGCAATGAAGAACAATGCAAATTATGAGATAGGTGAAAGGATTCGAACCATGACCAGGATGAATACGGAATTGAATGATCAAATAACACATTAAAGAAGGAAGGCATATTGGAATACCAGTTACTACAGAATGAAGGACACGAGTCATGAAGGGGGTAAGCTCAGACTTATTCCCAAATCTTGGATAAGCATTGGACGCAAAAATTTGATGCAGGACGCGATATTTGGGAATCATCTGGTTAGCACGGAGAGCATTAGCAGATTTCCATTCAGCGTCAAAGCGATATAGTCTACGAGTGATCGCCCGTTGCTCAGTGTGAGTCGTTTTATCGGTAAGACTAGTAATGGGAATGCCATCATCTGCGTTGGTTATTTCAGTTAAAGCTGAAATCAAGTGACGATCAATAGTGACTAGCCCTTCTCTAAAATTAATTTTAAAAGAAAGATTTTTTAGGGACATGTCACTTATAGACGCATACATGGCTTGCGTAATGGAATGGTAATTTGTTCCGCCTCAATCAAGAATATTTTCCAAACCAATATTGGTAAGGATAAGCACAAGCTGTGTAATGTGATCAACATTCACAATCATTTCTATTATAATCTCTCTAGTATGGAAATTCCTAACATGCTCTAAATCTTCTTCGGGGTCCCTGAGGGTTCTCACACTAACGGGAGTCGACCTAGAGGAGGATCCACCATGGCTCTTGCGAGTTGCCTTCCTCCTAGTACGATGCTCCATTTAGTGATTGCACAAGAGAAGATTAAGGAAAGTAGATGGGTTGAGTCTAGATCATTTTTTTTTTGCTCAAAACCCACTACAAAAAGGTTGGAAATCACACATACAGGATAAAGACTAGCAGAGATTAACCCAAATCTAGAAGGAAAATGAAAAGAGACCACTTACAATGAAGATTGGGAGATGGGTTCGTCGAGAGAAGCACCGGCTAGTCGAAGAAGAAGCTGGGAAATGAAATAAAATAGTGATTTTTCTCCCTTTATTATGTAAACTCGTGATCCACGACTGGTCGAGCATGTCCTTGAGACTCGTCGAAAGTCAACTGGTGGCGGCCACAGATTTGAAAAAAAAATTATTTACATGTTATGCATTTAAACATTATAAACATATAATAATTTTAAAAATGCATAAAAAACATGATTAATTAATTAAAAATACGAAAACCAATATCATCCTCTAATTTAGAAAATCTATTCCTGTTGAGCAATTTTGTCATTATGTCTGCAAGCTGCTTCTCAGTCTGAATATATTCTAATGCAATACTCTTATCCTCAACTAATTCTTGAATATAATGGTATTGAATATAGATATGTTTCGTACGAGAATGTTGAATAGGTTTTTTGAAATATTAATTGTGCTTGAGTTATCACAATATAATGTCATTGTATCTTGCATAATACCATAATCAGCTAACATTCTTTTCATCCAGAGCATCTAGGTGCTAGCATTACCAGTTGTAATATATTCGGCTTCAACTGTTGAGAGAGATACAAAGTTTTGTTTCTTGCTGAGCCAAGAAACTAAACAGTTCCCTACATAGAAACATCCACCACTGGTAGATCTTCTATAGTCAATATTTATTGTCCAGTCTGCATCAGTATATCCGGCAATTTGTACAGTTGTATCATGTGGATACCATATACCTAAGTTAGCAGTACTTGCGACATATCTGATTATCCATTTAACAGCAATTAGATGTGTAACACCCCGCACCTCTGGTATGTGGGTGTTACCATTAAAACTTGTGTTAGCATAACTATGGACCTAATTGCTAAACAAGGTTAACTTGAACCATATTGACAAAAAGAACTCAACACTCAAACGCGACCACACACACAAGGGATATTCGGTGAACCAAGTAGTTAAGCTTGAATGCAGCCATAGCACTAGGACGCCTTTTGAACACAGATATCTGAACCTAGGAAGGTCTGCCTCCCAGATCGGCGGGAATATATAAGGAAACACTCCAATCGCAACTTGGAGACGGCCCAAGCAATTGGTCACACTGATCAATGGCTGATATCCCAAATAAGACCCCCCTTAAGAGTATGGACGGTGCAGATATCACGGTTTAACCGTCATGGGCCCACACCTGGGTGCACGTGCACCACAGACGTTCGTACGCGACGTGCTCCAGAAAGCAGGGCGGTCAAAACCCCGCTGACCCGATGATTGGCGAGAGAAGCTCGAGATTTCTCCCGCTGCAGCGAGACGCACCGAGTGGTGACCACTCGCACGGGTCGTGGCCCACCTATGGCCACCATCCGTGAGATCCAGACCGTTCATCAGTCTTTCACCATCAGGATGACCACAGCCATGTCAACTAGTCAGGCCCATACAGTCATGATCATGCACGGGTAAGGGACGTCAGGAAAACGCCCACTTGGGACGAGTTGTGGCTCGTTTCGAGCCACCATCTGAACGATCTAAACCGTCCATTGGGTGAGGGAGCTCCGGAAGACCAATTCTATGCCAGCCATCCAAACCTATGCACACGTGCATGCGTTCGAGCAACGGACGGACTCGCATGCATGGCTGCACTCGTTAGAATAGACTCGTTGTGGTGTCCTCCACGTCAGCAATCCGCGTCCTCGACTCTCCCTCAATCTCAGCCATTCCTAGGGATAGAAATCCAGGCTCTCCATCCATTACCCGAAATGGACAGACAACGGTCTGTTAAAGGAAAGGCGTGGGGAGACGTTTCTTTTTGGGAAACCCTCTCTGCCTTGATCCAGGTCTTCTGTTTGGCTACGTGGAGTAACATCCACTACTCCCTGTAGGGCAGCAGCAGATAGCAAGAGGAGAGATTCTCTTCTCGCGAGAAAACCGCTCGAGGCGGAAAATCTCGTACTGGGTGGTGAAGCGTGAATGAAAGGCCCAAAAAATGGGCCCCACCATGATCAAGGGTCCCATTTTATCTGTTCAGACGGACCAGATCACGTAAATACACCATGGACAAAAATCCACCATTAATGGCTGCACCATCTTCTCCGTCCAGTCCGATGAACCATCGTCATGGTATGGGCCCCACTGGCTGATCAAATGTACTTTTCCAGTGGGCCTCAGAGGCGGCATTCCATCCCTTGTGTTGGATTAGTTTTATGCATACGAGGGACCGAGGATGAAGCATGAACAGCCGCACCCATCTCAACCGTCCATTGGGGCTGTTGGTGCGTGTTTCACGCCTATAAATAGACACGTCTGCCTCGGGATCTCCACCCAGAAAATAAGAGAGAGTGAGGGGGAAAACAGGAGCGGAGGTAGGAGAGGCCGTTTGAGTGAACTCGGTGCCGCACTGCACCAACTCAACCAGCTTGACTCGGATTGAGCTGGGTCAGTGCAAACCAGTAGCACTGTATTACTTAGGAAGGGAGAGTAGAGAGCCAGAAAAGAGAAAGAGAGGGGGCAAGCAAGTGGCGACCCAGAACTGCACTGCACCAACTCCACCTGACCAGATCGGATCGAGTTGGGTCAGTTTGGGTCTGAGAAGTCTCACTAAAAGAAAGGGAGAGAAGAAGCAGTAAGGACGGAGGAATCGGCGTCGTGACGCAGCTCGTTGTTGGATCCAGCGACTGGTATCACTGCTCACATCTTCCTCCATCTACAACCTTCGAAAAGGCTAAAACCAAGCACTGATCAGGGCCGAGATCAACCGCATGTCTGGGGCAGAAACTGGCCATGAGCAGCCACAAATCTGGGTTGAGATCCCGGCCTGAATGCAGCATGGGTCTGGAAGTGTATTGAGCCGAGAACAGGCCATGCATTGGGTCGTGGCATGGACTGAAACCAGGCCTCCAAAACTGGTCTGGGCCGTAATCAGAGACCGGGCCTAGCTCGGCCACAAACTCCGGGCCAATCCAGACTCCAACTACATCACTTGGGCCGAGTTCGGGTTTGGTCTCAGCCACCGAAATGGGATGGGATGTGGGCCGATGCAACCTTTGATTTGAGCCGTAGTTCGGGCCAAGAAACTGCCGCCGTCCAGGCCGTGTGATGGCTGAGATATGGGCCAAAATCGGACCATACAACGGGTAGAGATGTGGGCAGAGATCAGGCCGATTTTAGGCCAAGGAAGTGGGCCAAGATAGAGCCGTGTGATGGGTTGGAATCAGCCCTGGATCTGGGCCGGAACCAGCCCGAGTTCAAGCCAAGGTCAGGCTAAAATACAGTGGGCCTCGCCATAAAAAATATAGTGGGCCTCGCCCTAAAAACACAATGGGTCAGCCCCTTTCAGCAGTGCTACTGGGCAGGGACGAGCCCAACCCAGCAACTCTTGTAGGGCCATACGAACGGGCCTGAGGTGGGGGTGGCAATGGACTACCTAACTCCATTTTTGGGCTCGAATTGGACCCAACAGCTAGGCCAAAACGAAGCCCAGTCCGACCCTTGGTTAGGGGTGATTCCAAACCCAAATCTGGACCATTTGTTGGGATGAAACTTGGTGGGCCTGGATGCTCTAATGTGGGCTCAACTGACCTTGTACATAGGTCCTTTCGAACCCCCCTCGCAGCTTCAATTAGTAGTTAGTTAAAGTCTTGGGAACATCATCTAATACAAATTCTTGGGTTGGAATCAATCCTAGGGAATCAACTATACGGTATCGGACCGTTAACTAGCCATAGAAAATAGAATCAACAAAGGAACTGCAATCCCTCAAGTGAGGATTCTACCCCTTGAACTTTCCTCTTCCATGTTAACTCATGTGCTAGTCCAACTCTAATTTTACCTAATAATTAATGACTCTGCTTTTATGGCTATTTGCGATAGTTATTAAAATTAATTACATGCTTAATATTTATTTTGTGGAAACCTATATATGTGGTATGCCAAATTTTGCATAAAGGATGATTGTGTAATACATGCTTATAAACCTTGGACTATGACACTTTGAATGTCTTTTTAAATTGGCTGCTTGCAAATTCAGATAACACTACAAGAAATTTCTGTATCAGCGGCGCACTCTCACTAGCGGCCCCAACGAAACGCCCGTGTGGATGGAAAATGTGCGGCATTTTTACATGGCCGCCCGTGTACGGATAAGCCACTGCCGCTGGAATTAAAAAAAGAATCTTTTCCCTCCAGAATTTCATCCCCAAATCGCGCCCACTCTCTCCAAAACCCTTTTTTCCCTCCTCTCCCAAATCGCCGCATCTCCGAATCGCGCCCGTTCTCTCCCAAATCGCGCCATCCCTCCTCTCCCAAATCGCCGCTATCTCCCAAATCGCGCCCGCTCTCTCTCAAAAACCCTTCTTCCCTCTTCTCTCCTAAATCGCCCCATCCCCAAATCGTCCGCCCCATCCCCAAATCCCGAAAGTCTCTCTCTCTCTCTCTCTCTCTCTCCCTCTCTCTCTCTCCCTCGTTTTCTTCAACGTGTGTTCCTTCTTCGATCTCTCTCCAACAATCGAAGAAAATTGAAGAAAGAAGAGAAAATCGAAGGTACTCTCTCTCTCTCTCTCCCTTCATCTCTCTCTCTCTCTCTCTCTCTCTCTCTCTCTCTCTCCCTCCCTCTCTCACATCCCCTTTCGGTTATCAAGCAGCGACAGCCATATCCCCCGTTGTCCATGGCCGCTGACATCTGCAGGTTAGTTGTTTGAAGAAATGCTTCAACCAATAACGTGTACCACTGTTGTGCATTTAATCTCTCTGTTTCTTTCATACTTTTTTTGCCCATCCATGAGTGGACTAACTTGATATATGGGAGGGGAACAATCAACATAGATCTACCTCATTAGGAAGGGCTTTTGCAAACTCATCATCTTTTTCCTTGAGGTGGGAATTGAGTGGTTGTGAGAAGCTAGCATATTGGAAAGAGAGTGACAGTTCAGAAAGGTCTGAGTCCTCTTGGCAGTGGTTTTTAGTTTGCAAAATGCAACAGGATTGGTAACAACAAATTAATCCTTTTGATGTCCATCTTTAATCATTTGATTTTTGATATGATTTTTCTTTGTTTTAATGAATGAAGTAGTTGGCTTCATTTGTAGTATTGTTACAAAGGTTTAGCCTCACGAGGATATTTACTGTGTTAGGAACCTATAATGATCTTGTAGTCCTGTTCTCAAATTGTTTCACGTGGACCTATGTAAAGCATTTCTATAACCTGTAGGGAAAAACACCTGTGTGAGACCTGACCCGAGTCCGCATGTGTGCATGTGCATGTGTGAGTATGCATTTCGTTCATCATGGTCTCGCGGTCCTACTAGTTAAATTTCGGTGACTCGCGACCATCGGGTAGTGTTTGCATCATCCTTGAGTCCGGTCACGTAGACCCAACTCGGATCGAGCTTAGACCTATGCCATTGGGACCGCATCGTCGCCGCGGTTCCAACGCTGCTTCTTGCGCATAAATCCGATATGTAGATCAAAAGTTGTGTACATTTCATTGTATGACCCTTAATTATGTGGCCCACTTAAGTGTCATGCATGTGGACCCCACTCCTCTTGGCACAAGTTCCCATGCAACACTATACACACCACTAAAATTCCATAGCTAACACTACCCACCCCACACACACCACCCAAAAAGCCTACTCTACCCTACAACTTTGTTTTCTCCTCCCATAGGTAATTATTTCTTTTCTTACAAACAAATGATTTCTCTCTCTCTCTCTCTCTCTCTCTCTCTCTCTCTCTCTCCTTCTCATTCTCTCCATGGCCAGCAAATCCCCCATTTTCTCCAGCCCCTTCTTTCCCTAATCTCTCTAAATCCATCCATTTAAATATCATCTTATCCATTGATTTCCCTTCCTTGGAGCTAGAGGAGCAAGGAGACTTAGATTTTTGTAAGGATCAAGGTGGGTGCTTTAGATCCTTCTTCATTTCTTTCTTAGGAGCTTGTGGGACCCATCAAGTGGTGATGGAGGTCCCTCATGTCTCCATGGTTGAGGCCAATGACCCTTTTTCCTTGCATGCATGATCCATGGATGAGGCCATTCTCCATGGACCCCATCATGGCATTTTCCTTTGATGCATGTCATTTTTCTCTCTTTTGGCTGGATTATTTTTATTTTCCATTATTCTATTCTTGATTTCCTGATGTGTGTGGCCCACTTAGTGGCCCCGGAATATCCAGACCGTCCAAGCAAAGTAGACGCCCATGGTTGTCCATTCCTTGGACATTGACACTCTATTTGCTCCATTTTGGGTACATGCAATGGGTTTCATGGAGGGGGTATGGTCTGGATGTTTGTGGGGCCCACTGGGGCGGTCCATACCACAATTTCCATGGATTGATTTCCTCTTTTTATAGTGATTATAATTATTTTAATTCAGTATTATGTTGCTGTCCAAAAGCCATCTGGACAGATTTTTGAGCTGTCTTGAGCTCAGTTTTGGGGATGATTGGTGGGGTGTTTGGTCCCATTTCATATATACCTCTTAAAGGTGGGGATCCCACCTAGATGTTCCCCAAATTTCACCCTCATCCGTCCCTGTTTGATCACCCAAAAGAGTGGGCCAAGAAAGTTGGATGGTCCAGATTTTTCTGGACTGTCTAGCCATTCTGCTGCTATAAAAACATAAATATCAGCTTGTTTTTGAAGTAGTGGGCCACCTTTGTGGACCCCACCTTGTTGTATACTTGTGTAGGGATGTTGGTCCTACATTTTCTTAAAATTTGACAGACCTAGGCCCACTCTAATGGGGTGCACAAATCAGGGGCAACAACATTGTTTCAGCAGCAGAATTGTTTTTTGAAATACCTTGTTGTCCATAAATTGTAGGAGTTAAATAAAATACTTTTACTATCCCAAAAATTTTAAAATTTTGCAGAGAGGTGTCCCACCCATGATAGGGCCTGCCTGCAAAATTTTAGGGCCAATGGACCCCATTTGGGCATCCAAAAGGGTGGGCCAATATAGTGGGCTGCCAGAAATTTCTGTTGTGCAGTCAAGCAACATAGTTTCATAAAAATAAATTTTTTTAAAAATATTTTTTTAGAAGGTGGGCTATATTTCCGAGTCCCACCTTGTTGTAGGCTTGATGAGGGACCTTGGGTCCAAATTTTAGGAATTTTGGAGGCCCAGAACCCACCCATTTGGATGGTCTAAATTCTATATGGTTATTTCCAGCAACATTCCACCCTGGATACATTGTAACTCCTGAATTTATTAAAATACTTCTGAGTATCCAAAAATTAAAAAAATTTACAGGGAGATGATCCACTCATGGTGGGATTCACCTACCAAATTTTAGGGCTATTGGACCCCTATAAACACTGTGGAAAGGCTCGTACTGGCCCACTACGTTGGGACGTCCAGGCCAGTCCGATTTTCTGGATAGATTGTTTCATTCAAATTAATTAAATTATTTCTAGATGTCCAAAAATTCTGAAAATTTGTGGGGTTGTGGTCCACCTATGGAAGGACGATCCTACAAATTTTCAGGGCCATCAGGTCCCTGGACTGACCGTGGTATGGCCTGTAAATTGGGTCAATTTTGGGCCAAATACCCAGGCCCATATGACTAACCACCATAGGATGCCCCTACCTTGGGCTGCTGGGCCTGCATTCTAACGGCATGACCCACTTGAAGTAAGTGTTGTATATGCCCATTCTTATCTGGTGGGACCCACTGTGATATGAGTGGGTCACCATGGGTCAGTAACCCATTTAAATTAAATAAATTTCTGGACTCCAGCAGGCCCAGGAAGTGGGTGGGCTGGAATTCCAGCAATGGGCCCAAATTTGTGCATAGTTGATCTTTTGGAGCCGTGGCGGCCCACCAGATTTAAGGGAGTGTTGCACACACTCTTTGCCCTCCTTCGTTAGACATTTTGGGCTTAATTAGTGCCCCTTGAGGCCCACCTTTGTGGTGGTTTGTGGGCTAGCCTTAACCAGAATTTTTGATAGCTTTATAGGCCCAATGGGCTGGAAACCTATCCCTTGAGCCCAAGATTGTGCAAGGGCTGACCTTATTGATTCATGGGCCCAATGGGCCATATACAAGCTGATCATGTGCATTTATTAGCCTTGATGCCCTCATAAAATGCTTAATTGTGGGCTGACTTGCAAGGCCCACATAAATGTATATTGTGGAGGACCTTGCTAAATCTTTGGGTTGGTGTGCAAAGGCCCACACTATCAGTATAGGCCTTACCCATGTGTATTCTTGGGCTTACGGGCTGCCCTCAAGTCCACCATAATGTATGAATTGGATGGCTTTTGTTTGGGCCATTTCTTTTGGGCCCATTATGTGATATATTATATGCATGTTTGTGTTAGCAAGTAGGCCTTGTGGACTCAGTTCTTTTGGATAGGCCCATTGATCTTGGGCCTATACTCTCCTATCTATTGTGATGGGCTTAGGGGCAATAATACACAAGAGGTTGGGCCCTTGGCTACCCACTAAACTGACCCTGTACTTGGGCCAAAAGTAAGGCCCAACTCACTTGTGTTAAATGTGAAACTTGCCCATGTAAATGAATTACTGGGCTGCCCATGAAGCCCACCAAAATATATGAATTTATGACCTTTATGGTTGGGCCCAAACCTTGCTTAAGGGCCCACCATGCTACCTAAGTATTGGGCTTAGTGTATGGCCCACTAGGCCATGGATTGCTTAGGCCTTGGGCCTTATTTCATGCTCGAGTAGTGGCGGGCTACCTCTTGGAAACCAGTTGAGGTTGGATGTCCTCCTGGGTGGTCCTAAGGTAGGCCCATGGGTTCTTCTATGGATGGTTAAAGGCCCACCATAGACCCTAGGCCATTTGTTTAAGGCTCAATGTGTATGTATGTGGAACCTACCTTAACGCATGATTGGTCCAGGCCGTTCAAGCCTTGGATCGCCCGATTATGGAAGCACTCTCTGCCTTGGGTTGCTGAGGGATTCACAATCCAGTAGCAGGCCCACTTGATCTTTTCTTGATGTATACACACCCTCCATGTGGTGGGGCCCCTATGAATATTGTTGGCCTTCATGAGATCATTCCCACTTATTTGACTAATTTCTGGGCTTTCGCAAGCCCAGGAAGCAGAGTGGGCCGAACGTTTATCAAGGGGCCTTAAATGCACATTGTTATAGTTAAAACTTTATTGGACATGGGACCCACCATATTGAGAACTTGTGTGCGTGTTGCATGCTTGTGTTTTCTTATAATCTTTGGGCTTAATCAGTGCATTCTTTTGGGTCACCTTTAGTGATCACATGAGGACCCCATCTTAGATCAGATTTTTGGGGCATCCCATGGGCCCAGAGTGGGTTGGGACGTCCCAGCTTGGCCCAACCATATATTGGGCCAGCTTCCACCTTTTTGATGGACTTGTGAGCTAAGATAAGGATGGTATTGGGCTCTTAGTTGCCCACTTAAATTGCTAGTTATTGGGCTGATGTAGTTGGGCCCATTTCATCATCCAAACTTAAACTTATTTTTTTGGGCCGTATATTGTGTACCCAGGCTGCCCACCAAGTCCAACTTAATGCATGGATTCTATGGCCTTTGGGAATTGAGCCTTGGGCCTTAATTTTTCTCTTGGGGCCCATGTTGCTAAAAGTGGTATTATATCTTTTTATGATCTATTATGAGAAATATATGTATGTGGTTACCTTTATTTTTATCTTAAATGTAGGCCCGGGCCTTTTATCCATATAGTTCATGGTTGATATGCCTTTTTGGGGGAATGGTGGTTAAATGTCCCCATTATGGACCCCTCTAGGCCCGGTTGTATTTAAGAGTGATTGGATACTCATCTTAGACTCTTGCTAGGATCATTTCTACACTACTTAGACCCGTATCTTGTATACTTAGCCTCGTGGGCTACCCCAGGTAAATGGGCCCCCACTAGAGGTGGGATTCCTTATGGATATTGTCTAAATACCTAGTCTTGGTCCCTTCTTAGATAGGAGGAGTGTACTACTTTGTATATCGCCGCATAATGCGTCTAGACCCATCTTCATGGCCCATGTGCATCATTGTATGCTTGGATGACACTGTGTGTGTGTGTTATGATTGTGCCATTGGGCATTGCATGTTGCCTTCCTGAGGGATGTAGTATTCCCTCTTGAGCATGTTGGATGCTTAGAATTGATGCATAGTTGATGGTGTGATTCATGCATCTGGCATTGCATAACATATGAGCATTATCACCCTCGCTTCATCAGGGTTGTAGCCTCCACAGATACATCGTGGATGCCATGTTTGGACACCGAAAATGTTACTTGAGCATACCGGGTGCATAGGATGCCCATGGGTGAAATTTCAAAACTTCCATGGTACCAAGGATCTGCTCCAACGCCGTGACCGAGTGGAATATCTGAGCGCACGAGGGCCTTATACCGTTAGGCCGCGACTCCCACTGTCGTGTAGTCGGTTGGATAGGGGTGTGGCCTTACTCGCCTGATGTAAGGGGGCATTGCTAGGCTGAGTCTGACCAGCTCGTGAATGGGTCCGCTACCTTCAGGCCTTGCTGGTGATTGGTTGTTCGCAGGCAGGGTAGTGAGGTCTCTTACGCTCGTTTGACTGTGCGGGGTCTGTAGAGCAGCAGTCATCCAGCAGTGTAATGGACCCCGGTGATTTCCTTATGATGGAAATGTACTTGATATGTGGATTGGATATGAGCACTGACATTACTTCGCATTGCATTTGCATCGGCTGTGTAAGCCTTATATTGCATCCCCTTGGCATGGTGCCCAGTCCTCATTGCATTACAGTACTCATTGCACTATATAGCCTTGGTATGGCTTCCTGCATTATTGTACTGCCTTGGTATAGTTTCTTGCATTCATGATAGCCTTGGTAAGGCTAGTGGTATTGGTATTGATCATGACTCCTTCTGCATTCTCTATCTTCTTCTGAGCACTTTTATTACACACTTACACCACTCTCTAAGCTTTCTATAAGCTTATGCACGATTGATGCGTGCAGGAGATCCTAGGCAGGCGTCGCAGTGGCAGAGTTTGGATTAGAGCTGAGCTTGAGGACCCAGTGTTGCAGACTTCCTTTCTTTCTTCTATTATCTTATGTATGTCCTTTTGGACCTGATGTAAGCTTGTAAAAGGTCAAATTCTTAGTGGATTTTGTGATGTGTATCCTTTGTTACTTCCAGATGTACTTGTTGTGATCTTGGGTATGCTCGTATTGGTAATGATTATACTGTTATGAAAATCCTCCTTGTAGGATCCCAGGATCGGAACCTGCCTCAGGAGCCGAGAATGGGGTACTACGCAGGCTGTTGTGGCCAGAACCGGCCATCGGATTCCTTGTGAGTCCGGTTACCGAGTCTGGGACGTGG
Organism: Magnolia officinalis; assembly: GCA_021015155.1. Taxonomy (NCBI): domain Eukaryota; kingdom Viridiplantae; phylum Streptophyta; class Magnoliopsida; order Magnoliales; family Magnoliaceae; genus Magnolia; species Magnolia officinalis. The sequence goes on from JAJHSJ010000010.1 coordinate 50,261,541, forward strand.
CAACCTGCGATTTCTCAACTACTGTTTTTAAACTATTTTTGGTGTAGCTGATTGGAAATTCAAAAGATTTTATTTTTGGGAATTTTATTATTATGATTATTACTATTATTTTTTTTTTAAAGTTTGAGTACTGTTTCTGTGATGGGTTTGGCTGAATTCGTATGTTGTTGGATTTTTAGTAACAAAGTCTGATTTAGTTTACTTTGATTCCCTTTTGGCTGAATTCGGTTTTGAAATTTTGAATGTTAAAGAAGTGCTACTGTGATTTGTCTGGATGTATTTAAGTGATGTGTGTTCTCTACACCATAATGAAGGACCACAGCTGGTCACAGAAAGTTGTGAGGCTGCAAAACAGAGGTTTGTTTTATTTTTTAATTTTTATTTTCAAGTGTTTGATTTTTGGTTTTCTCGAAAACAGAGGCCCTTTTGTCTATTTTATCAATTAAATGATGTTAGGCCATGATATATCCATGATAGGTCTGCAATTTAACCGCTATGCATAAGACTATGCAGTTCATGATTCTCCACCATAGAAACAATCATGTCTGCAATTTTATTTTTTATTTTTGTTTTTTTTTTTTTTATTATTTAATCCTATTTCAAATTTAAAAATTTGAAGTATTGTGTAACTTATGTTACGTGCTTATAGAGTGCTGAATGCTACACAGCATGCTATTGCTATTTAAAACACAGTTTCCAGCAAAGAGCTAAGGGAAGTATCCTCCACTTGAGCCTTTCATAGATGTAAAAATCCTTGTTCCAACTAAGGGATGTTTCCCTGAGGCCCACCCTCATTATCCACTTGATGCTGATCAACTATAAAAAAATTTACTCCACCAGGGCTGAGTAATGTGGAGCTACAATTTATAAATTAAATGGATGATTTCTTTGATCCCATGAGCTACAATGCCCTTTTTGGTAGTTTGGATGATTGCATTGATCCTGTGAGCTACAATTTATAAATGAAATGGATGGAAAAGAAAAATGCAAAATTATTCTGACATTGTGACCAATTTGAGTGGGCTTGGCTTACTTCTTTTGAAGTAGTATCTACATGTTGGGCTCAACCTAATGGATAGTTTGGATCCCACACGTGTTGAGGTGCATATGTGCTTTCTTATACATGCATGTGGGTTTATCAATCCTCATATTTTGAGTTAAATTTCTATGATACTTAGCCAACATTTTAAAAAAAATTGGTGCTTTCTTTAACTGTACGCATGTCATAGTTACACAAAATTTTGATGACTAATTGCTGAGTAAATTATTATGACCAAATTAGAAATTTTCATTTTGAGTGTTTATCATGCATTTTCGAGTAACCAAAGTGTTTCCAGCAGACTTGCCTCAACAAACTTTCGAGTTTCTAAACTATGTTTCCACCATGTAGATACCTTTGGCTAAATAGTGAGCAAGTCAATCTATGGACAAAAATACTCTTGGGTTGAAATATTAGAACCATTAGCCAAATATGTGCATGGCACTTTCTGACCGTCAATGCAAATATATGGTTACATGTTATGAAAATAAACTATTTAATTTGGGATACTTTTGGGGCACAACCTGTCTGCACTTGATTCCAACACTTCAACAACTGGCATCATTGAATCATGATGTGCCCTACTTGAAATAACAAAAATGCGAGGATATAATATTATAATGCCATTACCTCAGGCTTCGGGAGTTAGTATATTAAGTGCTACTACTGCTTGCATTATAGTGATGGGTGTGGTGTGAGTTGTGAAGGCTAGAATACTTCCCAAATTGTTGTAGATACTTCAAAACTTTAGTTATTCAGTCAAGATCCTTTTCAATGACCCATATAGTATAAAAGTCAAACTTTAGTAATCTGCCACTGCTTTACTGCCGTTGCTGTCATTGTCTTCTCCAAACAGAAAGAAATATATCTAGAAACAAAACCATCAGCCTCCCATGGCTGACTCTAAAATGATTGATGAAGAAGGCCAAAATAGAATTGCACTCTTAGTCTCCCTTCCTCCTTAAAGAGCATCTCTCTTTCAGCCTTATGCGCTCTCCAGATGGCTGAGATAATACCGCCTGACATTTCCCATAGACCACAACAGTTTGCAAATGGCTGAAAACAGTTTTAATATTAAACTTGTTAGAGGATTAAACATATCGTTATCATTTGAGAAAACAAACAGTTATAACATTGAACCTGGTAGGGGATTAAACATATTGATATCATTTGAGAATATCTTTGAGAGGAGAGAAAACAAGTGGAACATTGAAACCCTCATAACACTTTGAAACCTTAGAATGAGCAGCCATGCTATTAGAATCAATGGACAGCAAACAATCTAACTCAACATACAGGCGTGCTATGTGAACTGTTGGGTCAAGGATAATTTGGGAATGATTGAAATCATTTGTATTATGGTCTTGAATGTGAATACATAATATCCTCAAAGTTCAAGATTGTAACATCCTTTCGATGGTTAAAGGGGATGGTTTGCATTCAAATGCAAAGAGTCAAAGACTAAAGAATAGATGGTTTAAGGAAGGTGATGGTAACATTGCATATTTTCATAGGATGGCAAATGCAAGGAGACTGTTTAATTTCATCCCAC